>JAQFVV010006286.1:1200000-1800000 GCA_028023455.1 Epiperipatus broadwayi | reverse complement strand
TAATTATCAAGATATCTCAGAGTGACATAATAACACTAGATCATAAGACTGCATCAGTGATTAAAACAGATGAACATGAGATTAAATATCTCAAAATATAAAATGAAAATGGTTAAAGCAAAACATTTTCACTGCAGTTCAACATGATCTGATTCTCTCAAGTTGCATGGGTGTGTTGTAGCCATGCATAATTAGCTATAAACATAAAAAATGAACATCCAATGTGAAAATAATAACTGACATTTTTATTAATTCTAAATGATCTGTAATTAATGTATTAAGTTTTGTGCTAATAGTGTTCATATGTCTTAGAATTTCATCACAAATATTTCCGCATATAAAATAAAAGTAAAAATTTTTTTTACTAGTTATACATTTAATCACTAGAAATAAAAGAATAAGTAGAAAGGATTTAAAATAAAGTTATTAAATACATGATAGAATTTAAGTTACTAGATTTCAGTTATGTAATACGTCAATTATTTTATATAGCGTGATGTTTTTTATAAACAACAATATTTAAACAGCATTAAATAGTTGCACATGCGCTTTGGATTTTTTTAAAATATAAAATGAATGAATACTAACACTATCATGTGGATGAAGTGTTAGTATTCATTTATTTTATATTTCAAAAAAAAAATCCAAAGCGCATGTGCAACAGTTTAATGCTGTTTAAATATTGTAGATTTCAGTTATATAAATGTGGTGTTCTGAAATGAATTCGTATTACTAAAAAGGATGTTTTTCTAACTTTCTGTTTTGCTTATTTTTTTCCATTATGAATCACTACCAACTATTTTCTTTCCTCTGATTTTGAAAAATAGGCCATTGATAACATTTGTTGGAAGGGATATGGGAGTTTGTTTTTTGATAAACCCAACGTTGACATAAAATTTGAATGGAGGTGATTAAGTTGTTGAAAAACACATGATAATGAAAAGACTGTGGCTGTAAATTTACAAACGGAATACATTTAATTGGTACAGAGCATTAATTAGAAAATGTTCTGTGAAGACCATCGTTGGATAGCATATCTATCTGAAAAAAGTTGGAATATAATAAAGATTGTTAGTATATAAGTATGTGATGGTTTCATATATATATGATTTAAATTTTTTTAAAATGAAATGATAGAAGCTCCCATAATGCATCTCTGGCCAGCATTGTTACTCCATGAAAAAAGAATTAACAATATCCAGCCTTTAAAAGAAAAGTGATCTAGTATAAAGAAGATAACTTCATTACACTAGCCCAGCTCACCTTTACATACACCTGCCTTACCAGAGAGTTCTACTGATATTTGATAATAACCCAGACAAAGCATATGAATCAAACACAGAACTATTAGAAAAATGCTCCAAATTATTTATAGGAAATAAAAACAAGTGATGCTGTATTTTATTGATCTATAAATTCAACAACGGTTAAAAAATCACATGGATTCCATTATTCATCTGCAATTCAGTCAAAAGAGTGTATAAAAGTAATAACTGCACCAACACTCCTATAGCTTTGTAGATTAATGGGAAATAAAAATAATCTTGAGGATTGTTTCAATTGGAATGATTCAAGGGGCAATTTTATTTCTATTTTTGCAGCTGAAAAATGAACAAAACTAAAGGGTGATTATTTTTCATTATATAATTTTTTTTTCTCTCTTAGTTGGTTAACCTTTAATCTATATCAATTTTTATTTACACTAATCCACTTACTCTAAATATTATGCCTGTGGCTTAGAATAAGGTATATATTTATATTATCCTTTCTATGTATTCTCAAACTCATAATTGAGAAAAATGGATTTGTTATTATTATCATTATTCAAATACATGATTCAAACCCTGATTGGGCATCTGGGTAATAAAATATTTTCTTTCTTTTGTATATATTTATGTAATTCATAAAAAAGATAATCATTATCAAATAATGCAGATACTTTGACAAGGGTTATACAACTCACTTTCTATATGCATTTTACCAAGTTGGATGATTAGTGCAACATTGCAGATGAGTTTCACGATTACCAAAGCTATGGTTTGGTACTAATAAGATATCTACTAAAGGATAAAAATCCTTTCATTGGTCTTATTTACAATCACTATACATGAACTACTACAGCTTTCTTATCCTACTTCTTAGGTATAATGTCTGATCTAATCTATATACTTAGCAGATGCAAATCTAAATATATTAGAAAAATCTTCAAAACTTTGTTAATGTCTCTAATTGGTTAATATTTTTCACAAAATCTGTAGTATAATGGCTTTTGTTTGAACGACTTTAATCTTTGCTAGTATTGGATCAAAATTTCTTGAATACACTTTGGTGTCTCTTATAGAGGAACCGAACACAAATCCATAATATAATCAGCTGTAAAATCAATTAATCAACGGTTATATCTTCCTTTACATTTTAACTAATGCACATATTTTAAATATCTTTAAAAAGATTTAAAATTTTTATATTCCACACCATTTTTTTTGCAATCGATAAAATCTCATCTCTAGGAATCCCTAAAAATAATACTTAGAATTTAGACAATTGAGTGACCTGTGGCCTTTGTGGATTCTCAAATTGTTCTCTAATATACTAATATTTATAAGGAGTTGTTATGATCAATATTTCAATCTACATGTTCGATCATTCTATATTATATAGTTTCAAAAGTTAAATTTTACCTTCAATCTTGCATTTTATTTTATGAACTATCCCGAGTGAATTAATCACAAAACCTGACACCCATCCATCCAAATTGTAATATTAATTCCCTTCAAAGGCATTATAAAGTGAGACATGCTATTATATTCCTTTCACTTCAACACTTTCTGTCATCTAATTTATTTTATGAATTTCACCAAATAGTTACTTTCCTAAATGACTGCAAGCACTTCCTATTTTATTATTGTGTATTTATTGCAGAGAATAAAACAATTACGTATATTATGTAATACATTTTTTTCCGATGCATGGCAGGAAATACTATGCTAAAATGTAATAATCATATTCTGGTTATTCCATTTTCAGCTTCTAATAAAAGTAATATAAGAATTAGATCTTATTGGCTTTATCAAAGGTATGACTCATCACATCATTGAACTTTGATTTCCTGAATTGGTTTTTGTTTGCAATGGCTTGAAACACTCAGTTTCAATCCCCCAAAAAGCCCTGAATGATTTGAATCAAATTTCCCATAGGAGTAATGTTAACAGCATTTTATTGGTTCAATAAAATATTAGATCGCATTTGCATTTAAATTAAAAACATCTGAAAAATGTAATTAGATATTTATGATTAAACAACTGATACCCATTTTTCAATTTTTATAAAATTGGATCGACAATAAAATATTTTCTAACAAGGAAAAAAATAATAATAATAATTACTATAGTAAAAATTTTGGTCTCAGAGATTGATTGATATCACCATTCTGGTTTAAGACATTTTTTCTTACATTATCATCTACATTCAGGAGCTGCTAAAACTATCAGCACTAATCTAATTATTAAAAATAATTTTATTTATATTCGTAATTTTTCATTCCAAGCATCGTTGTAAAAAGTGAAAGAAAATAAATATTAAAACTTTCAGTGGTGAGTAAAGAGAATTTTAAAATGAATTGCTAAAAATTATAAAATCATTAATAAAGGATTAAAATCCTGCCATGGCTAATAATTTTTGAATGGTAACATTTAATTTTTGTTTTCAAGTAAAAAAAATTAAAAAAACATTGATAATGACTGTACCATATTACAAAAAAATAAAAATCTAAATATAGTTTTGGAAGTATATTTTTGTTTCTTATTAATAAAATTAATATATTTGTTTATATTAACTAAGAATTTAATTTTAAAAAAAGATTCTCTGATAGTGATAAAAATTCATTCATAACTTATAAACAGGACATTATTTTAAATAGTAGTTTTATTTGTTCTCTCTTTTTTTATATATATGTGCTATATATTTTGATCTTTAAGATTTTACAAATAAATTATTTTGAAACCAGCTTTTTTAGAACTTTCTGGGCGTGTAGTCAATAAGATAAGGATCTTTCTTAAATAAGTGTATAATAATTTGCCAAGTAAAACTTCTTCCCTAAATCCAATTCAAAAGCCACTCATTATCGATGCTATTGCCTAGTTTAGAATATTCAATCTGCTAAATGTACCATCACTATTGCTTTCTAATTGTCAAAGGCTTTCCAACTAAGAAATTTTTTCATGAATACAAAATCCCATGGTTACATTTAATGGAGAAATGACAAAAGACAGAATAATAAAAATTTCTACCAACCTCAAGAATTAAAGGCAGTAAAACAAAAGTGAGAATAAAACCCAGCAGTAAGATAAAAAGATTATCATAAACTAGCCTTTTATTAACCACATCATAACCTACACGGTGATAAGAAATCTTAATGAAATAATGCTTAATGGTTATTAGCATTTAATCTTCAAATATAAAACTCATTACCCCATTATGTGACTCATAATATATGTGATATAAATTTAAATAATAAACAAATAAGTTTTAAAATCAATGTTATTAAATAATTCGAATTTAAAATAATGCAGTGGAATTATTTCTATGTAAAAACAATACTTATAGAAAACATTTTCTTTTAATGCAAGTTTAAGCTGCATTTTCCATATGATATTATAAATAAAAAACAAAAGAACAATTGTTTTGGAGAAGACATGACAATAATATGGCATCAACAAAAAATTTAGGTGTTCCATCATCAGATTTTCAATTATATGTATGGCTGAAGAGTTGGAGCGTGAAGTAGAATGGGACAATCCATTAAAGTTTGAAGATTTACTATCTTAATATAAATTGAGCGCTGATTATATATATGTGTGGGAGATAATTATCAGGACCAACTGATGAATGATGGTTCAGCAACAAAATCTGTAAATTGGAGATTATTTATCTTTTTAACATGAGTGTGCTTATGTGTATCGGTTGTATGAGATACAGTGGATAGCTGAAGGGAGCTTGAGAGTCTGGGTTCAAATCCCTGATAATTATATCTAAACTCCAAGTATATAAACTATACTTGTATTCAAACTTTATAGATTCAGCCTGTATCCTGCCCATCCGTCTTTTGTGTATTTAAATAGATATGGTCCTATACATGAAGAGTCGGAGTGATTTAAATTCAACATGGATCTAACAATAATATTGGCATCAACAAAGGATTTGAGCATCCTAACAGCAGATTTTCAATGGTATGGATGAGATAAAGTAGATTGAAGCCTGTCCCAAGCAAATAACAATTCCATGAGAAAACTGCAAAAATAAAATTATAATGCCATCATTGCAGAAATCAAAATTGATAAAAAAAAAGTTAAATTTATTTATTATAAAAGACAATTTAAATTCGATATTAAAAGGGAATAATTTGTTCCCCTATGCATAAAGATCAATCAAATCAATACTGAACTGGAAAACAATTGTGTATGAAGAAATAATTTCTGTGGAATATGGCCAATGAAAAATGGCAACAGCAACTACTGCCATATCTGCCCTGACATATGCGAAGACTATCAACAGATGCACTTTGTACAAATTAATGCAAAATCATATAAAAGTTTCATCAATCCAATGTAGTAAAAGATCCCAAACAAATAACAATTCTAAAAGAAAACTGCAAAAAGAAAATTAAAATGCTACTGTTGTAGAAATGCAGAGACATAGCACAAAAGTGCAAGTGAAAAAATACAAAATATAAAAGTTGTGAAAACATAAGATACATAGTCACAGTCTATCATACTAAAAATAAAATAAGATATAAACAAAAAATTTCCCAAAAATGAAGGTAGGTGAAGTGAACCTAGCAGTGAAATCAATAAGACTCAGCACAAATTTGGAATAAACCTATAGCAAAGAAAGTAGATAGAGGAATTGGCAATGTCTTATGTTTCAGACAAATGGACAACATTAATTAAAAATATGGAAAACAGCTCTAAATTAGGAAAAAAATGTAACTTAAAGAGAAAAAGACAAATGGAAATCTCATTGTTATCATCACTGTAGTTAAAATAAAAATCAAAATTAATAACTATTGAAAAGGCTAAATTATATAAAAAAAAAAAAACATGCACTTTTCCAAACCCCGTTTTTTTAAAAAAAAAACCCCTTCCCCCCAAACAAAAAAAAATTTTTTTAGAAAGAAAAAAAAGAAACCCCCTCTTCCTCCCACCCAAAAAAAAAAATTATACAAGAAAATTTAAATTCCATATTAAAAGAGAATGATTTGTTCCCCTATACATAACGATCAATTCTGAAAGTGAAATATAGACTAAATTCCCTAAATTATTTAGGTCTGAAGAGGTAAGAATAAATACTATACTTGTTGAGATCAAGTTTTGAGATGGAGTAAAATCTGTTCATTTGTAAGTTGTGCAAGATCTTTTTACATGCAATCTCATCGCATGCAATACAATAATCAAATTTTTTTTAGATATCTAGAAAAAGATGTATTGTCAGTTATTGAAATTCAGAATGGCCCACACCATAGTTATTATTACAAAACATTAGGGCAATTCTATATACATGGAGACAACTGAATAATAACTAACAAAGACAGTAATAAATCTTTACCCCAGCCTATATTTAAGACATTCTTGTGAATGGATCAAAATTTTTATCAAAACAGGATTTAAACACTGCTTTTCACCACATACTTGAGTCAGAGGAAATGGCAAACCTGCTGACTATTATAGCCATAGGATATTGCTCAAATACAATTGTCTTTCCTTTGGAGCCCCAATCATTTCCCAAACTAAAATAGATGAGCTAATAAATGGAATGAATGTTACTTTACATTTTTTATGATATTCTAGAAATGTTTAATCAGAGTAATCTTGATGTAATAAAATAAATAATATATGTGAATGACTCTCAAAATTTGAAACTATATTGAAACTCAAGAAATGCATATATTTCTGGATCATATTATTAAATGTTCAAGGATAAGGCCTGATTTAAAAAGGTTAAAGTAATCAAGAATGCTCAGAGACCAAATAATGTAAAGTAAGTTCAGTCTTTCTTTTGGTAATTCTTTTTTGAGAATTTTCACATCCACATCAGTCATACATTTGGAAGGAACTACAAGAGCATATTTCTCAAAAGATAAAAACATTGCTAAAATTTAACCATCTCTTGGTTAATTTTGATAATACCTTGGATTGACATAACCTTAATAGTAAAGGTGTCACATTACAAGATGGGAGCGGAACTTAAGTCATACTTTAGAAATTCATGTCTGGACAGTGTCAAAGAATGAAAAATATTATAATCACCTGATCACTAACCACTATTAGGAATATTTTCAAATAAAAAGTTACTATTGAATCATTTAAGCTTTAGATTGACTCAGTAGTATAATCTGTTATCAGTGTATGAATATGAATTACAATTTAGAAAAGATAAAATATGATGACTTATCATCTCACATAGTTAATATAACAAAAAAAAAAACACCAAGATAACAAAAAATTATATATACTATGAGAGCCTAAATTAATCAATTGCAAACCATAGTACTTTAGATGAAAACCAATACAGGTTACCAGATATTTACGAATAGGATAAAAGATGGATCATTCAGTAAATGGTCTAAAAGTTTTTATATACGATTGTGGAATTAATAGGAGCAACTATCGATTAATGAAGGCTATATAACAGTTGTCAATAAAGCAATCCCATTTCAATGATAAACTAAAATTTTGAGTCACTGTTCTGCCAATGAGCTGAACCCCTAGTGTTCAGTTGTGTGTAATGACCTAGCAATCATATAAAAATTTAAATATTATATTAAAAAAACAGCAAATCACGTCAATCCATGACATGTTCAATTTGGCCAAAAAGTGACAGTGCATATGGACTATGAAGGCCATTCCAAGTCATTCTTTGTGGTTCTAGTTAATGCTGGCTCAAAGTGATTGGAATATAGATTAATAAAAAATGCTAGTTCAGAAAAATTGTTACTATTAAAAGAAATTTGGATTACTAGAAATCCTGATATCAGATAATGATGAGGGATTTCTTCCATTGAATTTATGCTTTTGCAATTGAGTGGGGGAGGGGGGTGACATCATCCTAAACCAAACAGGATTGCTGAGAAAGTTGCTCAGCATTTGAAATGTTTTTAACAGAATTGTGATAACATGACAGTTCATCAGCCTATCACTCAATTCAAACAATTTCCAGCATTCATTTCCATCACCATGTTAATTATATGCAAAGAAAGTGAATACATGCTAACCCTTCCAAAAACACTAGTCACTTGGTAAATAGACAGTACTATAGTGACATTATGCAGATTCTCAAAGTAGTGAATATAATTAAAAATGAGTAAGTTGACTAATAAACAGTAAAACAATACCCCAATGGTATGAATGGAAAATAGTCGTAAACAAATGGTTGCCCATTTCTTTTAGATTGTATGTGGGACTCTGGAGTGAATAATGTTTGGCTCAGTTAAGAGCAATAATGGAATATGCATAATAGCTATTGGCTCACACATACATTTAACATATGAAAAAAATATTCATACTATTAATTTACTGAATATAAAATCCTAAAACACGTAAACAGATTGTTAGATAATTTTTAAAAAAAGGAACTTTTAAATAATAGAAAAACATTCATTATTTCTAACAAAGCAGCCTTAAAATAGATATTTCAGAGTTGTTAAAAAAGGTGATTAAGCCGTAAGTCAGGGCAAAGGTCAACAAAATTTATACTATAATTTTAAATTTACAGTTAATAGATTATTATTTAAATTTACTATATTAAATGTTTGTACTAAACTACGCCCTGATGACTTTTTATTGATTTCATTCGGATTCATTCTTTTCAAACCCTAGATTCCAGTTTGGTTCAGGAGTCAGAACATAGCAATTTCTAATTTAAAATCGGAAAACTATTTTTATTTTTAGTTTAATAATTTTAAAAATTATCTTCATTTTCAATTTTATTTCTTACTCAAATCAATTTCCTCTCGAATTTTTAAAACATTAAAGACCAACAACTACAGAAATTTAAAGTCACGTGATTAATAACGTTCAAACCAGTAGTCAGGCTCTTAATGGTCTTGCTTAGAAAATATGCAGTTACATACTAGTTAGATTCATATAATTTTGAAATGTTGATAAAATAAATTTACATTAAAAGACTATAGCTACATAATTAG
Organism: Epiperipatus broadwayi; assembly: GCA_028023455.1. NCBI lineage: Eukaryota > Metazoa > Onychophora > Udeonychophora > Euonychophora > Peripatidae > Epiperipatus > Epiperipatus broadwayi. Next base: position 1,790,801 of record JAQFVV010006286.1, on the reverse strand, counting down.
AATTATTATATTTATATAAATTTAATTTAATCATACAATTTAAATGTTTATCAATAAAAGCAATATGGTGACTCATATAATTAAATTATCCTAAATAGATATAATAAGCATTATGTGTGTTATTGTATTCATGGAAATTTATGAGAATCTTACCACAGTTATTCTTTTTATAACACGAAAATAGCTATACTAAGGTTAAATAAAATTGTAGCATTAACCCATTCTTCTAAAGTTGTTGCATTACGCCCTCTGTCGATGGTTAACCTTTCATTAAAACGTTTTAATCTTTATTAATTAAATAATAAAAGTTCTCCTTTCAGCTTTCCGCTGATTAATATAATATTTAAATACAAGTATAGCATATATACTTAAGTTATATGTAATTAGAGGGAATTGGAATCCCGTCTTCAAGTTCCCTTTTCCACAGCCTTCTATATATATGTATGAGTAGCATAATATTTACCCTATATTTCGATAATTTTTTTAAGGATTATTGATTATCATGGATTGTACACTATTATGTGAAAAAGATATTAATATGACATCAAAATGAAATTTGTAAATTAAAATATTGAATAGATATTCTCAAATTATATTAATGTAGTATAAGAAAAAGATAAAAGATGTACCAGATGATAAAAAAAACAGGCAAAACTCTCCATACAGTAGTGCCACTCAATGCAAGCCAAAGTAATCAATGGATGACAGAAGTCTTGTGCATAATATCCCTATCTAGTGTCTGTTCATCCAATAGCCCCAGGCATCCATTGTTTACTCTAGCTTGCACTTAGTGGCACTACTGTATGGAAAGTTTTGCCCGTTTTAATGAGTTATGAGCAAGCATAAGAAAGTGATCATGCGATGTACCATATGATTAGAATTGCAAAATAGTAATTTTGATATCTAAAATAGATGATAATCATCACAAATTCATCTATCTTGCCATTCCATTTTCTTTATGACCTAGCACTTCAATTCGATTTAACTCTTCCCACTTCTTATATTATCCAGAAATGTCAATCTCTTCCACCCTTTCTTTATGTTTCTACTCACCATTCCCTTCAAAACATCTTTCCTTAAACTATACATTCTTCTTCATATATGACCAAACCAGTTTCTCTTTTTATTTCTAATTTCCCCAATCAATTTTTTTTTCATTTAGTCTTTTTAAAACTTTTTTTGTCATGATATATGTGATTTGTTTTATTATTATTTATCATTTTATTCAACCAATTGATTTTTTTCCATCCTTCTCCTCAATCATTTTCTAATTTTCTCAATCAATTTTCTTTTTTCATTTACTCTTTTTTAAACCTTTTTATTTGTTACTTTATTCATTCCAATTTATTTTTTCCATTCTCCTCCGAGATCGCATTTCAAGGGCTTTCAATCTGTTATTAATTTTTTTACTCAGTGTCAATAATTCACATCCACACAGTAGTAAATTTTACACACAGCATTTAATTAATTCTCTCTTCAATAGTCCAAAAAATATTTTCCTTCTTTTAATTAATGCCTCATTTGTCAAAGTTATTCATCTTTTTATTTCGTCTTCACTCAATTATCTACTAAATATTTAATTCCTTTTATCTGTTCAACTATATTATTATGAATTTCAATTTAGTATTTTTGCAGTCTTCCATATCTATAAACTTAGTCTTTCCACAATGTTTACTCCTTCACAGTCTACATAATTATTTAATGTCTTCAAAGTAAATATTAAAAATAGATGATAAAGCCTGTAGGCCCTTTATCCATACAAACTTTTTATCAAGATAATTATAACTTTTCTATAGTGAATTTTGGGTTTTATTAAAACAAAATAAGAAGAGCATTATCTAAGGACCTAGGTTCGAATCCTATGCTAGTACTGTCACTGATCACGCGAGCAACACCTGAAGAAAGGAGAAAAATACCTGTCAAAACATTGTGCATATACTAATATGTTTGAGGTGCTACTATTAAAAGTTGAATGTATTTGGATATTTAAACAAAGTTAAATTTTTTAAAGACATTCAATACACATATTAGAGATGATGGAAATAATCCAATATAAAAATACAACAAGAACACCATGATCACAAACCTTCATGGAAAAAAAGACAAATAGTGACTCTCTTTTCAAACGCAATATATTTGGCACAGTTGATAGAATGCATTCATCCTATTCAAAAAAAAAAAAGATCTTGTTAATTCAAAAAGCAAAAAAATACTAGGGGAACAAGAAAGAATTAGTCTTTTTGGGCCTCAAATTATTATGACAGTTTTTTGTATCATAAAACTGAGGTGGCTGAACCACTATTGACTACTGGACAAAAATTCAATCTGATAGTAAATATAATAGAGCCTACAAAAAACTAAATACCTAATATTAGACTCAATACTATTGGCATACTTTGACACTGAAAGAGTGCTGGAAATAACTTGTAATGCATCACCAGTAGGAATAACTTGTAATGCATCACCAGTAGGAACAGGTGCTGGGTTGTGTCAGAGAAATGATGATGGGACACACTTCCCTATTAATTAACATCAAAGTGTCTCTCAAAACGAGAAAAACAATGCTCATATTGACAGAAAGGCTCTAGCCTTGATAAATGACATTAAAAAATTTCATGACTATCTTTATGGTCAATCTTTCATAATACAGACTGATAACGAAATCCCTCAGAATACCTCACCATGAATGTGATGTAGTTTAATTTTTTATCAGGTTATAATTTTAGACTGGAATATATTTAGGGAAAAAATTCTCCATCTAGATATTTTAAGTCAGTTGCCTGCAGACGCTGAAGATGATTTAAAATTCAAAAAGTCAAATAATATGATAGGCTTAAAATTAACACACCAATTAATAGTAAATCAGGGGCTGAATGGACCACTAATGACCACAGATTCCAAAGATTACAAAAATGGATCAAGAGCATTGGCGAAATAAAAAGCCTAATGAGTTGCATCTAGCCTACTGGACTTGAAGGCTAAAACCCTCAACTAAAAACATCTGCAATATCTGGAAATCAAGAATCCTCCAGATGGATGATCCCAATTGCCCAACCTGTTACATAATGGGCATCTAGAGATTGTCAGTATCAAGTTGCTAGGAAGATGATGTGTGGTGACCTATGTTGGACTCTAACATTGAGTGTAAAGTCTATCACTGCTGGCATTGAAAGATGAACCAAAACATGCCAGTAAAAAACAGTTCAGTGGCCTAAACATGAAGGCCTCTGGACCAGAATTTATGTTGACCATGGAGGCCTACATAGGAGCAAACTATTACTAATAGTGGTTGACTCTTACTCTAAATGGCTGGAAGTAATGGAAATACCATCACTCCGGTCCACTGCAACTATTGAACCTCTTAGAAAGCCATTTGCTACACATGGCATTTTTAAAACTATAATTTCTAGACAATGGCACAACATTTACAATTACAGCAGTCAAAAACTTTTGTGTCAATAACAGTCATCTGGTATTCAGCCCACCATTCCATCCTGAGAGCAATGGTCAGGCTGAGAGACTTAGTTTAAGAGGAACACCATATTGCCAGAAAGCTGCTGGCACAGCACCTCTATACCAAGCACAGTCACTAGAAAAATGCCAGCTGAACTATCATTCAATAGAAATCTGAAAACTAACCTATCAATTCTCAGGTCTAGTTCTACTAATGAGAAAAAAGAACATGACAATACTAAAGTGTAAATAAGCACCCATGTTCTATATCAAATGTATATTGGAAACATCAAATGGATTCCAGAATGGTGATTGAACTTAAAACGCTTCAAATAGGGGTGATTGAAACTTATGAACATCATCATCATAACCATAGAAACCAAAATAGATTAAATCATACATCATCAGCCAGCTGTAATAAATATTCAGTTCCAAAAACCCCAAACAATGACAAGTGGATTTATTGAGAACATCACAAAGCCAGAAGCATCAAAGCAAAAAGGTCTTCCTCCAATGCACCTGTATGATTACATTCCCAGGGTTAATTTTAGCAAGGAAAAGGGAAGATCCTATCTCAACTTGCCTTCAAATAGAATCCAGATAACTTTATTGTGATCAGATTAATCATTGATTGCCAGTAAGCAATGTGTATTTAAAGCAAAAAGCACAGGTGGCCAAAGTTTTAGATGCTGGGGGCTACTTTTGTTGGTGAAAGTGTACCTGAGGGTGACTTTTTTTTCATGGATTCGAACTGTAGACCAAAAAAAAATTTTTTTTTGATGAAATGGAAAAAAATAACAGTTCAAAGTTGTGGTTTTTTAGAATATACTTAGGAATTGTGCATTTTTTATATTTTATATGAGCTTTTTAAGTACTTACAAATATTGGTGATGTTTTTACAAGATACAAAATGATTTTTTTTCTATTAAAATATGAACCCTTGAAGACATTTTACTATAAGTACTATTAAACTACCTCAGCTCCCTCTAGTATTACAATTTGTCCATGACACTTTACAAAATATTTATTAGATTACAATTATTAAATTACCTATAATAATTATTTTCTAAAAAAAATTCAAGAAAAAAAAAAGAAAATTGTTTTAGACTTTAAAATAAATTAGATGCAAATTTTAAAAAAATTTACAAGTAAAAAAAAATAATTTTTTTATTTTGATGACTCTTGGCATTGCATTATTTTGGCAAGTTTGTCAAAATTTGTCTCATATGAACTTCAACTAATTCTTAAACACGATTCCAAATGTAGATCGGATAATTGTGATCTATGTTTAGTATTCATTGCATTCATGCAGGAAAATGGTCATTCACAAATATGTTGAACCAAAACATGCATTGAAATATGCAGCAACTCTCCAAATATTTGGATATTTATCCCTACTTATTAATGTCCAGAAGCTCTCATTTGAAGCCATTGGTTTTAAATGTATAGCACATTTAATATTTCTTCTTTGAGGCCTTCTGAATTTGTATGTATGAATTCATTTAATTTCATAGCAATATCTTAGATATTGATGTTAACATTAAATGGACAAGACAAAAAACTAATGATAACTTCAAGTTTGTCAAATTCCTTTATGAAGAATATTATATTTTCAACATATTCGTTGTAGATTAGATTCTTTCTATCTTTAGACTCATCAACCATATTTTTGAAATGTATTAATTCAGGATGCTTCAGTTGTATGATAAGCATACTTAATGTTTTCTTGAACGACTTCAAAATTACTTATAACTATTATTGTTTTATCTTTTCCTTGTAGTTCTAAATTTAAGTTATTTAGTGTTTTTGTAATATCGCAGAAAAAGGTGAGGCCAAGATGCCATTCGTTGTCATTTAGTTGCAGATATGAATCATCTTTAGTTTCCAAAAATGATCTTATTTGTGGTAGAAGTTCTCTGAATCTGATTAAAAATTTTGTTAGACTTTAATTACATCAGTATATACTAATTCATTGTGCTCACTCTTGCATTCTTTTAGCAAATCTCAGAATTGGCAACATAACAAGCTTTTTGATCTTATTTTATTAACAAGTTTGAGGGCAATGCTCATAACATGATTAAATTTCAATACTTTTGAACACAAGGCATGCTGATGTTTAACACAATAATGATTCATAAAACTAGATATATCAGTATCGTTTTTACACAGAGTAACAAAATCAATTTTATTGCCAATCATTACAGGAATTCAGTTATTGGTACTAATTTGTGAATTGGAAAATTCATTTGTATAATGTACTTCTTGAATAAATAATAAATATCTTGACCTCTTGTCCTTTCAATTGGAATAATTGTTAATAATTCTTCTGTGGCTGACATATCAAAAACCATGCGGAAAAAATACATAATTGTGTAGTACCTGTATAATGAGTAGATTTTTCAAACTGTAGTGATACAAAGTATCAATTGTTAATGTTTTTATGTAAAATCTCTTCCATGATTTGGACTAGTTTCTTCTGTCCTACACATGACCGTTTTGTTATAATGCCATATTGTTGATAGAAGTCATTATTTCATATGTATTCTTAAAATGTTCAAATAATACTTCACCAGTTTTGATGAAAGCTTCTTTCCATATTTGTCCATCTTGAAAGGACTTACTGTGTTTAATTAAAGTTGCAGTAACTTTGAATGATGCAATCGTAGCAGTTTTTGAGCTTGTATTGTACGTGACAACAAAATTTTGTTGCGTAGTGAGTTGTGTCTTTAGCTGTTGTACTTTAGCTTTTCTTAATGCAATGCCTCATAGATAATCATCTTTGTAATTTATATGAACAGTGCAAAAATGTCTTTCAACATTGGCTTTCTTTGGCAAAATCATGTGCGCCTTGCAAATAATACATCACATTTGTTTTTCATCATAATAAAAAAATAATCCTCCGATTCTTTATGATAGTGATAAGTTTTTATTTTTTTACACTTTGACTTGGTTTATTCATTGTAATCCTGTTGTGTATTCAGTCACCAACAAATAGCAAAAAAAATAGTACAAGTCTAAAAAAAATTATCACTAGTAAAGATAAAAAAATATTTATGAACTTTTAAACACATAAAACGCAGATCTCTAAAAGTTCAACATTTACAAATATGATCAATAAGTCTTTGATTTTAATTACTATTTTCCATAAATACTAATATTAACTGCTGATAATAGACTAACATCAATCATCACTATTCTTAGGTCCGAGTTAAAAATAATTGTTATCTATACTCACAGTCTTTCTCTGCACTATCCTGCTGGAACCAGTCAGGCTTACACACAAAAAGATATGTGATCTGCTTTTGCTCTATCCAGCTATTGGTATCTACAGAGCCATGGTCTCTGGGAACAATTACCTCATGGTGTAACTGTCTGGACAGTTTTCACTCTGGATTTATCCAATATACACAACAGCAGCATTCATGAAAAGTAAAAAGCACACCACTCTTTTCTGCACACACTATTAATATCTATCACTGTTTCATATCCGGTATTAATATTATAATTGATCAATATTTTTCTTCAGGCTATTCAATAATGGAATTAAGTCTTTTACCAAAAATATCCTTTAGGCTTTAATTGCATATGTGCACATTTCTTTCACTGCAATTAGGCATTTCAATATCAATTGTACTAACAATTCTTCTTCACTCTTTTTATTTAATTACTTTTAAAAATAGCTTTCTACTCCAATAACGCAATGCTATTTTTTTTCAACAATTAATCTAACAGACATTTGATTTACTAAATTATCATTACCATTTTATTTTATCCTTCAGCAATTGTTTTTCATTGCTCTTTATTTAAAATACCACATTACTGTATAACTTAGACAAAATTAAAGTTAATCAATCAATATTGTTACCTAAATATAATAAATCCTGATTTTAGTTTTTAATTTTTATAAAGTTTTGTTTGTTTGTTTTTTGCATTTTTTGATTCACTTGTATAATAAGAAGTAAATATGGATAAGGAAATTTAAAACAGATCCCCCCTCCTAGCGCGATGTCAAAAATTTGCTAGAGAGAAAAAAAAATACATAACAATAAAAATATTTTACAAAAGTTCTCTATTTCTGTGCCTTGGAAAATCCCCACATTTTCTCCACTAACAGTCTTTATAATAATTAGACAAAGTTCATTTCTTGCTTTGATACCTATTTTTTTCATAGATAGAAAAAGTTCTGTTTCCTTTTTAAACCTCCTGGGGGATTTTTTGTTAGCTAGATGAAGTGTTTTAAAAAATTCACAACTTCTGTTTTAAAATCAGTTCATTCAAATCCTTGTTTCTCCAGAACAAGTTATTTTCATTTCTCCTCAGAAAAATAGCAATTAAATATTTTTAATAATTTTAGCTCTAGCATTACACAAAAATAATTTAATTCTCAGCTTCTATCAACCTGGGTTTATTTTTGAGATTGACAATAACACATGCTATTTTAAATTGTCAATGTTCCTGTCAGCTTCATGGCCGATGTCTTGGCCACCCCTGATATAGAGATAATGCATAGCTAATGGCAACAACAGGCCAATAGGCAATGATGCTCACTAAATCCAAATGGTTTCCATTAAGGTTGGAGATCTGGCAATAGTCAGCCTTTCTGAAGGCAAGGCCAGAGAAGAACTTTAAACTTGAATAACAAGTCTGCTTCTCCATATACAGTGGAAGGGAACTTCTGCTAACCTGAACAGCAGTGCTCATTCTCCAGACTAGTCATTTAAGCTAACAGTTACACAGTGAGGAAATTCCATATTCAGGACTGGAAGCGGCCAGGACCAAAGCCAACTCAATACAAGCTGTCATTATAGCTGAAAGTCCCCATACCCACTCATGAGACAGGCTGCCAAGTACAGTTGGAAATGAGTAGGAAATTATAAAGGCACTGGCAATATGTTTACATTGAACCAGTCATGCTTTGTATTACATCATCAACAATCAATTTGATTACTTTACTATACACTTCTATAAAGCTGACAAAAAATAATAAAATGCCCCCAATATTTGTTCTTGGGCCAGAGTATTGGCCTCATTGATTTGATATAAATGGCATAATCATTAGAACTTATCATCTTCATTTATTCCAAAATTTGCTTCAACAAGATTACAATCAGACATCTTTTTTTAAAAAATAATTTTTTACTTGTTATTATGTTGAAGTTAAAGCTGTTGGAAATCTTTAAAAAAATTGTAGCTTGCAAGAAAAAATTACTCAAGCTAGAATTATATCAGAAGGTTACAGAAACTATTAAATTACATCTTATTTTGAAAGATTTCCATATGATATGTAACATGTTTAGGGTTTCACAGTTTTAAAGTCACTTTGTAAAATATTTAACTTGGATTTTTTTTATAAACTTAGTTTTAAAATTATTAAAAAAGTGCTCAAAAATGTATGTAATCTGTGCTACCATTTCAACATTATCTTTAAATAATCAGCCTTCACTGTTATTGACCAATTGTCACGCCATAGAAACCAGAGTCTGGCAGATTATTTTATAGATTAATCCTACCTGCATAATATGAGCTTATTTACATATTTTAACAATATTCATGCTGGCTGCAAATTTTTCTAGAGTGGTCATTGTAGTAAGAGGTGATAATTATAATGCACTATCTATATATAGTTCCAGAAATTTAATAAGCTTTATTTAACAATTTAATATATACATGCACAAACAATCCAGTTACATTTTGTTTTTACTCACTACAACTTCATGTTGCCTAGGTTACACAATTTGATTGAAAGGTGCTAAAACAGGTGTAACTTTTTTATATTCACTTACTGATGTCATGGAATCTTCGATTAAAAATACAATAACTTATGAATACCATGTTGTGAACTTTATCTTTCATATTGCAATAATGATATAGGATGATTTTGATAAGAGCAAAATAAATTGTATTTATTCTTTAGAAAAATTTATGAAAAGGCAGGATGGTTGATTACCTTCAATAAACTAAGTAATACAAGAAATGTTTGTTAAAGATTTTTTTAGCATATACTTTCTTATAATGAATATAAGGAGCACTTTAACCTGTAATTAAAACTGAAATATTTAAATTTAATTAGTCCGTCTAAGAATTTACTTTAGCTTATATAAATATTTTCCTTTTGCTTTATATCTTTCCACACAGGTACACTCTAGATGTTATAAAATAATCCCTCAATGGAATCCATCAAATTTTATGTGGAAGAGATAAAAATTATTTTATGAGGCTTTCATCAATAATTATTTGTTGTGGTATGTAACCACCCTTATGTACCAAGGTTATGAATATATGTTCAAATCATATTGAAATTCTTCCAGGTAAAATGTTTTGAAAATAGAGATCACACTCTGGTTACTAAAGAGATACTAACCAAGATATAGTTTTACATTTTCATATGTTAACTGACGAAAAAACCTCTTGATCCATTCCACTACTGGATTTAGAATTAATTCATAAACCGGTGAGATCTCTATATTTGGTTGACATTTGCAAAGATAAATACAATTTTAGCCATAACATTTTGAGAATATAAAATTTATGATTGTTTTAAGAATTCTGGGATGTTTTTCTCGAAGGATAGATAAATGGATCATTGTTCTAATATGAAAGTAAAAGATTAATGTAGTTTAATAGACAAAGTATTCATGATAAAACAAATCTAGAATTTTCAACACAACAAAATAACAAACTTTAAAATCTCCTGACCAGTAAAATGATGATTTTCATGAATTTCCCAGTCATTTTTAATAACAGCTTTATAATCACACAACCGGCATTTAAATACTTCATTCCTAATGAAATATTTTTTTATAGTATAATTTCCATCTTGACTTCTGAAGTTATTATTGAAACAAGTTTGTTTTTCATGCAAAGTACAATCAAAGAGTTCTACTTGTAATTGTTTTTGTCTTTGTATGGTAAATGTTTTTCCTTCTCTATGTGTTTCTTCATGACTTATTAAGTATTTTTTGTCAGAAGACTTATATTCGCACAAGGCCCATTTACTTGTTTTTTCTTCAGTATGGGTGATTTCATTTCTTCTTAAATGATTAAGAGTCTTATATTCATATGAATTGCTCTTAAAAAATTTTTGTCCCATACGATTCATTTTATGTTGCGTTAAACATGTTTTATTAACTGTTTTAAAATCACACAAAGTTGATTTAAATGGGTTTTGTACTGGATGTTTCCTTTCATGTTCCATTAATTGATTTTGGTAAAAAGGCATATATTCACACAAAATGCACTTAAATGGTTTCCCTCCTGTATGTATCTTTTCATGTATCAATAAAAGAACTTTCTGAGAATCATCGTATTTGTACTGAGAGGACTGATATGGCTTTTCTACTGTATGTTTCTTTTTGTGTACTAATAAAGAACTTTTAACGTAAGTCTTATATTCACACAAATTACATGTAAATGGTTTTTCTTCTTTGTGTCTTTTTTCATGTTTTATTAAACAACCTTTTTGAATAGACTTATAGTCACATAAAGTACACTTGAATGGTTTTTCTCCTCTATGGATCCTTTCATGTACTAATAAGGATGCTTTCCACGCAGTCTTGTATTCACACAGAGAACACTTAAATGGTTTTTCTCCTGTATGTTTCCTTTCATGTTGTAATAAATCAAATTTCTTAACAGATGTATATTTACACAGAGTGCAGGCAAATGGTTTTTCTCCCGTATGTTTCTTTTCATGTACAAATAAACAATGTTTTTCAGAAGTCCTATAGTCACAAAAAGTACACTTAAGTGGCTTTTCTCCTATATGTTTTCTTTTATGGTGTAATAATGCACACTTTTCAAAAGTCACATATTCACAAAGAGTGCATGCAAGTGGTTTTTCTCGCTTATGTTTACTTTCATGTTGTAATAGAAATCTTTTCCCATAAGTCTTGTAGTCACCTGCAGTGCATTTAAGTGATTTTTCTCCTGTATGTTTCTTTTCGTGTACTAATAAATATTTTTTTTGATAAGTCCTATATTCACACAAGGGGCACTTAAATGGTTTGTCTCCTGTATGCCTTTTTTCATGATTTATTAAACGAGTTTTATTAGCAGTCCTAAAGTCACACAAAGAACACCCAAACGGTTTATGTCCTGTATGTGTCCTTTCATGTAGCAATAAACACTTTTTATAGATAGTCTTATACTCACATAAAGAACACGCAAATGTTTTTTGTCCTGTATGTTTCCTTTCATGTATATATAAACAACTTTTACTTGCAGTCCTAAACTCACAGAAAGAACATTCGAATGGTTTTTGTCCTGTATGTTTCCTTTCGTGTGCTAATAAACTATATTTGCGTGAAGCCCTGTATTCACATAATTGACACTTAAATGGTTTTTCTCCTGTATGCTTCCTTTCATGTAACAATAAATTAGTTTTATGGAAAGTACTGTATTCACACAATGTGCATTTAAGTGGGTTTTCTCCTGTATGCCTTTTTTCATGTTGAAGTAAGCAATCTTTATAGGAAGTCTTAAATTCACAGAAAGCACACTTGAATGGTTTTTCTCCTGTATGTTTTCTTTCATGTACTAATAAATGACTTTTCCTTGCAGCCCTATATTCACACAAAGAGCAACTAAATGGTCTTTCACCTGTATGTTTTCTTTCATGTTGTAATAAAACACACTGGAAAGAAGTCTTGTATTCACATAATGTACACTTGAATGCTTTTTTCCTCATCTCTTCTTTAATAAAATTTTTAACCTTTTTCAGGACTGTTATAAGCACACAATGTGTTTACATGATTTATTTCTTGTATTTGCTCTCATGTCATAGAAAACTATGACCATCTTCATATGAAATGCATTTAAATGCTTTTTCTCCAATTTGTCATTTATAGTGACTTTTTAACCTAACAAATTGCAAACATTTTTATCCATATTAATTTTTTCAGTTATTTATAAACTTGTTTTTTTTTTTACAAGAATTGCATATTTCATAACAATATTTTTCTTCAGTATGGATTTTTAATAAACTTTATAAGCATAAAATAATTTTTTATATGTTTCTGAATCACTTTGATAATCATCATAATCATATATATTATGAAACTAAGGTATTAGCACTTTTTCAAATATTGGATTTTTAAAAAATTTTTAATAGTCATTATATATAGTTTAGTATTTCATTTATTAAGCATTCTATGTTTTGCTAGAGGTTACTTTCAATTTCTGAAATCTTCCTATACACCAAATAAAATACATCATTTTAAATGCATTTTCAAATATACTATTGATATTACTTGATTGTCTTTACAAAAATTTATCAAAATATTAATGACAGAAGTGACTTTCTACTGTTGCTTGTTAAAACTTTGCTTGCAAACTGTTTACTGTTCTTAGATTACCTATTTTAAAATACAAGTATTGTTCTATATAGTTAGAGTCATTTTTATATTATGTTATATGTTGTATAATGATTCCAAAAACCATTCTTTAAAAGAAAAATCCATAGAATATATATTTTTAAAATCCTTTTGTCATTACACTATAATAATATTAAATAAAATGATAAACTTTTATTAAATATTCCAATTTTTCTAAGAATGTAAACTCTGATTAAACTTCTATATAATATTTCCAATTCAAGTATCATAAATTTGTATTATTTGATACAAATTAGAAAGCTAATAATAAAATCAACTTCTTTTGTTAAAGAATATTCTCTTGGTTATAAAAACATGATAAGTCTTATTGGCAAATTTTCAATTCTAATTAATGATCAATATCTTATTGTTTGAAGTATCAATATTTGATGGTAATCACTTTATAATACACTTATCTTCAAATACAGACTTTTTGGAAAATGAGTTTTTTTTTCATTGTCTTGAACCTATACAAAATAAAATGAAAAACATATTAATATTAAACATATTGCTTTACATTATTATAGATGAAATGATAAAACAATTTAGTAAGACTAGGTTAATAAATTCAATGTCATTAGATCATACTTTAAGTTAATAATTAAACAATTTTATGAGGTGACAAATGTCATTAAACAATTTCTTTATTTAATGCCCTGAGACTGACGCAAATAGATGTAGTTTTCAATTAAAAAAGTAGGCACGCTAGTCCCAGATTATTTAGATACAATTTCTCTCTGTCATGACTGAATTACTTACTATCTAAAATATTTACTTTAGTTTTATATACATAAAGATAAAAAAGATGTTAATCTCATAAATAACTTTAGAAATTAAAAATACAGAAAGAAAGAAAATATTCATTTATAAATAAGTGACAAAAACTAAATTGCTATATACAGCTCTCAGAAAATTTTTCTTTTCATAAAATATAATTTAAATTAGTATTCATATAAATCTAAATTAATTGATACATACTTTCAATTAAATACCAAGAAGATTTATGTAATGGGAATGATGATTTCTGGAATGATTCTATCTTCAACAAATCAAATTTATTACAATTTTAAGACCTTTGCCATCTTTCTCCATTTTTTACAACAATCTGTGATCTTGCCTTCTTCAAGACAAATATATCTCAGAATAATCTAAAAATCATATTATTTTTCAAATGTCTTTATACAATAACAATATGCTTGTTACAATTTGTTTGACCTTTACATTTTTGAAATTTTTCATCTTCAACTTTTTTTAAGCTTTAGAGTAAGTAATTTTCAAAAAATCTATTATTAGAAATTTGAGGAAAATATAAATCACCATTAATGTACCTCATTAAAAGCAGCAAATGTAATTTAGATAAGTTTAGAACAATTCTTGTTTTTGTGTGCCTGATTATTATAGGTATTGAGTTATTATAGTTACACTTCAAGAATTATGTCAAGAATGTAAGCTACTGAAGATTATCTCTGTATATGTACATGGTTTAAATATAAAAGTATGCTAAAAGAAAATATATATCAAAAGTTTGTATATGCATTATTAAATTATTTTGTTATCAAATGGTAAATAATACATTACATTTAACAATAAACAATCTAAAAATACTTCAAATAATTTTATAAGTTTATAAACAACATAATAAAGCAACATGTTAAAATTTAATTTAAATTTTTTGGATTAATATTACATATAATTAAAACAAACTAAATAAATTCAAGAAGCAAAAAATGTCAAATAAAAGGGTTGGTTATCTAAACAAATGTCCTAAAATAACAATAATAAAGATATTAATTATTTATTTTATTTGTTCAGACTTGGAAATGCACTAGATCAGGGTTTCCCAAATTTTTGTAGTTTCAGACACATTTTCAAAAATTATAATTTTTCATGAACCAGTTGCTTGTAATATACATTTTCAAAGAGAAGAAGTGGTAAAAAATTAAGTTTTACTACTTTTAATATGGCTGCAGAAAGGAGTTTGCTATTAACTGAAAGGAGACCCTTTGATTCCTCTTGGAGGCCTTAAAGGAACTGAGAAGGGCAAATTTCTAATGTCCACTCCATACGTTCTTGTCGTTGCAGATGTTATTACTATGTGATTATTCATATAGTATACGAACATGGATGGGCTGCTCACCAACATGCATTAGCCAGCATGGTGAGTTTATTGGTTTTTTACCTCTGAGTTTAAGATCAAGAAACACCACGATCTTCTCAGTTGCCTGATAAGGCAGAATGAATGTTTGTGTAACTGATACTTTTCCAATAAATATATATAATTATGACAGACAAAAATAAATCATGGCCTTTATTCCCAGGAGGCTGTAAAGTCACCAACCAAGACAGCAGTTGGTGGCAGAAGGTGGAGGGTGCTAAAAATCCCGATTGTGGACCCAGGCTGCCATTTGATGATGACTTTTTATTTAGGTACTTACAACTGCAGATCACTTTCAAGTGAAGGATGATTGCAAGAATTAGAAGAAGAACTGTCTTATATTAAATGGGACATTATTGGACTTTGTGAAGTTAGAAGAAAATGTGAAGAGACAATTGATTTAAAAAGTGGACATGTACTCTATTTATTATAAAGGCACAAATATTGGAAATACAAGTAGAGTAGGATTCATTATAAATAAAAAGTGGAAAAACATTGTGGAGATTGATAGTGTATCAAACAGAGTGGCAAGATTAATTATACAACTTAATAGCAGATACCAAATGCAGATAATTCAGGTTTATGCCCCAACAAGTTCTCATAGTGATGAAGTAGTAGAAGATTTTTATATGAATGTACAAAAGGCTTTTGATCAGAGTAAACATTTTAAAATTGTTATGGGAGACTTTAATGCTAGAATTGGTAAACAAATGAAAGATGAATGTGCTGTAGGTAATTTTGGTTATGGTAATAGAAATGAGAAGGCATAGACTTGTGGAGTTTGCAGAAAAAGAAAAACTTTATATTATGAATTCTTTTTTTTGAGAAAAATTTTAAAAGGAAATGGACATGGAAGCATCCAAATGAAGGTACAGCAGAATTGGATTATATTTTGACTATTAGAAAATACATATTTCAAGATTGTAATGTTCTTAATAAATTTAACACAGGAAGTGATCATCGATTAGTAAGATGTAAGATACGAGTTAATGCAAAACTAGAGAGACAAAAATTATTAAGAAAAACCAATATTTACAGTTGATATTCCTAATCTTCAGAAACATTCTAATGAATTTAAATTAGAACTTACAAATCGGTTTCATGTATTAGTAGATTTTAAACATGATTCAGATTTGAATGAAATTAATATGAAAATAACTGATATACTTTTAAAAACTACAACAAAGATAGCTGGTAGAAAAAAGCAGCAATTGACCAATAAAATTTCTACTGAGACTAGAGAATTTATGAAAAAAGAAGGAATATCAAGATATACAAAAATGATGCATTAAAAGGGATTGAATATCTTAAATTTTGTAAAATGGTGCGGAAAAGAGTTGAAAATGATATAAGAAAGTATAACTGTGAACTAGCAAGGAAAGCTGTAGAAGAAAATGAGTCTCAAGAATGTAAAACAAGTTTTTGGTATTGGTAGGAAATTTATGTATGCAATAAGAAAAAAAGATGGAATTATTACTAAAGAAAGAAATGACATCATGAAATGGGTAGAAGAGTTTTATAAATAATTATATAGTAATAAAGAACAAGTATCTCCTATATCTATTACATCTTCCGAATTGCCCAGAATTTTAAATGAAGAAGTGAGAAATGCAATTAAATGTATGAAGAAAGGAAAGGCTCCAGGAAATGATGGAATTATAATTGATATATTAAAAGAAGCAGGTGAAGAAATAGAAACATTTTTAGCAAAGTTATATACCAAATGTCTAAATGATAAAGATGTACCAGATGATTGGAAGAATGCAGTAATAATATTAATATTTAAAAAAGGTGATAAAGAAGATATTAGAAATTACAGACCTATCAGCCTTTTATCAGTTTTATATAAAATTTTTACCAAGATAATTACAACTCGTCTACAGAGAACATTGGATTTCCACCAACCAAGAGAACAAGCTGGATTTAAAAGTGGTTTTAGTACAGTAGATCATATCCAGGTGTTGAGAGAAGTTATAGAAAGGACAAATGAATATGAGTTGTCCATTATGTTTTGGATTTGTAGATTATGAAAAGGCATTTGATTCTATAAACATTTCTTCAGTGATTAAAGCATTGGATCATCAAGGTATAGATCCAGATATTGTCATATTTTAAAGAATATTTATAAAAATGCAACAGCAACAATTAGATTACATAATGATATTGGGAAAGTCAACATTGAGAAGGGTGTAAGACAAGGTGACTCCATATCTCTAAAACTTTTTACAGCAGTGCTGCAAGAAGTATTTTGTGGATTAAAATGGAAAACTAAAGGAGTCAAAGTAAATGGAGATTATTTAAGTCATTTAGATTTTGCAGATGATGTAGTTGTTTTTGCAAATAATGCTTTAGAGCTGCAGGAAATGTTGCAGGAATTATCAGATGAAATTAGGACTAAAGATAAATGTTAAAAAGACTAAAGTAATGTTTAACTGATTTGCTCAAAATATGAAAATAAAGATTGATTATGATGAATTAGAAGAAGTTAACAGTTACAAATACCTTGGTCAGATTATTAATACAGATGGAAACATAATGGATGAAATTAATCATAGAATTAAACTTGGTCTGGAGTGCTTTTGGTAGAAATAAATTGATACTAAATAGAAATATGCCTATGTGTTTGAAAAGAAAGTTTTTAACAAATGTGTTTTACCAGTTCTTACTTATGGATCTGAGACTTGGACATTTAATAGAAAAGCAATACAGAGACTTCAGACCATTCAAAGAAGTATGGAGAGATGCATGTTGGGAGTAACAAGAAGAGATCGAAAATGCAATGTATGAGTAAGAGAACAAACAGGTGTTACTGACCTCATTGAAAAATTAAAAGATTGAAGTGGAGTTGGGCTGGACATATTGCTAAAAGAGATGATAATAGATGGACAATTGAAATCTTAAACTTGATTCCAAGAGATTGTAAAAGACCAGAAAGAGACAACATGTGAGATGGATGGATGAAATAAGAAAGTGTGCAGGAGGGATGAAGTGAAGAGAAGCTAAAGATCGTAGAAGATGGATTGAACTTGGAGAGACCTTCATCCTGCAGTGGATTGATAATGGTTTATGATGATGACTTTCAATATTTTTATTGATTACACTTAAAATTAAAATATCTTAGCAATGCATAACTAGCTAAAAGCATAAAATATGAGCATTCAATGTGACAATAATACACAACAACATGCTTATTAATTCTAAATGCTCCCTAGATTAAATTGTGTTCTACTAGTATACAGAAGTTTTAGGACTTCATCTCAAACAAATATTTCTCTATATAAAAAAAATCCGGTTTTATTAAACCAATTATAAACTTAATTCATAGGAAAGAAAAAAGATCTGAAATGAAATTATAGTTATTAACTCAACAATCGAATTTAATGAACTAGATTTTATTTATATAAATGCAGGATTCTGAAATAAATTGTATTACTAAAAAGACAATATTTTTACTTTGTTTTCATTTTTTGTTGCCTTTCGTAACATTTGTAGAAGAGGGGAATTAAGCAAACTGTTTTTCAATAAACACAACAATGACACAGGGTTGAGAGTTTGGAAAGAGGTGCTTAATTTTGTAAATTTGGAAACAGAATGTTTTGTTGGCAGAGAGTGGACTAAAAAATTCTGAGTGATGGCTATCATCTTTATTTGTATGAATTTAAAAAGAATGGGGAAGTATGGAGGTGTTTATTATATCTATAATTATAAAAAAAGTGCATTATTATTTGTATATGCAATGGCTTCCTGTGAAGAAAGAACTGATATTCGCATTTTATGTGAAAAGTGACCTAGAATGAAAGATGACTTGATTGCTACATCCCATCTCTATATTTGGCTATATATATATATATATATATATATGCCTAAGCTGAAAAAAAGAGAAGTCTATTGATAACTAATGATGACCCAGCCAAAGTATGACAAATTCGTCAATCAGCTGTGAGAGTAGTCATTGGAAATAGAGAAATTGCACTTTATTTTGTTAACCTCTAAACCTGATAAAATGTTAAAGAATCACATGAAATCCAGTCAAAAAACTGTGTAATACTAAATGGACTAATAATCATATAACTTTGTTGACCAATGGGAAATAAAAATAATCTTGAGGATTGTTACAGTCAGAGTGATTCAAGAACCAGTACAATTTTATGTAACTACTTTTTGCTGTCAAAAAATCAACAAAACTAGACTGATTATTTTCATTATATATATATTTTTTCTCTCTTTTGGTTAACCATTAACCTATATCACTGCTTATTTGTACTAATTCAGCTACTTTAAGTATTATATTTGTTTGTCTAGAGTAAAAAATATATTTATATTCTACTTCTTTTTATGTATTATCTAAACCCAAATAAAGAATGGAATACATGAGCTATTATCATTATTCAAATAAATAATTCGATCCTTGATTGGGAATCAGGGTAATAAAAAACAATTTTTTTTCATGTGTTTGTCTAATTGATAAAAAAAGTAATGTAAATTGTCATTACCGAATAATACAGATAGATGCCTTCTCAAGTATTGCACTATACATTGGTTGAAAGGATATAAAGATAACTTAGCATTATTATTACTGGGAATAAAACTTATATACATTTTTGCTTTTTTTTATGCATTTCACCAAGTTAGCTGAGTAGGGCAACATTTCAATTAAGATTCATAAATCTAAATACTATGATCTATTGCTAACAGGATGTCTACTAAAAAGTATAACTTCATAACTAAACTGCTAATGGTGCCATTATGGGTTTCAAAATAGTATAACCAACCCAAACAAATAAATATTCTAGCTACATCAGGTATCATAAGTTATATCCATATGATGAACATGAAATATTACTGTTGTAGAGTTAACATCAGTAATAGGCTTTAAACTAAAAAACATCTCTCATGATGCTCATCATAATTTATGAATGGGCCAATAGGTCATCATCTTATCTATTTGGTGCAGGTTACATTTGGCTGCAAACAATTATTTTGTATATAATGAAAATATGAGAATAAGCACAGACCTTGAGAATAAGACAATGTTGCACATACAAACGTGAAATGCAAAAAATGAACAGATTTAAAATAGTAGAGAAAAGCAATGTTAAAGAAAGAAATAGAGAATAAAGTCATATTAACAAGAACAAACATTCTAAAACATATGCTGGGCTAGAAATAAAAAAGAACTATATGGAACAGCTGTGAAATTGAAAGAGATAAATATTTTTTTGAGCACCAGTTTGTTTGATAAATTATAACAAAGGCTAAAGAAAAATGCAAGCTGAGAATTGAAAGAAAACAATGAATGGTTAACAGAACAGAAAGATATACATGTGGTAATAAGTAATAAAAAGGAGCTTGAAGAAAAACCTGAAACTTCAAAAGAGCAGGTGGTTCAAACAGCTTGGCTGATAGTATTAATGGCACAAATATAAAAAATTACTACCAAAACAGAAAATAACAAAGCTAAATGAAATATAATAAAATGGCAGAAAATAATGAATGCCAAATGGAAAAGATGGCAAGCCAGATTAATAAATCAAAAATAAACAAGACCTGCTAAAAAACAAAATTATGAGGAAATCAGGGAGTGAATTATGGAGCATGAATCACAGAATGGAGATTCATGAAGAGGTCAAAAAGAATAAAGTGCAGGATAACAAAATAAGCCAGATACAAAAAATAATAGAATTAGTAGACATACAAAATAAAAAACCATCTAGAACTGGTGCAAAAAATAATGTGAGTAGACAAAAAATGGTGATCACCAAAGAAAATATTATGGACAGGAATAAAAGGCTAGAGCTGTCCATAGACAAGGTGGCCAGACAAAAAATGTGCCCATCCCAAAAATGAACATAAACAAAAATAATGAGTCATATATACACCTGGCATAGTAAACCAGTTTTTAAAAAATTAGAATTTTTTTCAGGCAATGTAAGTGAAGCATCTATTGAATATATAAGCAGATGGAAAGATAATTCAGTCAAAATATTATGATGGAAAAGACAAAGCTAGCAACAGTCTGTAGTCATTTAAAGGGAACAACAAGCATGCTGGGACTATTGTTCATCCATTGTAGAAATTTTACAGAATTTAAACAGGTATTATTAAATTGCTACTGGAGTGAGAATTACCAGGAAGGTATCAAATGTAACATATCCCAAGAAAAATGTCCACAAAACTAGTACTAAGTTGAGAGGACTAACAGATGATCCACTGTCAGAACTGCAAATCATATGAATATTAAAGCATAACTTCCCAAGACATAATGTGAAAATTCTGAATGGTACCCATAGATGTATTATTGAACAGGTTACTCAACTGTTAAAATACTTTTGACAGTAGCAAGTAACCGCAGAAAAAATGCAAATCTCCATTAAATACAGAGGAAACAATGACCCTTATATAAATGTCAATAAGAAAAATAAGAAAAACAAGCGATGAGAAATCACCAAGGTATAAAACAAATGTGCTACAATAGAAAAAAGAAAAAACCAATAGTTCAACCACTTCAAGAGTGAATTAGGCAACAATCAAAATAAATATTATCACTGATCTAATCATGAGCTTGAATCTTCAAAAGCAGGATATTGTTATGCTTCTGGTAAAGAAATGAAGAAAAGGCAAAATAAGCAAGATAATTAACAGCAAAGACAAAAAAAATTTTGTGGAGATTGGAAAAAATTTCAACTATTGATGTATGTTTACGGCATTTGATATGATTGATGAATGAGGGATATTTGGCATGAGAATGCAATATGTTCATGATGCTCCATGAAAATGTACATTTCTGCACTGCACTCTATCCAAAGTTTAAGTATCAAAGACATCAAAACAATTCTTTAAGTATAAAAAAGGTCTTGATATCATGTATCTACTGTGGTTATTACTATAGACAAACCTATGCCATGGGTCAAGGACTTTATAAATTTCAAATAAGCAAGGTTTCACTATGACAAAAACTTAGCTTTATTAAATCTTTTGGGTTGTAAGTTAAATATTGTGCTTAAAGTGAGAGCTTTCTTGGTATTCATGCTGCCTTGTGCACTTATGACCTGTGGTTGAATGTTTTATTCAACATGGTGTTTGAGTCAGTATTCATAATTTTCAGTTTCTGAAGGCTATTCCAATGTCATGAAATGAATTAATCGTGAAGAGACTAATTAATATCAAGATATTTCAGAGTGACATAATAACACTAGATCATAAGTCTGAGTCAATGATTAAAACAGGTGAACATAAAAAGATTAAATATCTCAAAATGTAAAATGAAATTGGTTAAAGCAAACATTTTCACTGCCGTTCAATGTGATCTCATTCTCCCAATTTGCATGGATGCGTTGTAGCCATGCATAATTAGCTACAAACATAAAACATGAACATTCAATGTGATAATAACTGACATTTTTATTAATTCTAAATGATCTGTAATTAATGTATTAAGTTTTGTGCTAATAGTGTTCATATATCTTAGAATTTCATCACAAATATTTCTGCATATAAAACAAAAATAAAAAAGTTTTTGTTAACTAATTATACATTTAATCACAGGAAACAAAAGAATAAGTAAAACAGATTTAAAACAAAGTTACTAAATCCATGACAGAATTTAAGTTACTAGATTTCAGTTATATAAATGTGGAGTTCTGAAATCAATTTGTATTACTAAAAAGGATGTTTTTCTAACTTTCTGTTTTACTTATTTTTTCCATTATGAATCATCACCAACTGTTTTCTTTCCTCTGATATTGAAAAATAGGCCATTGATAACATTTGTTGGAAGGGATGTGGGAGTTTGATTGTTTTTTGATAAACCCAATATTGATATAAAATTTGAATGGAGGTGATTAAGTTGTTGAAAAACACATGGCTGTAAATTTACAAACAGAATACATTTAATTGTCAGAGAACATTTACTAGAAAATGTTCGGTGAAGACCATCATTGGACAGCACATCTATCATCAAAAACTTGGAATATTACAAAGATTGTTACTATATAAGTATATGATGGTTTCATAATTTTATTAAAATGAAATGCTATAAGCTCCCATATTTCTGGCCAGCATAGTTATTCCATGAAGAAAGAACGGATGATGTCCAACCTTTAAGGGTGATCTAGCATAAAGAAGACAACTTGATTCCTCATCCCAACTCATCTTTACATATATCTCATGAGAAGTTCTACTGATGTCTGATAATAACCCAGACAAAGCATTGGAATCAAACACAGAACTGACAACACAAAAATGCACCAAAAGTATTTCTAGAAAATAAAACAAGTGATGCTGTATTTTGTTAATCTATAAATGCAAGAATGGTTAAAGAATCACATGGATTCCATTGTTCATCTGCAATTCAGACAAAAAAGTGTATAAAAGTAATAACTGCTCCAACACTCCTATAGCTTTGTAGATTAATGAGAAATAAAAATAATCTTGAGGATTATTTCAATTGGAATGATTCAAAGATCAGTTTTACTTCTATTTTTGCAGCTGAAAGATGAACAAAACTAAAGGGTGATTATTTTCATTATATAAATATATTTTTACACTCATCCACTTACTCTAAATATTATGCCTGTTGCCTAGAATAAGGTATATATTTATATTATCAATTTTATGTATTCTCTAACTCACAATTGAGGAAAATGAATTTTTATTATTATCATTATTCAAATACGCAAATTCAAAGCTTGATTGGCCATCTGGGTAATAAAAATATATTTTTTGTTTTGTATATATTTATATAATTCATGAAAAAAATAATCATTATCTAATAATGCAGATACTTTGACAAGGGTTTTACCACTCACTTTCTCTATGCATTTTACCAAGTTGGATGAGTAGTGCAACATTGCAGATGAGTATTACCAAAGCTATGGTTTGGTACTAATAAGATATCTACTAAAAGGTAAAAATCCTTTCATTGGTCTTATTTACAATCACTATACATCAACTATTCCAGCTTTCTTATTCTACTTCTCAGGTATAATGTCTCTGACCCAAACTCAATCTATTTACTTAGCAAATGCAAATCTAAATACATTAGAAAAAAAAATTCAAAACTTTGTTAATGTCTCTAATTCGTTAATATTTTTCCACAAAATCCGTAGTATAATGCCTTTTGTTTGAACAACAACTTTAATCTTTGCTAGTATCGGATCAAAATTTCTTGAATACACTTTGGTCTCTCTTATAGAGAAACTGAACACAAATCCATAACATAATCAGCTGTAATCTTCCTTTACATTTTAATTAATGCACATATTTTAATTATCTTTAAAAAGATTTAAAATTTTTATATTCCACACCATTTATTTTTTTTACAAACAAAAATTTTTGCAATCCATAAAATCTCATCTCTATGAATCCCTAAAAATAATATTTAGAATTTAGACAACAACTGCGTGACCTGTGGCTTTTGTGGATTCTCAAATTGTTCTCTTAATATACTAATATCTACATGTTCAATCATTCTAGATAATATAGTTTCAAAAGTTAAATTTTACTTTCAATCTTGAATTTTATTTTAAGAAGTCACTATCCTGAGTGAATTAATCACAAAAATATGACACCCATCCAGACAAATTGTAATATTAATTCCTTTCAAAGGCATTATAAAGTGAGACATGCTATTATATTTCTTTCTCTTCAAGACTTTCTGTCATCTAATTTATTTTATGAATTTCCTCACTAGTTACTTTCCTAAATGACTGCAAACACTTGCTATTTTATTATTGTGTATTTATTGCAAAGGATAAAACACTTACGTATATTATATAATACTTTTTTTTTCCGATGCATGGCAGGGAATACTATGCTAAAATGTAATAATCATATTCTGGCTATTTCATTTTCAGTTTCTAATAAAAGCAATATAAGAGCTAGATCTGATTGGCTTTATCAAAGGTATGACCTATCACATCTTTGAACTTTGATTTCCTGCATTGGTTTTTGTTTTGCAATGGTTTGAAACACTCAGTTTCAACTGAGGACAGTTTTAATTCCCAAAAAAAAAAAAAAAAGCCCTGCATAATTTGAATCAAATTTCCCATAGGAATAATGTTAACAGTATTTTAATGAAACCACAGTTCAATAAAATAGTATATTGCATTTACATTTAAATTAAAAACATCTGAAAAATATTTAAGATTAAACAACTAATACCCATTTTTCAATTTCTATAAAATTGGATCAACAATAAGATATTTTCTAACAAGAATAAAAATAATAATAATTGCGATAGTAAACATGGGGTTCAAACAGAGGCTGATCGACAGAAGGATCATATATTTCAACAATAAAGTAATCAACAATATGCCCAATTTGGATACACACAGGCTGCTGCTGCCATACATTCCTAATTTACATAATAAATTTTATGCAATTTTTAACAGAGTTTCAACTAACTTTTCGCCCCCCCCCAGTTCTAACAGATTACTTAGCAACATGAAAGATAAACTAGCACTGGCTCAAACACCTCAAGCCGTTTATAATATTGCATGCACTCATGCAAATTGTAGAGCCTCATATTATGGTGAAACCAAGGCAGCAATAGAAACCAGAT
The DNA here is from genome assembly GCA_028023455.1 of Epiperipatus broadwayi. Lineage (NCBI taxonomy): Eukaryota > Metazoa > Onychophora > Udeonychophora > Euonychophora > Peripatidae > Epiperipatus > Epiperipatus broadwayi. The sequence goes on along the minus strand of JAQFVV010006286.1, from coordinate 1,765,261 downwards.
TACTACAACACAAATATGCATATATCAAAGCTCAGTCAGATCCATCACATTATTCCATTTTTGCATTTCATCAGAAACTAACAGGACACCAGTGTGAACAACAAGATGTCAATCTGGTCTGCAAAGAAAGGCACGATGTAAAAAGAAAAATTAAGAAGGCCTGCTTCATTGCTATGGATTGCAACGCCATCAATCGCAAAGACACATGCTTCGTGATCTCAAAGAAATGGAGTAATTAACCTTTGAACTTTCCATAATTTGCATATAATTACTTCACTCAGATCTATGAAGATGAGAGCACGTCTCTTGAAAGCGCTTGCAGAGCAATATAATTTTATTTTGCTTTTAAGTAAAAAGCTTTGTGGTCAGGTGCAATAGTGAGTGCCTATATTATTTTACAAATATATTTTGCACGCAGTTTTCGATTTAGGTTTGAATTACATTACAATAAAGCCTATAGCAAAAAAAGTAAATAGAGGAGCTGGGTATACCTCATGTTTCAGAAAGAATGGACCACATTAACTAAAATAATGAAAAACAGCTCTCTAGGAAAAAAACATAACTTAAAGACAAATGGAAATCTCATTGTTATCACCACTGTAGTTAAAATAACAATCAAGATTAATAACTGTTGAAAAAAGTTAAATTTACTATAAAAGACAATTTAAATTCCATATTAGAAAAGAATGATTTGTTCCCCTATGCATAAAGATCAATACTGAAAGTGAAATATAGACTAAATTCTCTAAATTATTTGGGTCTGAATAGGCAAAAATAAATATTATACTTGTTGAGAGCAAGTTTTGAAATGCAGTAAAACCTGTTCATTTGTAAGTTGTGCAGGATTATTTCACATAGAATGCAATAGTCAAAAAAGCTTTAAATATCTAGAAAAAGGTGTGCTGAGTTATTGAAAATTCAGAATGACCCACACCCATAGTTGTTATTACAAAAAAACTAGGACAGTTCTGTATATATGGAGATAATTGAATAATAATTAATGAAGACATAAATAAGTCTGTACTCCAACCTACATGTAAGACATTCTAGTGAAAGTGGATGGATCAAAATTTTTATAAAACAGGATTTAAACACAGCTTTTCACCACAAACTTGAATCGGAGGAAATGAGAAACCTGCTGACTATTGTAACCATAGGGTATTGCTCAAATACAATTGTCCTTCCTTTGGAATAATGACAGCCCCAATTGTTTCCCAAACTATAACAGATGAGCTCATAAACTGAATGAATGTTGTTGCTCCATATTTTTATGATATTTTAGTAATGTTTAATCAATGTAATCTTTATGTAATAAAATAAATAATATATGTGAATGACTCTCAAAATTTGAAACTACATTGAACTCTTAAGAAATGCATAAATTTCTGGATCATATTATTACATGTTCAAAGATAAGGCCTAACTTAAAAAAGTTAAAGTAATTAAGAATGCTCAGGTAATTCTTCACATCCTTACACAATTTGCATCAGTCAGCCATGAATTTGGAAAGAACTACAAGAGAATAATTCTCAAAGGATAAAAACATGCTAAAATTTAGCCATTTCTTGCTTCATTTTGATAATACTTTGGATGGACATAACCTTAATAGTAAATGTGTCACATTACAGGATCAGAGTAGGACTTAGTCACACTTTAGAAATTCATGTCTGGCCAGTGTCAAAGAATGAAAAATATTATAATCGCCTGATCACTAACCGCTATTAGGAATATTTTCAAATAAAAAGGCACTATTGAATCATTTACGCTTTAGATTGTAATCTGTTGTTATCCATGTATGAATATGAATTACAATTTAGAAATGAAATAAAATATGCTGACATATTAGCTCACATACTTAATATAATAAAAAAACCAACAAGATAGCAAAAAATTATGTATGCTATGGAGAGTTTACAGCACTTTAGATTAACACCAATACAGGCTACCAGATGCTTATGAATCGGATAAAAGATGGATCACTCACTAAATGGCCTAAAAGTCTTCATATATGCTTCTGGAATTAATAGGAGCAACTGTCAATTAATCAAAGATATATAACAGTTGTTAATAAAACAATCCTGTTTCAAAGATAAACTAAAATTTTGAAAGTATTTCACAAAAGCAGTTCTGCCATTGAGCTACATAGTGACCTAACATTCATATAAAAATTTAAATGTTATATAAAAAAAACTGCAAATCATGTCAATCCGTGGCATATTCAACGCCAAGAAATAGTTTTCTTGACCAAAAAATAACAGTGCATATGGACTATGAAGGCCTTTCCGAGTCATTCTTTGTGGTTTTAGTTAATGCTGGCCCAAAGTGATTGGAATATCGACTAATAAAAAATACCAGTTCAGAAAAATGTTGATATTAAAGGAAATTTGGATCACTAGAAATCCTGATATCAGATAATGATGAGGGATTTCTTCCGTTGCAATTTAATGCCTTCGTAATCGAGTGGGGGTGGGGGGATTCTATCATATCATCCTTAATCAAACAGGAATGCTGAGAAAGCTGCTGCTCAGCATTTGAAGTAAAATGTTTATAAACAGAATTGTGATAACATGCAAAAAGTTAAATTTTAGGATAGTTCATCAGCACATTACTCAATTCAAACCCTTTCCAGTATTCATTTCCATCACCATCTTAATTATATGCAAAGAAACTAAATACATGCTAACCCTTCCAAGAACACTAGTCACTTGATAAATAAACAGTACTATACTGAAATTATATAGATTCTCAAATTACTCTAATTGTGAATTGAAAATGCAGTTGTGGGAGTAAGTCGACTAATAAACAGTAAAACAATGCCTCAGTGGTAGGAATGGAAAATAATCATAAACAAATGGCTGCTCATTTCTTTTAGATTTTATGGGGGTCTCTGGAATGAATAATGATTTGGCTCAGTTAAGAGCAATAATGGAATATGCATATTAGCCAATACTTACATTTAACATATGAAAAAATGTTCATATTATCATACTGAATATAAAATTCCAAAACGCGTAAACAGGTTGTTAGATGAGAAAAAACCAAGTAACTTTTAAATAACAGAAAAACATTCGTTATTTCTAACAGAGCAGCCTTAAAATAGAAAATAAATATTTAAGAGTTGTTAAAAAAGGTGATTAAGCTGTAAGCCAGGGAGGTCAGAAAAATTTATAAAATAAGATAAATCTTATATTAAATTCATATTTAATATATTATTATTTAAATTTACTGTGTTAAACATTTGTACTAAACTACGCCCCGATGGCCTTTTATTGATTTCGTTCGGATTCCTTTTTTTCAAGCCCCGATACCAGTTTGGTTGAGGAATCCGAACATAGCAATTTCTAATTTAAAATCAGAAAAACTACTATTTTTATTTTTGCTTCTTCGTTTAATAGTTTTAAAAATTATCTTCATTTACAATTTTATTTCTTTGCTAAATCAATTTCCTTTCGAATTTTTATAACGTCAAAGACCAACAGCCACAGTATTGAACATCACGTGACTACTAACGTTTCAAGCAGTAGTCAGTCTTACTTGGCTTTGCTGCTATATACTAGTTAGTTTCATGTAATTCTAAAATATAAATATTAATAAAATAAATATTTGCATTAAAAGACTATAGCTACGTTGTTAGAATATTTATATAAAATTAATTTAATTATACAATTTAAATGTTTTTCTATAAAAACAAAATGGTTGACTGGCGTAATTAAATTATCCTAAACAGATATAATAAACATTGTGTGTGGCATTATATATACATGGAAGTTTATGAGAATCTTACCACAGTTCTTCTTTTTTTTTAAACAGGAAATTTGCAATAGTAAAGTCGAATGAAATTGTTGCATTAACCCATTCTTCTAAACTTGTTGCTTTACGCCCTCTATCGGGATTGTTAAGCTTTCATTAAAACGTTTCAGTCTTTATTAATTAACTAATAAAAGTAGTCCTTTCAGCTTCTTTTTTTCAAGAGGACCCATCCTGATTAATATCATTTTTAAATACGAGTATAGTATATATACTTAAGTTACATGTAATTATGGGGAATTTGAGCGTCTTCAAACTCCCTTTTCCACAACCTTCTTTATATAAATAAAAAAAACTTGTTAATTTATATATGAATAGTATAATTTTTACCATATATTTCAATAATTTTCTTAAGGATTATTCATTACCATGGATTGTACATTATTAGGTGAAAAATAATATTAATATGACACCAAAATGAAAGTTATAAATTACAATATTGAATATATATCCTCAAATCATATTAATGTAGTATAAAATAAAGATGTATCAGATGAATGGAATTACGAAATAGTAATTTTGATCTCTAAAATAGATGATCATCAATAATATTGTCCCATGGACAGATCCAGAGAGCAATCATATCACTAATTCATCCATTTTGCCAAACCGTTTCCCTTATTACCCAGCACTTCAATTCGATTTAACTCTTACTATCTCTTGTTATCCAGCAATGTCAATCTCTTCCGTCCTTTCTTCATCTTTCTATTCACCATTCCCTTCAAAACATCTTTCATTAAACTATACTTTCTTTTTAATATATGACCAAACCAGTTTCTTTTTTTAATATTTCTAATTTCCTCAATCAATTTTATTTTTTCATTTACTCTTTTTAAACTTTTTCATTTGTCATTTTCTTCATCTAATTGATTTTTTCCATCCTTCTCCTCAATCAATTTCCTTTTTTTATTTACTCTTTTCAAAACCTTTTCATTTATTTTATGCATTCAATTGAGTTTTTTTACTTGTTCTCAAAAACTAGATCTCAAGGACTTTCAATTTGTGCCTAATTTTATTCTGTGTCCATGCTTCACAACCACCCAGTAGTACACTTCGCACAAAGCATTTCGTTAATCTTCTCCTTAATTCTCTCTTCAATGGTCCACAAAATATTTTCCTTCTTTTAATTAATGCCTCCTTTGTCAAAGTTATTCATGTTTTTATTTCATCTTCACTTAACTAACTACTAAAATATTTAATTCTTTTTATCTGTTCAACTATGCTATTATGAATTTCAATTTAGTCTTTATCTATAAACACTTAGTCTTCTCACAATGTTTACTCTTTCACAGTCCAAATAATTATTTAATATGTCTTCTAAATGATAAAGGAGCTATTAGAAATTACAAACCTGTAGGCCCTTTATCCATACAAACTTTTTATTAAGATAATTACAACTTCTCTACAGTGAATTTTGGATTTTAATAAACCAAAATAACAAGGACAGTTTAGTCTAAGCATTGAAAGAAGTTATAGAAAGAAAAATTATAAAAAGGAAAAATAAATGCGATTTGCCATTACGTTTTGGACTAGTGGATTATGAAAAGTTATTTGATTAATATAAGCATTTCTTCACTGATGAAAGCATTGGATCATCACGATATAGAGCCAGGATATTGTCATATTCTGAAGAGTATTTATCCATATGCAACAACCATCACTAAATTACATAGTTGTAGATTAACATTGACAAGCATATGCAAGGGTGATACCACCATATCTGCAAAAAATTTTACAGCAATTTTAAAATAAGTATTATATGGATGAAAATGGGAAGCTAAGAAATTAAAAGTAAACAGATTATTTAAGTTATCCAGATTTTGCAAATGATATGTTTTTGCAAATAATGCTTCAGAACTTCAAGAAATATTGCAAGAGTTGTCAGATGAAAGTAAAAATATTAGGAATAAAGACAAATGCTACAATGATTAAAATATTGTTCAATGGATATTCGCAAGAGAAAAAAAATAAAGTATCCATAATGCTGAATTAACTTCAAATGCCTTGATCAAATAATTAATACAGATGGAAACATTACGGATGAATTTAATTGTAAAGTTAAACTTGAGTATAATTTTTCCAGTAGAATTAATTTCATATTAAATAAAAATATTTTTAAGTATTTGAAAAAACGATTTTTAAAAAATGTGTTACCAGTTCTTACTTAAGAATCTGAGACCTGGGCATTTGACAGAAGAGCAATACAGATGTACTTTAGGAGTAACAAGAGATCGAAAATAAAATACATGGGTAAAAGAGCCACCAGGTATTAGTAAAATCATTCAAAGAATTAAAAAACTAAAGTGGAACTGGATAGACACATTGATAGATAGATAATTGAAATCTTAAAGTGGATTCAAACAAATTAAAAAACACCTAGAAAGAGACCACATGTGAGATGGATGGATTAAATCAGAAAGTTTGTTGGTGTGGTGTGGACAAATGAGGCTAGAAATGAAATAAATTGAATTAAACATGAAGAAACCTTCACCCTGCAGTGAATTGATAATAGTTGAAAATGATGGTGACAAAACAAAACTTATGGTAGAAATAGAAATTTTATTTTGGGTAGAAATTTTTATTACTAGAAATTTCATTTTGGGTTTCTTTTTTGTTGTTGTTATATTTACATTTTATATCCTTTTTTTATTTAATTGGTGATTTAATAATTACAGAATATAGTCATAACATAGGAAAAAATTGTAAAAATTATATGATTATTTAATGTACAAACAATTTTATAAAAGATGTGGAAGAAAAGTTTTTATATGATGACTTATTAATACATATTTCTTATAGAATATTACCTTATGTGATACTAAATTTATAATATATAATAACTATAAAATGTAGATATAATACAGGGGAAATGTGGTAAAAATTCATTCAACATAAAAAGTTTTTAAAAGAAGATATGAAATGAAAATTTTTATTTTGTATTAAAACTTTTATTTTTTTATATTTACCACATCAATAATAACTTTGTTAATAAGATGGAAGTGTAATATTTTAAACTAAATTTTAAATATAATTTAACTGTTACAAGATTATCAATATATTGGTAATTACAAAATATCAGGTAATATGGAAAATGATTTTGAAGACACCAGATGACTCATGAATGATGTAACTATAGCGTATTAGCATGAAAGCATACATAATGGGGGGAAAAACTTGTAATTTAAAAAAAAGAGAACTAAATACTAACTATGGGAAGGGTTGATTTTATATAATAGCCATTCTGTACTTGTAAAGAATGTAAATAATTTCTTGTTATGTAAAGCAGTTTATGCTTTTTTTTATTGTTAAAGAAGTATTTAATTTTATATAATAAGTGAAATAATGCTTAAAGCTAAGTGGGATAATTAGTAACCATTAGAAACCACCAATAAGCACATAAACATTCGCAATAAGGATAGTAATCAATATTTCTCACTGCTGTCATGGCAACCTTCTCACCTTTTAATAGCAAGAATGGAAATCTCATTCTTACTAATGGTCCATTGAATGTATATGGACACTTAAAGATTGCAACTTGACTACAGAGTATGAAATATTGACACAATGAAGTTTAAATAAACCTCTTTAAACATGAAATAAACATGTCACTGTAATGCAGACTAATAAATAAGCAATTATAACATTACAAACTGCAATACTTTTAAATTGCCCATGTATTATTTAGAAATAATAACCGAAATAGTGCCTAAAGCTAATAATCTGGGATAATGATGTAATTAGACTCCAACCAGTAACCACCTAAACATTCACAGTAAAATATAGTAATCAATATTTCTCACTGCTGTCAAGGCAACCTTCACACCTTTTAATAGCAAGAATGGAAATCCATTTTTACTAATGGTCCATTGAATATATATGGACACTTAAAGATTGCAAATTGACTACAGAGTATGAAATATTGACACAATGAAGTTTAAATAAACATGTTTAAACATGAAATAAACATGTCAAGCGTTGTTAGCCACGAGGTCATCGCACCTGACTTGCAAGCAAGTAGTTGGTTGCAGACGGGTGTGGGTTTGCATCCCGGCCGATGCTATGACATATGAAAAAAAAAACCATGAAATAAACATGTCACTGTAATGCAGACTAATAAATAAGCAATTATAACATTACAAACTGCAATACTTTTAAAGTGAGAAATATTGATTACTATCCTTATTGTGAATGTTTATGTGGTTACTGGTGGTTTCTAATGGTTATTAATTTTATATGCATAATTGTTTGGTATTTATTCTTAGTATTGTAAATAAATGAATATTTTGATTTAAACTTTATCATAGTAATTTTATTGAGTCCGAGTCATTTTTATCACAAGGTCATATCAGTAAAGCACATTATTTACATAAAACTATACATACCAAATTATGATTACATGCCTCATTTGAGAAGCTATGCTTAAGAGTTTATAATTAATACTTTAACTAACAATTGTTTTAAATTACAACTATATTAAAGAAAGCTTATAGTTCTTCACATTTGTATTGGATATGAAAGAATCTTGAAGAGCATGTGAAAAATGTCATTAAGTATTACAAAATAGAGAACATATAATAGAAATAAGCAATACATTTGAGTCACATTCTAATTTTGTAATTCAAATTGAAATATATGTTAGATCATAAGTTAAAAGTATTATATAATTTCAGAGTACAAGTTACTAACCAAATATATGTTAAAGTTTGTAATTCTGAAGGAGTTAGTTACAATGGGTGAATGCTAACTAATTAAAAAATCTATTTCATTGAATTAAACATGGCAGATACTAATGGTCTGATGAAGCTTTGATTATTACAAAATAAGTATTCCAGAGTAATTGTTGTTAACATAAGTATGAGAATAAATCTTAGGAAAAGTAGATTTAAGGGAAGGTAATGAGTATATAATCAGCATCAATTTCCACATCTTATTATTGTTAGATTGTTTCCAATAGGAGGTTAATCAAGATTTGTAATAGTAAGTATGCTTTTATTAAATGGTTGGATCACAGTAAAATCCCTCTTGTGATTCAATTATTTAATTATCAATCTAATTATTATATTGGATTTTAGCAATAGAATACTTATGATCCCTGATATAGCCATAGGATAGCATCAATTTCTTTAAGTTAATCTAATTTTGTTAATATTTTTATTTTAAGATTCTTCAATTATAGAAGAGTAGTTTATATCATTATTTAAATGAAGTAGTATGTTAGTCATCGCTTGTTGTGGAATTTTCCTAATGATTATAATAGGATAGTAGCAGAAGAATAGTATTGCCATTGTGGAGTGTATTTTATATACTTCTCAATGTTAAAACCACTGTCTTGTAATCATCCCTAATGTCTATATAATGTTTTAATATTTAGAAAGTTTCCAGCCCCATAAAGAGTCATATATTATTGTTGTTATATTTCATTATTTAATATTGGGTTAATATAGCAGAGGGTAGAAAAGAGAAAGTAGGGTAGAGGTGTGATGGAAGAACTGGAAGGGAAGGTTACATTGTTAAAAGGGGGATTTTATGGTACCCGATGTGGGAAACCCCAATTTAATTTTATCTGATCTTGCCACAGCATTTATATCAGACAGGTGGAGTCAGGGGATACAGGCTCAAGGTATTAAACATGTTATGAGCTCTATTAGAAATCCACAGCCCAATCCTAATTTTAAAATTAACAATTAATAATAATATAACATTTAAAGGATTTCATAATTTCTTCCTAAATCTTCATAGATTTACTAAAATGTAAAACCATGTACAGGACAAATATTTTATGTTTGAATAAATTACTAGATGAGAAGATAATGTTAGATTAGTGCAGCATAAGTATATGTACGGTACCATTGACCACTTTTGTAGTCAAAGCGTACATTATAAATTTTTTTTAGTCACTTAAAGTTATTTAAACCTCCAACTGAAATGATTATCTTACAAAAGAAATCATAATAGTGTCATATACAGTTCAAATTTTTCTACATATTAAAATAGCTCATTACTTTATTCCAAAGTCAATAATCATTATCTACATACATATTCATAGATGCATGCACACATCTCCATAGGAATAAACAAGAAATGTCAATTTTATACAAATCTGTTATGTATAAAAGTGATTAATGTTTTAAATAATGTTTAACCAAAAAATGAAAATAATAAATTGCTTGATAAAATTTTGTAAATAAAATTGCAAGGAAGTCATGCATAACCATAGCAATGAGGGTTGTTATTAAAAACCAAAGAGAGGAGATAAAAACATTTCGTGAGTTATTGTCAACAAAAACAAAAAAGTATTGCTTTTTTTATTGTTTTAATGTCTGTTCACTTTTTATACACATTCACCTGTCATAGAAGAAAATTAAAACTTAGCAGTCTTTATTTTATCACAGTAGCATTCATAGAAGCTTAAAAATTTATCAACTAATCTCCTAAACAAATGGAATTGTAATGGCTTAACAAACTGTTCATTTAAAAATTGTGTTCTAAATAAAATTTCATTTCACTGAAATATTCATGGTATATTCAATTTCCAATAAATATAGGCAAATATTTTTGCTTAAAAGGTGTAAGGAGATCGTAATTATTTAAAAGATATATTGTAATATATTTATTGCTGGAATTATATTTTAGACATTTAAACTAAAACCAATTGATTGCACCGATTAAAGAAAGACAAAATCTATTAAAATATCATTATTAGAAATTAGCAATAATGATTCCTATGCTTTCAAACACTTTATTCTTCAGCCTTCAGTTTATTTTTACAATCAGGCAGAAATAAAAGGATTGATACATTTTCATATTGAAGCTCTCCATGAATAACAAGGTTAAACTTTTGATTGAATTATTATGGATCCATAATATAAGTCTTGCTTTCCTTATTATTGCTGATTACTTTCTTGAGAAATATAAGACAGCACTTTAAAAAAATCATAACGAAAACAACTGTTTAATTTGAGATCTCATTTGAAATTTTTATAGTAAGGACAAACAAGCACAGACATTTTTTTTTTTATATTCTGCAGAATCACTTCTTAATGTTAAAGTAATGCCAAATTTTTGTCTTATACTTTTCACTCAAGTCATATTTGATTTTTCACAAATAAAAACATTGATCTTGCTTTTCTAATGACATATGGAGAAACAAGAGATAAAATAAGGTAAATTTCCACATACCCAAAAATATAAGCTCTCTTTAAACTAAATATTTTATTCCTACCGTTTATTAAAAAAGATCCTTTCTGAAATCTAGGCAAGTTGTCTTCAAAGAAAATTTGTCAAATTAATTGCATTTTAAAAATAATAAAACAAAGTAAAAAATTTCATATTAATGAAAATTTAGTAATTATGTGAGAGAAGAAGAATTTTACTTCTTTTACTATTTTTTCTTTTAATTTCTTTTTACAAGCAAATTTTTATCCACATACAAATAGTTTATATAGTATTATGTTTTTCATTACATCACTTTTTCATTATATTTGTTTTTAACTTGTTTAATTGAAAATGAACTTTCTTTTAGTAATATTTTCTTGATTTTCCATATTTATGGTTGACTAGATTTAAACAATTATTTTAAAACATCTATCTACATTCCCATTCTTAATTTCTAACGCTATATGCACACATTTAAGTGTATGTTGTAAAAAAATTGCCTATTTCCTGCTATTAAATATACATGGCATTAACCATTATATAATTTATATAAATACTAAGAGAATAAAAAATATTTACTACTAAAGTGTTATGTCAATGCTAAACAATCCAATTTTGTTTAATATTCTTTTTTGTATGCCTTGATTACTGCATCATCTTGCTACATTTATGGTCCTTGGTTATCAATTTATAACTTTTTTACATTTATCATATTGTGAGGTGTTATATTCTTTTTCATTCATTTGGCCATCAATATCATATTCAGCTCTGATTACTAATTTTTATAAGAATTGTCATAAATGTATTTCAGACATATATGAATTGTCATTTATGATACAAGTATATGTGGGAAATATGGTAACTGCATTTAATGTCTAAGATTAAGGCTCTGGAAAATGTTCACAATATACATGCTCCATAAGCTTACATGAAATTAATTTTTAAATTATTAAATGGCTATATAGGGTAAATATAAGTTCAGAACCCATATGAATTTTTTGCAAGATAAAAGACTCTTTTAACTTGTTTGAAAAATACGAAGTATTTGACTTTTAAGACCACAAGTATTTCACCCTACATATATAAATGCAAAAGGAGAACTAAATATTAAAAATGACAAACACATAATGCAAGGGTTTTGTAACCTGATCTAAAAGCAATATGGACAATGAAGTACGATATAATTTTCAACAATAAACTATGATCAAGAAAACCTGATAGTAATTGGAATCAATACATTAACAACTGCAATAGATATCTTCCAAAAAAATTAATGCCAGAAATTTGATTGAATATTTGTTTATTTTCATGTGTCATGGAAATAGCAATCGGAAAAATTAAAATAGATATTATTTTAAAAACTTTATAATAAACACATACAAATATTAATTAATATTTGCGTAGTTAGTAATGATGATATTTTAGATGTCTTAATTTTGGACTATTTCCATCTTCTGTCATTAAATATTGAATTCTCATGAAGCATCGATAAAGTTTTAAACTTCTCCAAATAAAACCAACTGTTAGTAATTTCATAAGTTAATAGATAACAGACTTTCTATTGTGTCATTTACTAACCCATGTTTTTTACTAATTTGTGTTACTAAATAGTTCTTTGTATTTAGAAAAATTTACATAGTTTGAAATTTTCTAATCATTCAACATTTAATAATATAATGGAAATAGGTTAACGTAATAGCACATATTGAATATTAGTATTAAATACTTTAAAAAATGTATGTAGGTATTCTTTTAAAATGCATTTTTATTCACTACAAAAAACAAATCCATTTTTTTTTTGTTTTTAAGTAAAATCTTTATTTTACAAAAGTATTTACATTGTTTTTATGTGGGGTACAATGACAAAAAATAAACACTAACATTGGACAATTACTCATCATAATAATAATAATCCTAAATTCTAGTATTAACAAATGAAATGTTATTTTAGCGAATCATGTTTGATTCTCCCAATATTGGTTTTCACTAATACTGAAGTTAGCAACAAATAAGTAACCTGACTTCAAATAAAGATTTTTGTTTAGCTGAATATAAGTTTAGCATTCTTGTTTTGATTTATATGGTATTTTTGTTTACACTTGGTAAAATCGACTTACTGATTCAATAAACTAAGTAATACAAAAAATGTTTGTAAAAGATTTTTTTTAGCATATACTTTCTTATAATAAATATAGGGAACACTTTAACCTGTAATTAAAACTGAAATATTTATATTTAATGAGTCATTTTAAAAATTTACTTTAGCTTATGTAAATATTTTCCTTTTGCTTTATATCTTTCCACACAGGTACACTCTAATTGTTATGAAATAATGGAATCCCTCAATTGAATCCATCAAATTTAATGTGGAAGAGATAAAAATTATTTTACAAGGCTTTCATCAATAATTATTTGTTGTGGTATGTAACCATCCCTATGCAGCAAAGTTATGAATATGATTCAAATCATATTGAAATTCTTCCAGGTAAAATGTTTTGAAAATGGAAATTGCACTCTGGTTAGTAAAGAGGTAATAACCAAGACTATCCAAAGTTTTACATTTTCATGTTAACTGAAGAAAACCTCTTAGTCCATTCCACTACTATATTTAGAATTAATTCATAAACCAGTGAGATTTCTATATTTTGTTGACATTTGCAATAGTAAATACAATTTTAGCCATAACATTTTGAGAATATAAAATGTCTGATTGTTTTAAGAATTCTAGGATGTTTTTCATGAAGGATAGAATAATGGATCATTGTTCTAATATGCAAAGAGGGCATTTTTGGAACAGTAAAAGATTAATGTAATTTAGTAGACAAACTATTCATTATAAAACAAACCTTGAATTCTCAACACAATAAAATAACAAACTTTAAAATCTCCTGACCAGTAAAATGATGATTTTCATGAATTTCCCAGTCATTTTTAAAAACAGCTTTATAATCACACAACCGGCATTTAAATACTTCGTTCCTAATGAAATATTTTTTTATAGTATAATTTCCATCTTGACTTCTGAAGTTATTATTGAAACAAGTTTGTTTTTCATGCAAAGTACAATCAAAGAGTTCTACTTGTAATTGTTTTTGTCTTTGTATGGTAAATGTTTTTCTTTCTTTGTGTGTTTTTTCATGACTTATTAAATATTCTTTGTCAGAAGAAGTCTTACATTCGCACAAGGTCAATTTACATGTTTTGTCTTCACCATAGGTTCTATCATTTCTTCTTAAATGACTTATATTAAAAGTCTTATTATATTCATACGAAGTAATCTTAAAAGGTTTTTGTCTCATATGTCTCATTTCATGTAGTATTAAACATGTTTTATTAGCTGTCTTAAAATCACACAAAGAGCATTTCAATGGTTTTTGTACTGGATGTTTCCTTTCATGTTCCAATAATTGATCTTTGCAAGAAGTCATATATTCACACAAAATGCACTTAAATGATTTTATTTGGGTATGTCTCTTTTCATGTATTAATAAATATTTTTTGAGATAAGTTTTATATTCACACAAGGAGCACTTAAATGGTTTATCTCCTGTATGCCATTTTTCATGTATCACTAAAGTACTTTTACAAGAAGTCATAAATTCACACAAAGTGCACTTGAATGGTTTTTCGCCTGTATGTTTCCTTTTGTGTAGTAAAAAACAATTTTGATGTGCGGTTTTATATTCACATAAAGTACACTCAAATGGCTTTTGTCCGGTATGTTTCCTTTCATGAACTAATAAACAACCTTTCCTTGAAGTTCTATATTCACACAACGAGCACTTAAGTAAATTTTCTCCTGTATGTTTCCTTTCGTGTAATAATAAATAACTTTTTAGGTAAGTCCTATATTCACACACTGTACATTTAAATGGTTTGTCTTCTGTATGCCTTTTTTCATGTTGCACTAAATTTCTTTTATTAGAAGTCATAAATTCACACAAAGAACACTTGAATGGTTTTTCGCCTGTATGTTTCCTTTTGTGTAGCAATAAATTACTTTGATGTGCAGTTTTATACTGACATAAAGAACACTCAAATGGTTTTTGTCCGGTATGTTTCCTTTCATGAACTAATAAACAACCTTTCCTTGAAGTCCTGTATTCACACAATGAGCACTCAAGTAAATTTTCACCTGTATGTTTCCTTTCATGTAATAATAAATAACTTTTTAGGTACGTCCTATATTCACACAGAGTGCATTTAAATGGTTTGTCTTCGGTATGCCTTTTTTCATGTCCCACTAAACTACTTTTATTAGAAGTCATAAATTCACACAAAGAACACTTGAATGGTTTTTCGCCTGTATGTTTCCTTTTGTGTAGTATTAAACATTTTTCATTTGCAGTTTTATACTCACATAAAGAGCACTCAAATGGTTTTTGTCCGGTATGTTTCCTTTCATGAACTAATAAACAATCTTTCCTTGAAGTCCTGTATTCACATAATGAGCACTTAAATAATTTTTCTCCTGTATGTTTCCTCTCATGTAATAATAAATAACTTTTTAGGTAAGTCCTATATTCACACAGTGTGCATTTAAATGGTTTGTCTTTGGTATGCCTTTTTTCATGATGCACTAAACTTCTTTTATTAGAAGTCATAAATTCACACAAAGAACACTTGAATGGTTTTTCGCCTGTATGTTTCCTTTTGTGTAGCAATAAATTACTTTGATGTGCAGTTTTATACTCACATAAAGAGCACTCAAATGGTTTTTGTCCGGTATGTTTCCTTTCATGAACTAATAAACAACCTTTTCTTGGATTCTTGTATTCACACAATGAGCACTTAAATAATTTTTCTCCTGTATGTATCCTTTCATGTAATAATAAATACCTTTTTAGATAAGTCCTATATTCACACAGAGTACATTTAAATGGTTTGTCTTTGGTATGCCTTTTTTCATGTTGCACTAAACTTCTTTTATTAGAAGTCATAAATTCACACAAAGCACACTTGAATGGTTTTTCTCCTGTATGTTTTCTTTCATGTTCTACTAAAGACCTTTTACTTGAGGCCCTATATTCACACAAAGAGCACTTGAATGGTTTTTTGCCTGTATGTTTCCCTTCATGTTGTAATAAAATAGATTGTGTGGAAGTCTTGTATTCACGTAATGTACACTTGAATGCTTTTTCCCCCATGTCTTCTTTAATGAATTGTTAAATAACCTTTTTCAGGAGTTTTATGAGCACACAATGTGTTTACATGATTTTTTCTTGCATTTATTTCCTCTCATCTCATAATAATCTATGACCATCATTCTTACATTCAAATGAAATGCTTTTTGTTCAGTTTGTCATTTATTGTCACTTTTTAACCTAGATCTCAAAAGTCTTCAATTCTAATAAAATGCAAAGAAAGACTTTTTTCCATATTAATTTTTTCAGTTATTTATAAACTTGCTTTTAACAAGAATTGCATATTTCATAACAATATTTTTCTTTTTCTTCAGTATGGATTTTTAATAAACCCTTACAAGCATAAAATAATTTTTTATATGTTTCTGAATCACTTTTGACAATCATGATAATCATACATATTAAGAAACTAAGGTATTGGCACTTTTGCAAATATTGGATTTTTAAAAAAATCTTTTTAACAGCCATTATATATGGTTTAGTATTTTATTTATCAAGCATTCTAAGTTTTTCTAGAGGTTATTTTCAATGTCTAAAATCTTCCTATACATCAAATAAAATGCACCATTTTAAATGCATTTTAAAATATAATATTGATATTACTTGATTGTCTTTAGTATCAAAACTTTGCTTGCAAACTGTTTACTATTCTTAGATTTCTGATTTTAAAATAAAAGTATTTTTCTATATAGTTAGTGTCATTTTTATAATACATTATATGTTGTATAATGATTCCAAAAACCATTCTTTAAAAGAAAAATCCATAGAATATATATTATTAAAATCCTTTTGCCATTTCACTATAATAATATTAAATAAAATGACAAACTTTTATTAAATATTCCAATTTTTCTAAGAATGTAAACTCTGGTTTAACTTCTATATAATATTTGCAATTCAGATATCATAAACTTGTATTATTTGATACAAATTAAAAAGCTAATATAAAATCAACTTGTTTTGTTAAAGAATATTCTCTTGGATCATGATAAGTCTTATTGGCAAATTTTCAATTTTAATTAATGATCACTACCTTATTATTTGAACAATCAATAATTGATGGTAACCACTTTATAATACACTTATCTTCAAATATAAACCTTTTTGGAAATGTGTTTTTTTTTTCATTGTCTTGAACCTATACAAAATAAAATGAAAAACATATTAATATTAAACATATTGCTTTACATTATTATAGATGAAATGATAAAACAATTTAGTAAGACTAGGTTAATAAATTCAGTATCATTACATCATGCTTTAAATGAATAATTAAACAATTTTACAAAATGACAAATTTCATTAAACAATTTATTTTGTTTAATGCCCCGAGACTGACACAAATAGATGTAGTTTCCAATTAAAAAAGTAGGCATGCTGGTCCCAGATTATTTAGATACAATTTCTCTCTCAGTCATGACTGAATTACTTACTATCTAGAATATTTACTTTAGTTTTATATACATAAAGATAAAAAAGATGTTAATATCATAAATAACTTTAGAAATTAAAAATATAGAAAGAAAGAAAATATTCATTTATAAAATAAGTGACAAAAACTAAATTGCTATATACAGCTCTTAGAAAATTATACCTTTTTCATAAAATATAATTTAAATTAGTATTCATACAAATCTAAATTAATTAATACATACTTTCAATTAAATACCAAGAAGATTTATATAATGGGGATGATGATTTCTGGAATGATTCTATCTTAAACAAACCAAATTTATTACAATTTTAAGACCTTTGCCTTCTCCATTTTTTACAACAATCTGTGATCTTTCCTTCTTCAAGACAAATATATCTCAGAGTAATCTAAAAATCATATTATTTTTCAAATTTCTTTATACAATATCAAAAATAGATCAACAGTTCTCTTTTCAAAATAACAATATGCTTATTACAATTTGCTTGATCTTTATATTCTTGAAATTTTTCATCTCCAACTTTATTCTATTTTTTAAGCTTTTGAGTAATTTTCAAAAAATCTATTATTAGAAACTTGGGGAAAATATAAATCACCATTAACTTACCTCATTGAAAGCAGTAAATGTAATCTAAATAAGTTTACAACAATTCTTGTTTTTGTGTGCCTGGTTATGGGTTTTGGATTATTGTAGCTACACTTCAAAAATTTAAGCTACTGAAGATTATCTCTGTATATGTACATTGTTTAAATACAAAATTATGCTAAATGTAAATATATATTGAAAGTATGTATGTGTATGCATTATTAATTTTTTTTGTTATTAATTAATAAATAAAATTTTATATTAAAAAAAAATGTAAAAATACTTTCTTCTAATAATTTTATAAAAAACATAATAATGCAATATTTTAAAATTTATTTTAATTTTTTGAGTTAACATTACATATAATTAAAACTAAATAAATGCAAAAAGTGTTGGTTATCTAAACAAATGTCCTAAAATAACAATAATAAAGATATTAATTATTTATTTTACTTGTTCAAAATTGGAAATGCACTAGATCAGGGTTTCCCAAATTTTTGTAGCTTCAGACACATTTTCAAAAATTATAATTTTTCATGATCCAGTTACTTGTAATATATATTTCAAAGAGAAGTGATAAAAAAATTAAGTTTTACTACTTTTAATATTTTTCATGATTACACTTAAAATTAAAATATCATAGCAATGCATAACTATCTATAAGCATAAAATAGGAGCATTTAATGTTACAATAATACATAACAACATGCATATTAATTCTAAATGCTCACTAGATGAAATTTTGTTCTACGAGTATACAAAAGTTTTAGTATTTCAACTCAAACAAATATTTCTCTATATAAAAAAAAAAGAAAAAAACAGGACCGAAAACTGATCTGAAATGAAATTATAGTTATTAACTCAACAATCGAGTTTAATTAACTAGATTTTATTTACATAAATGTGGGATTCTGAAATAAATTGTATTACTAAAAAGGCAACATTTTTACTTTCTGTTTTCCTTTTTTGTTTTTAATTATGAATCATTATCATCTGTTTTCTTTTCTGTTTTCAAAAACATAAGCCTTTCGTAACATTTGTAGAAGAGGGGAGTTAAGCAAGCTGTTTTTCAATAAACACAACAGTGACACAGGGTTGAGAGTTTGGATAGAGGTGCTTAATTTTGTAAATTTAGAAACAAAATGGACTTAAAACTTTGAGTGATGACTATCATCAGATAGCATATCTACATTCAAAATAATAAAACATTACAAAAAAAGTGCGTTATTATTTGTATATGCAATGGCTTCCTATGTATATGATGTAAATTTTATTAGAATGAAGTATAGAATCTTCTGTAATCCATCCTGGCCACCATGGTTACTCCGTGGAGAGAAAACTGATGTCCACATTTTATGTGAAAAGTGACCTAGAATGAAAGATGACTTGATTGCTCCATCCCAGCTCTATGTTTGGCTATATGTGCCTTAGCTAAAAAAAGAGGTCTATTGATATCTAATAATGACCCAGCCAAAGTATGACAAATTCATCAATCAACTGTGAGAGTAGTCATTGGAAATAGAGAAATTACACTTCATTTTGTTAACCTGTAAACTTGACAAATGTTAAAGAATCACATGAAATCCACTGAAAAAACTGTATAATAATAAACGCAATAATAATCATATAACTTTGTTGACCAATTCAAAAACTAATACAATTTTTATGTAACTACTTTTTGCTGTCAAAAAATCAACAAAACTAGAGTGATTATTTTCATTATATATATTTTTCTCTCTCTTTTGGTTAACCATTAACCTATATCACTGCTTATTTCTACTAATTCAGCTACTTTAAGTATTATATTTGTTTGTCTAGAGTAAAATATATATTTATATTCTACTTCTTTTTATGTATTATCTAAACCCAAATAAAGAATGGAATACATGAGCTATTATTATTATTCAAATAAATAATTCGATCCTTGATTGGGCATCAGGGTAATAAAAAACAATTTTTTTTCATGAGTTTGTCTAATTTATAAAAAAAGTAATGTAAATTGTCATTACCGAATAATACAGATAGATGCCTTCTCAAGTATTGCACTATACATTGGTTGAAAGGATATAAAGATAACTTAGCATTATTATTACTGGGAATAAAACTGTTATATACATTTTTGCTTTTTTTTATGCATTTCACCAAGTTAGCTTAGTAGGGCAACATGGCAAGTAAGATTCATAAATCTAAATACTATGATCTATTGCTAACAGGATGTCTACTAAAAAGTATAACTTCATAACTAAACTGCTAATGGTACCATTATGGGTTTCTAAATAGAATAACCAACCCAAACAAATAAATATTCTAGCTACATCAGGTATCATAAGTTATATCCATATGATGAACAGGAAATATTACTGTTGGAGAGTTAACATCAGTAATAGTCTTTAAACTAAAAAAACATCTCTCATGATGCTTATCATAATTTACGAATGGGCCAATAGGATCATCTTATCTATTTGGTACAGGTTACATTTGGTTGCAAAGAATTATTTTGTATACAATGAAAATATGAGAATAAGCAGCGACCTTGAGAATAAGGCAATGTTGCACATACAAAAGTGAAATGCAAAAAATGAAGAACAGATTTAAAATAGTAGAGAAAAGCAATGTTAAAGAAAGTTAGAAATAGAGAATAAAGTCATATTAACAAGAACAAACATTATAAAATATATGCTGGGCTAGAAATAAAAAAGAACTATATGGAACTGCTGTGAAATTGAAAGAGATAAATATTTTTTTGAGCATCAGTTTCTTTGATAAATTATAACAAAGGCTAAAGAAAAATGCAAGCTGAGAATTGAAAGAAAACAACGAATGGTTAACAGAATAGAAAGTTATAATGTGGCAATAAGTAATAAAAAGGAGCTTGAAGAAAAACCTGAAACTTCAAAAGAACAGGTGGTTCAAACAACTTGATTGATTAGATTAGTGGCAGAAATATAAAAAATTACTACCCAAACAGAAAATAGCAAAGCTAAATGAAATATAATAAAATGGCAGTAAATAATGAATGCCAAATGGAAAAGAAGATAATCAGATTAATAAATCTAAAAAATAAACAAGATCAGCTAAAAAAGAAAATTATGAGGAAATCAGGGAGTGAATTATGGAGCTTGAGTCACAGAATGGAGATTCATGAAGAGGTCAATAAGAATAAAGAGCAGGATAACAAAATAAGCCAGATACAAGAAATAATAGAATTAGTAGACATACAAATAAAAAACCATCTAGAACTGGTGCAAAAATAATGTGAGTAAACAAAAAAATGGTGATCACCAAAGAAAATATTATGGATAGGAATAAAAGACTAGAGCTATCCACAGACAAGATGGACAGACAAAAAATATGACCATCCCAAAACTGAACATAAACAAAAATAATGAGACATATATATACCTGGCATAGTAAATCAGTTTTTAAAAATTAGGATTTTTTCAGGCAATGCAAATGAAACATCTATTGAATATATAAGCAGATGGAAAGATAATTCAGTCAAAATATTATGGTGGAAAAGGCAAAGCTAGCAACAGTCTGTAGTCATTTAAAGGGAACAACAAGCATGCTGGGACTATTGTTCATCCATTGTAGAAATTTTACAGAATTTAAACAGGCATTATTATATTGCTACTGGAGTGACGATTACCAGGAAGGTATCAAATGCAACATATTCCAAGAAAAATGTCCACAAAATTAGTACTAAGTTGAGAGAACTAACAGATGATCCACTGTCAGAATTGCAAACCATATGAATATTAAAGCATGACTTCCCGAGCCATAATGTGAGAATTCTGAATGGTACACATAGATGTACTATTAAACAGGTTACTCAACTGTTAAAATGCTTTTGACAGTAGCAAGCCTGTAATAACAGAAAAAAATGTAAACTCCATTAAATACAGAGGAAACAATGTCCCTCATATAAATGTCAATAAGAAAAAAAAATAAGAAAAATAAGCAATAAGAGAAACCACCAAGGTATAAAACAAATATGCCACCATAGAAAAAAACAAAAAACCAATAGTCCAATCACTTAGGAGTGAGTTAGGCAACACCCAAAATAATTATCACTGATCTAATCATGAGCTCGAATCTTCAAAAGCAGGATATTGTTATGCTACTGATAAAGAAATGAAGAAAAGGCAAAATAACAAGATAATTAAAATCTTTGTGAGTATATAACAATAGCTAATATGCATATTTCATTATTGCTCTTAACTGAGCTAAAGCATTATTCACTCCAGAGTCCCACATATAATCTAAAAGAAATAGGCAGCTATTTGTTTATGACTATTTTCCAATCGTACCATTAGAGTATTGTTTTTCTGTTTATTAGTCGACTTACTCCCAGAACTATATTTTCAATCCTATTCACAATCAGAGTAATTTGAGAATCTACATAATTTCAGTATAGTACTGGGTTAGCATGTATTCAGTTTCTTTGCATATAATTAACATGGTGATGGAAATGAATACTGGAAAGTGTTTGAAAAGAGTGATGTTCTGATAAACTGTCGTGCAATCACAATTCTGTTTATAAACATTTTACTTCAAATGCTGAGCAGCTTTCTCAGCAATCCTGCTTGATTCAGGATGATGAGATAGAATCCCCCACCATTCGATTGTGAAGGCTTTAAATTGCAATGGAAGAAGTCTCTCATCAGGATTTCTAGTGATCCAAATTTCCTTTAATATTAACATTTTTCTGAACTGGTACTTTTTATTAGTCTATATTCCAATCACTTTGAGCCAGCATTAACTAGCACCACAAAGAATGATTTGGAATGGCTCTCATAGTCCATATGCACTGTCACTTTTTGGTGAAGAAAACTATTTCTTGGCATTGAATATGTCATGGATTGACACGATTTGCAGTTTTTTTTTATATAACATTTAAATATTTATATCAATATTAGGTCACTACAAACAGCTGAACACTAAACTTTTGTGAAATACTTTCAAAATTTTAGTTTATCTTTGAAACAGGATTGTTTTATTATATGTGGGACTCGAGTGAATAATGCTTTGGCTCAGTTAAGAGCAATAATGGAATAAGCATATTAGCTATTGGCATATACTTACATTTAACATATGAAAAAATGTTCATATTATAAACTTGCTGAATATAAAATTCCAAAATACGTTAACAGATTGTTAGATAAGAAAAAAAAGGTAACTTTTAAATAATAGAAAAACATTAGTTATGTCTAACGCAGCAGCCTTAAAATAGAAAATAAATATTTAAGAGTTTTTTAAAAAAGGTGATTAAACAGTAAGTGAGGAAAGTCGCAAAATTTATATAAGAAGGTAAATCTTATATCAAATTTATATTTAATATATTATTATTTAAATTTACTGCGTTAAACATTTGTACTAAACTTCGCCCCGATGGCCTTTTATTGATTTCGTTCGGATTCCTTCTCTTCAAGCCCTCGATTTCAATTTGGTTGAGGAATCCGGACATAACAATTTGTAATTTAAAATCAGAAAAACAGCTACTATTTTTACTTTTCTTCTTCATTTAATACTTTTAAAAATTATCTTCATTTTCAACTTTATTTCTTTAAATCAATTTTCTTTCGAATTTTTAAAACGTTAAAGACCAACAGCACAGTAAATTGCAACATCACGTGACTACTAACGTTCAAGGCATTAGTCAGGCTTTTAGTGGTCTTATTTGGATAATAAGCTGCTCCATACTAGGTAGCTTAATATAATTCTAAAATATAAATGTTAATAAAATGAATATTTGCATTAAAAGACTATAGCTACGTAGTTAGAATATTTATATAAAATTAATTTAATTATACAATTTAAGTGATTTTTCTATAAAAACAATAAGGTTGACTCACATAATTAAATTATCCTAAACAGATATATTAAACATTGTGTGTGGCATTATGTACACATGGAAGTTTATGAGAATCTTACCACAATTATTCTTTTTTTTTTTAAACAGGAGAATTGCAATAATACGGTCAAATGAAATTGCTGCATTAACCCATGTGATGTGATGTATTATGGCTTCTTAAACGAAGTCAAGAATATCTCAGCAATTATGCCCAGATAAACCTGTTAGCCACTTTCTTTTACATTCCCCACTCTAAATTTACCCATAATCTGCTCTATCCCATTTCCACAACATAATTTTTGTCAACTCTATAACCTTTATATCTAAATCCCCCTTATCTTTTCCCAAACCCAGCATAAAAACCAATAATTCACTTTCTGTATAATCACTCTTTTCATATTTATTTTTCCACAACTTCATTATATGTACCCTTTCTGTTTTCAAACATTTACATTCAATTAACAAATGTCTAATATTTTCAATTCCTTCCTTACATAATTTACAAAATAAATCACCCATATTTTTCCATTTACATGTATATTCTTTTGTAGCTAAAGATCCCGTTCGAGCCTTAAACAATAAACTACTTTCCTTACTATTATCATAAATTAACTCACACCTAATATTCTGTTTATTTCTATATATATTTAAACTCTTTTTTACTCTCCATACTATTTCTCCATCTCTCTAACTCCCTAGTCTTTATTAATAAATTTATTCTTTTATCCCATTCCTTACTACTATAACACTCAATAATCCTCTTAACACAATCATCCCATCTTTTGTACAAATATACTGATATAAATTCTTTATCCAAATCTTTTGCATAGCGCATTACCTTTCTCACCCATCTTGTTACCTGCCCTTTACTCATAACCCAATTAAATACTATTTTAGCTATTCTTTTATTATCCATAAACTGCAATCTACCAAACATTTTCATTCTTCTACACTTGTTGCATACGCCCTCTATCGGAATTGTTAAGCTTTCATTAAAACGTTTGTCTTTATTAATTAACTAATAAAAGTAGTCCTTTCAGCTTCTTTTTTTTCAAGAAGACCCATTCTGATTAATATCATCTTTAAATACAACTATAACATATATACTTAAGTTAGATATAACTAGGGAGGGGGATTTTGAACCCCGTCTTCAAACTCCCTTTTCCACAACCTTTATATAAATAAAAAAAACTTGTTAATTTATATATGAATAGTATAATTTTTACCCTAATTTCGATAATTTTCTTAAGGATTATTCATTATGATGGATTGCACATTATTATGTGAAAAATAATATTAATATGACAACAAAATGAAACTTATAAATTACAATATTGAATGTATAAAGATGTACCAGATGATTGGAATTACGAAATAGTAATTTTTTTTATTTAAAATGGATGATCATCAATAATATTATTCCATGGACAGATCCAGAGAGCAATCATATCACTAATTCATCTATTTTGCCAAACCGCTTCCTTCATTACCCAGCACTTCAATTTGATTTAAATCTTACCATCTCGTGTTATCCAGCAATGTCAATCTCTTCCATCCTTTCATCTTTCTACTCACCATTCCCTTCAAAACATCTTTCATTAAAGTATACTTTCTTTTTAATATATGACCAAACCAGTTTCTTTTTTTTTTATTTCTAATTTCCTCAATCAATTTTATTTTTTCATTTACTCTTTTTAAACTTTTTCATTTGTCATTTTCTTCATCCAATTGATTTTTTTCCATCCTCCTCAATAAATTCCCTTTTTTCATTTACTCTTTCAAAACCTTTTCATTTATTTTATTCATCCAATTGATTTTTTCCATTCTTCTCCAAGATCACATCTCAAGGGCTTTCAATCTGTGCCTAATTTTATTACTGTCATGCTTCACAACCACACAGTAGTACACTTCACACAAAACATTTCATTAATCTTCTACTTAATTCTTTCTTCATTGGTCCACAAAATATTTTCCTTCTTTTAATTAATGCCTCCTTTGTCAAAGTTATTCATGTTTTTATTTCATCTTCATTTAACTAACTACTGAAATATTTAATTCTTTTTATCTGTTCAACTATGTTATTATGAATTTCAATTTGAGTTTTTGCTATCCGTATATAAACACTTAGCCTTGTCAAAACCTTTAAACCCCTCCTCAAATTTTTCAATAATTTCCAAATATACAATGTTTACTCTTTCACAGTCCAAATAATTATTTAATATGTCTTCTAAATGATAAAGGAGCTATTAGAAATTACAAACCTGTTGGCCCTTTATCCATACAAACTTTTACAGTGAATTTTGGATTTTAATAAAACAAAATAACAAGGATGGTTTAGTCTATGTATTGAGAGAAAAAAGAAAAATAAATATGAGTTGCCATTACATTTTGGATTAGTGGATTATGAAAAGTTATATGATTAATATAAGCATTTTTTCACTGATGAAAATATTTGATCATCAAGATATAGATCCAGGATATTGTCATATTCTGAAGAGTATTTATCCATATGCAACAACCATCACTAAATTACATAGTTGTAGATTAACAGTGAGAAGCATATGCATGTGGATAGGGTGACACCATATCTCCAAAAAATTTTACAGCAGTTTTAAAATAAGTATTATATGGATTAAAATGGGAAGCTAAGAAATTAAAAGTAAACAGATTATTTAAGTTATCCAGATTTTGCAAATGATATGTTTTTGCAAATAACGCTTCAGAACTTCAAAAAATATTGCAAGAGTTATCAGATGAAAGTAAAAATAATAGGACTAAAGACAAATGCTACAATGATTAAAATATTGTTCAATGAATATTCTCAAGAGAAGAAAATAAAGTATGGTAATGTTGAATTAACTTCAAATGCCTTGATCAAATAATTAATACAGATAGAAACATGGATGAATTTAATCATAAAGTTAAACTTGAAAGTAGTGCTTCTGGTAGAATTAATTTCATATTAAATAAAAATATTTTTAAGTATTTGAAAAAACAATTTTTAAAAAATGTGATACCAGTTCTTACTTATGAATCTGAGACCTGGCCATTTGACAGAAGAGCAATACAGATGTACTTTAGGAGTAACGAGAGATGGAAAACAAAATACATAGGTAAAAGAGCCACCAGGTATTAGTAAAATCATTCAAAGAATTAAAAAACTAAAGTGGAACTGGATAGACACATTGATAGACAGAATGATAATAGATGGACAATTGAAATCTTAAAGTGGATTCAAACAAATTAAAAAACACCTAGAAAGAGACCACATGTGAGATGGATGGTTTAAATCAGAATGTTTGTTGGTGTGATGTGGACAAATGAGGCTAGAAATTAAAGAAATTGAATTAAACATGAAGAGACCTTCATCCTGCAGTTAACTGATAATAGTTGAAAATGTTGATACTGATGGTGACAAAAAAAACTTACGGTTGAAATGGTGGCATTTCTTAGTATATGTATGTATTCTTTATTCCAATTTAGAAATTTCATTTTGGGTTTCTTTTTTTTTTTGTTTTGTTATATTCAAATTTTATCTCCTTTTTTAATTGGTGATTTAATAACTATAGAATATAGTCATAACATAGGAGAAAATTGTAAAAATTATATGATTATTTAATACACAAACAATTTTATAAAAGATGTGGAAGAAAAATTTTTATATGATGGGTTATTATTAATACATATTTCCTATAGAATATGACCTTATGTGATACTAAATTTATAATATATAATAACTATAAAATGTAGATATAATACAGGGGAAATGTGGTAAAAAGTCATTCAACATAAAAAAATTTTAAAAGAAGATATGAAATGAAAATTTTTATTTTATATTAAAACTTTTATTTTTTTTTACTTTGTTAATAAGATGGAAGTGTAATATTTTAAACTAAATTTTAAATATAAAATATAATTTAACTGTTACAAGATTATCAATATATTGGTAATTATAAAATATCAGGTAATATGGAAAATGATTTTGAAGACACCAGATGACTCATGAATGATATAACTATAGCATATTAGCATGAAAGCATACATAATGAAAAAAAACAGCTTGTAATTTAAAAAAAAGAAAGAACTAAATACTTACTATGGGAAGAGTTGATTTTATATAATAACCATTCTGTACTTGTAAAGAATGTAAATATTTTGCTGTCATGTAAAGCAGTTTAATGCTTTTTTTTTTATTGTTAAAGAAGTATTTAACTTTATATGTATAATTGTTTGTTATTTATTCTTAGTGTTATAAATAAATGAATATTTTGATTTAAACTTTATCATAGTAATTTTATTGAGTCTGAGAGTCATTTCCATCACAAGGTCATATCAATAAAGCACATTATCTACATAAAATTATTCATACCAAATTATGATTACATGCCTCATTTGAGAAGCTATGCTTAAGAGTTTATAATTAATACTTTAACAATTATTTTAAATTATAACCATATTAAAGAAAACTTATGATTCTTCACATTTGTATTGGATATGAAAGAATCTTGAAGAGCCATGTGAAAAATATCATCAAGTATTACAAAATGGAGAGCATATAATAGAAATTAGCAATATGTTTGAGTCACATTCTAATTTTGTTATTCAAGTTGAAATATATGTTAGATCACGAGTTAAAAATATTATATAATTTCAGAGTACAAGTTACTAACCAAATATATTTTAAAGTTTGTAATTCTGAAGGAGTTAGTTACAGTGGGTGAATGCTAACTAATTAAGAGATGTATTTTATTAAATTAGATGTGGCAGATAATAATGGTGTGATGAAGTTTTGTTATAAAGTATTCCAGAGTAATTGTTGTTAACATAAGTATGAGAATAAATCTTAAGAAAAGTAGATTCAATTATTTAAGGCAGGGGTGGGCAAATAGTGGCCCAAGGGCCACATACAGCCCACCAAGACAATCAGAAAAATCCACCTTGAACTGATATTTCCTTCCTGTGTGTGACCGAAGATTCATCTCATATTTTCCACTAGGATGGCCACATCAATACACATGCACAGTGTAGATATAATGAGCAGTGCTTTTCCAGTTGATTTGGTTAATTTCAATTTTGTCTTTGCATTCGCAAATATATAAATTTCCAACTTTAGTGAAACCATGAACCCTCCAAAAAAATGTAAAATTGGTGATGAATGTCGCGTGTTTAATGAAGAATGGATAAACAAATATTTCTTTGGTAATACAGGAAATAAAGCAGTGTGTTTATGTGTCGTGAAAAAAAGGTGCGGCCCTCCACTAACCTTCGCTTCCACAAAGTGGCCCCCGATGCTGTCCTCCATCAACCTCTGCAGCCCCAGAGCCAAAACAATTGCCCACCCGATTTAAGGAAAGGTAATGAATAGAGCATTAATTTCCACGTCTTATTATAGTTAGATTGTTTCCAATAGGAGGTTAATCAAGGTTTGTAATAGTAAGTATGCTTTTATTAAATGGTTGGATCACAGTAAAATCCCTCTTGTGATTCAATTATCAATCTATTTGTTATATTGGATTTTAGCAATAGAATACTTATGATCCCTGATATAGCCATAGGATAGCATCAATTACTTTCTAAGTTAATATAATTTTGTTAATATTTTTATTTTAAGATTCTTAAATTACAGAAGAGTAGTGTACATCATTATTTAAATGAAGTATTGTGTTCGTCATTGCTTGTTGTGGAATTTTCCTAATGATTATAATAGGATAGTAGCAGAAGAATAGCATCGCCATTGTGGAGTGTATTTTATATACTTCTCAATGTTAAAACCACTCTCTTGTAATCACCCCTAATGTCTATATAATGCTTTAATATTTAGAAAGTTTCCAGCCCCATAAAGAGTCATATATTATTGTTGTTATATTCCATTATTTAATATTGGGTTAATATAGCAGAGGATAGAAAATGGAAAGTAGGATAGAGGTGTGATGGAAGAACTGGAAGGGAAGGTTACATTGTTATAAGGGGGATTTTATGGTACCCGATGTGGGAAACCCCAATTTAATTTTATCTGATCTTGCCACAGCATTTATATCAGACAGGTGGAGTCAGGGGATACAGGCTCAAAGTATTAAACATGTTATGAGCTCTATTAGAAATCCACAGCCCAATCCTAATTTTAAAATTAACAATTAATAATATAACATTTAAAGGATTTCATAATTTCTGCCTAAATCTTGATAGATTTACTTAAATGTAAAACCATGTACAGAACAAATATTTTATGCTTGAATAGTAATTTGAATAAATTACTAGATAAGTAGATAATGTTAGATTAGTAGAGCATAAATATATGTACGGTACCATTGACATATATATGATCCCTTTTGCAGTCAAAGCGTACATTATAAATTTTTTTTAGTCACTTAAAAGTTATTTAAACCTCCAACTGAAATGATTCTCTTATAAAAGAAATCATAACAGTGTCATATACAGTTCAAATTTTTCTACATTTTAAATAGGTCATTACTTTATTCCAAAGTCAATAATCATTATCTACATATATATTCATAGATGCATGCACACATCTCAATAGGAATAAACAAGAAATGCCAATTTTATACAAATCTGTTATGTATAAAAGTGATTAATGTTTTAAACAATGTTTAACCAAAAAAAGAAAATAATAAATTGCTTGATAAAATTTTGTAAATAAAATTGCAAGGAAGTCATGCATAACCATAGCAACAAGGGTTGTTATTAAAAACCAAAGAGAGGAGATAAAAACATTTCATGAGTTATTGTCAACAAAAACATATTGCTTTTTTTATTGTTTTAAAGCATGTTCACTTTTTATATACATTCACCTGTCATAGAAGAAAATCACAGAAGCCTTCATAGAAGCTTAAAAATTTATCAACTAATCTCCTAAGCAAATGGAATTGTAATGGCTTAACAAACTGTTCATTTAAAAATTGTGTTCTAAATAAAATTTCATTTCACTGAAATATTCATGGTATATTCAATTTCCAATAAATATAGGCAAATATTTTTGCATAAAAGGTGTAAGGAGATCGTAATTATTTAAAAAATATATTGTAATATATTTATTACTGGAATTATATTTTAGACATTTAAACTAAAACCAAATAATTGCACCTATTAAAGAAAGACAAAATCTATTAAAATATCATTATTAGGAATTGGCAATAATGATTCCTATGCTTTCAAACACTTTATATTATTCGGCCTTCAGTTCAGTTTATTTTTACAATCAGGCAGAGATAAAAGGATTGATGAATGTGAACAGTTTCCTATTAAAGCTCTCCATGAATAACATGGTTAAACTTTTGATTGAATTATTATGGATCCATAATATAAGTCTTGCTTTCCTTATTATTGCTGATTACTTTCTTGAAAAATATAAGACAGCACTTTAAAAAAATCATAACGAAAACAACTGTTTAATTTGAGATCTCATTTGAAATTTTTATAGTAACGACAAACAAGCACAGACAGTTTTTTTTATATTCTGCAGAATCACTTCTTAATGTTAAAGTAATGCCAAATTTTTGTTTTATACTTTTCACAAAAGACATCACAAATGAAAACATTGATCTTGCTTTTCTAATGACATATGGAGAAACTGGAGATAAAGTAAGGTAAATTTCCACACACCCAAAAATATAAGCTCTCTTTAAACTAAATATTTTATTCCTACTGTTTCCTAAAAAAAGACCCTTTCTGAAATCTAGGCAAGTTGTCTTCAAAGAAAATTTGTCAAATTAACTGCATTTTAAAAATAATAAAACAAAGTAAAAAATTTCATATTAATGAAAATTTAGTAATTATGTGAGAGAAGAAGAATTTTACTTCTTTTACTATTTTCTTTTAATTTCTTTTTACAAGCAAATTTTTATCAACATACTGTGAAGATAGCTCAAAATCGCTACCACAACAAACCTTAGCCATCTCAAATAATGGATTTTTTTATTTTATTTATTTAATTAGCATGTAAAAATTAAATAAAATAAATTTTTGCTAGAATACTTTTGGGGAAAAGAAATGTGATATTTTTAAGAGTGTATTAACTATATAATAAGTATTGAGAATGATGGGTAATTTACTGTGAAAAACACACATATATATTAGTAATGAAATTTTATTGTTTAAGAAAATATAAATCTTGATAAAAAAAATTGTACATAGTTATATATATATGTTGATCATTGTATTGTGTTAATTAAACTGACAATGACTTAAATAAAAACAATAATTATAGCAATAGAAAAGAAATCAATTTCTGAATACAAGAGAGATAATATAATATTGTAAATTTATTTTATAATTTGTTGTTTTTTTATAATGAATCAATATAAAAAAATATTTTAAAAGATGCAACGCTTGGAATGCTGTTTTTTAAACAATAGGAATAGCGCTGATATAAAAAGGAAACAATTAAAAAAAATTTTTTTTCTTGTCCTGCATTTGAACGGAAAAGTCAAGTTTATTAGAACTATTATTTTAATATTTTTCTATAAAATGGACATTTTTTATAAAGTAACATCTCAACAAATATTAATGTTTTTCTAGTTAATTCGCCATTCTGAAAAGGAGTGAAGCAAGTAAATAGAATATTGTTATTGTAATTTATTAACCCTTTGGCCGAATGAGTTAAAAATCAAAACTTGTAATTGGCCAACTCACAACTTTAACAAAATCTATTGTTAAAATAGATCACTTTTAATAATATAAATACGTTAGTTTCGTTTGTAAAAAGTATATTACTGAATTGTCAGATTACGAAAGCAAACGAAAATCTTTTCAAAAATAAAATTTGATTTATAATTTAAAAAATATTCAATTGCGGTGAAATAAAAGTAACCGCTATTCAACCAACCAAAAAAGATTGCGTCAGCAATCTTTTTTTTTTTCACTTTAACGTTACAATCAATATGTAGCAATAAATAAATAATTCTTGGTAATATCTTAACTATTTTTCTAAAATAATTTGATTTTTAGTATTATTTTATCAATAATAATTTGTAATTCAATTCAAATATTGTTTAAAATGTTGTAAACATTCGTTTATCATTTTCGTAATAAAAATCAAAACGAATGTAACTTTTTACTTTTTGGCAGCCATTTCCCTTTCTGACAGAAGTGGGACAGCCAATAAGATTCAAGAAAAGTTGGTGAGGAGGCGGTGCTTTGGTTTTGTTTGACATATATGGTCATTTTTATTGATTTTTTACTTGTAAATTAATTCTGAAGAGGGCACCATCTTACAGAACTTTTGATTTTCTTTCTAACGACGTATCATATGTATACGTGGGATAAAAAGTAGCCGATTTAGAGTGATGTCAAATCTTCTCGTTTTTAGACAAGTCATGCATTCAAAGAATTAAGCAGGTAAGTTAAAATAATTTATCAATTTAAATTAAAAAAAAAAAGTATTATGATTTTTGTTTAAAAGAAACTAAAAAAAGAAATCAGAACAGTTTATTTAATTTAAAGTTTATATAGCCAATATTACACACAGTAAAGAGCTTTATTCTGTCTATAAATATATTTTATTAAATGTAAACTGCATATATATTTATATAAAACTGTATATATAATTAAAGTATGAAATATATTGGCTAAAAGGATTAATTGTCATTGGGGTGGAGCATTTTCTTTTATCCACTATGGCCATATGAGTATTAATATTTAACTGTCTACAATTTAAATGCCTGAGAAGTTGGATCCACACAAGATGAAAATCTACATGAGGAGTAACATAAAACTACCTACTGCGAATGTAAATAAATTTGAATTGTGCTATATAAAATTAATCAGGAGTTCTTCAACCTCTATAACAAAAAATGCATAAAATATAAGAACTGTTTGTGAAGGACTCTGAAAAATAATTATGCTTGAACATATCGATTCATAAAAGATTGTAAAATTGTTTTATTTTCTGTTATATAAATCTGGATTTTTATTTATTATCTCGATCTTATATTTGGGGAAGTGCTGTTTCTAATTCAACAGGGAACAGTCCAACATAAGAAAATATCAAGAGAGTAGGGAAGGGGGAAGGTTGAAAAGTCTATTTTCTTTTTGTTTTTAATAAAATCTAGGTGATTTATTTTCTACCAAGAGATTTGGTTACCAACTATGCACATAAAATTAAGTGTTCCACTAGAATACTTAATGGTAAGAGTTTTCTTTTTTTAAGTCACTCAAATAAACAATGCTACAACATGACATGACTATTTATTATATATGTGTTACTAATAGTATTCTTAAGATATAATGAGTAAATGATTAACACTTTTAAAATTGTATTCTTTATAATTTTCTTTTCTATCATATTATGTGTTGTTTTATTATTATACTTTTCCACACTAGATATTGCATACTATATCTGAGATTGCATTTAAATTTTCATTGAGTTAGCAATCTCACTTTTAATTAATAATTTTTATTATCTTGGATATATAGATGGCTATTTTATGGGTGTCTATCATGGGAAATAAGGGTGAATAGATTTAAATTGTTTAAGTAAAGAAATGATAGATACTCATCATAGACATAAAAACTATAAGTACATAGGGATATACCCAAATAATTTATTTGCATTTGTAAATTTTTTTTTTTTCTTTTGAAATTTTTCTTTTCTAAATTGATTGAGAATTTATTTTATGTTTGAATATATCTTATTTTTTGTAAATAAATATTATGAAGTTTTGTTAATTGACAAGGTCTCTGTAGTTTTGTTGATCCAGCATTTACTTTCCATCTTATAGCTAATATTTTATACATGCACTCATCCCCATTATTGTTTGATGGATATGTGAGATGTTGAATAAAGGTTATTTCTTTCTAATAGATAGGATGTGTTATTTTAGTTATTGATAAACAGTTTGCATAGATACATACCTATTAAGAGAGTCGAATGCGAATTCTTCCCGAGTTCGAATATCTGAGGCCACGGTTTTGAAAAGAGTGATGAGATGAACTGATTTGAATTACATGTAGATTTGATGGAAATGCTTAGGCTAGTCTATTAAAGATGGATGTAATCATGAGTCAGGTATTTCATGGTGTTATCTCTAGCATCTTACATGAAGACCCTAGGTCCGACAGTAGTTAGATGCGAGCGTGCTCTCTTTCTCCTATATACGTGGATGGACCGGACTGTTGCATTTGGCACTATCAACTTTACGATATGAAAGATAGGTGTACCAGCACTTTTAGATTTGATGTAAGTTGATTATATGTTGTGGACAAACCAGCTGATTGATGAAGTCGATAGATGTGTTCAAATGTATTTGTGGACCGTGACATCCGGGTATATGCGACCAACCGTTACAATACAAAAAGTTTATACAGTATTATGTTTTTCATTACATTTTTTTTAAACTTGTTTAATTGAAAATGAACTTTCTTTTAGTAATATTTTCTTGATTTTCCATATTTATGATTGACTAGATTTAAACAATTATTTTAAAACATCTATCTACATTCCCATTCTTAATTTCCTACGCTATATGCACACATTTAAGTGTATGTTGTAAAAAAAATTGCCTATTTCCTGTGCTTAAATATACATGATATTAACCATTATATAATTTATATAAATACTAAGAGAATAAAAATATTTATTACTAAAGTATTATGTCAATGCTAAACAATCCAATATTCTTTTTTGTATGCCTTGATTACTGGATCATCTTGCTACATTTATGGTCCTTTGTTATCTATTTATAACTTTTTTTACATTTATCATATTGCGAGGTATTATATTCTTTTTCATTCATTAGGCCATCAATATCATATTCAGCTCTGATTACTAGTTTTTATAAAAACTGCCATAAATGTATTTCAGTCATATATAAATTGTCATTTACTATACAAGTATATGTGGGAAATATGATATCTGCATTTAATGTCTAAGATTAAGGCTCTGGAAAATGTTCTCAATCTACATGCTCCACAAGCTTATATGAAATTAATTTTTAAATTATTAAATGGCTATATAGGGTAAATATAAATTTAGAACCCATATGAATTTTTTGCAAGATAAAAGACCTTTTTTAACTTATTTGAAAAATATATAAGACCACAAGTATTTCATCCTATATATATAAATGCAAACGGAGAACTAAATATTAAAAAATTTCAAACCCATAATGCAATGGTTTTGCAACCTGCTCTGAAAATAATATGGACAATAAAGTGTCATGTGATTTTCAACAATAAACTATGATTAAGAAAACCTGATAGTGATTGGAATAAATCCATTAACAACTGCAATAGATATCTTCCAAAAAAAGTAATGCCAGAAATTTGATTGAATATTTGTTTATCTTCACGAGTTCTGAAAATAGCAATCTGAAAAATTGAGGTAGATATAATTTTAGAAAGTTTACAAAAATTGAAAAATATTAGTATTTTCCAGAAAGTTTGCAATGATGGTATTTTAGATGTCATAATTTTGGACTGTTTTCATTTTCTGTCATTAAATATTGAATGTCTACAAAGTTCTAAACTTCTCGAAATAAAACAACTGGTACTAATAACATAAATTAATAGTCTTGCATTGGTGGTCGAGAGGTCAGCGGGTTCGCGTCCCGGCCGATGCTATGACACTTAAAAAAAAAAACATAAATTAATAGATAACAAGTTTGTGTAATTTACTAATTCATGTTGTCTATCTCATAATTTTTACTAACTTGTATGTTATTACAAATAGTTCTTTGTATTTGGAAAAATTTACATAAAATTTGAAATTTCTAGTTATTCAACATTTAATAATATAATGGAACATTAGTGATTTAAAATTTACATCTAAATAAAGAGTTTAAAATATGGGTGTAGGTATTACTTTAAAATGCATTTTTTTTTATTTTAAAATGATATCTTTATTATACAAACCTATTTACATTGTTTTTATGTCGGGTATATGTACAATGACAAAAGGAAACACTAACATTGGGCAATCACTCATCATAATAATAATAATCTTAAATTCTATAGTATTAACAAATGAAATATTAGTTTAGGGAATCACGTTTGATTCTCCCAATATTGGTCTTCACTAATACTGAAGTTAGCAAACAGATCTGACTTTAAATTATTAACGATTTTTATATTGCTGAATATAAGTTTTGTGTTCTACTTTTGATTTACGCTTGGTAAAATCAATTTATTGATTATCTTCAATAAACTAAACAATACAAAAAAATGTTTGTATAAGGTTTTCTTACATCTTATAATGAATATAGGGAATATTTTAATCTGTAATTAAAAATTGAAACATTTATATATATAAATATTGACTTTTTAAGAATTTACTTTAGTTTATGTAAATCATTTTCCTTTATATCTTTCCATGTTGATCCACTCTAAGTGATATGAAATAATGAAATTTGTCCCTCAATTGAATCAATCAAATGTTATGTGGAAGAGATAAAAATTATTTTATGAGGCTTTCATCAATAATTATATGTTGTGTAATGTAACCATCCTTATGCTGCAATGTTATGAATATCATTCAAATCAGATTGAAATTCTTCCAGATAAAATGTTTGAAAATGGATTGCACTCTAGTTATTCAAGTGGCAGTAGCCAAAATAGTGTTAAATTTTCATATGTTAACTGAAGAAATAAATCCTCTTAGTCCATTCCACTACTGTGTTTAGAATTAAATCATAAACCAGTGAGAGATCTCTACATTTTCTTGACATTTGCAAAATACAATTTCATTCACAACATTTTGAAAGTATAAAATTTCTGACTGTTTTAAGAATTTTGGAATGTTTTTCATGAAGGATAAATTAATGGATGGACCATTGTTCTAATATGCAAGGAGGGCATTCTTGGAAATGTAAAATCTTAATAATGTAGCTTTAGTAGACAATCTAAACTTACAATTCTCAACATAATAAAATAACAAACTTTAAAACCTCCTGACCAGTGAAATGGTCATTTTCATGAATTTCCCAATCATTTTTAATAACAGATTTATAATCACACAACCGGCATTTAAATTCTTCTTTGCTAACAAAATATTTTTTCATAGTATGACTTCTTAAGTTATTATTAAATGTTTTTCTTTCTCTATGTGTTTTTCCTTCTGTATGGGTTCTTTCATTTCTTCTTAAACAATTTATATCATAAGTCTTATATTTATATAAAGTGCTCTTAAAAGGTTTCTTTCCTATATGCTTCCTTTCATGTTGCATTAAACATGTTTTATTAGATGTCTTATATTCACACAAAGTGCATTTAAATTTTTTTTGTCCCATATGTCTCTGTTCATGCTGTAGTAAATAACTTTTCCTACAAGAACTATATTCACATATAGAGCACTTAAACGGTTTTTCACCTGTATGTTGTATTTCATGACGTAATAGATTAACTTTCTGGGAAGTCTCATAGTCACACAAAGAGCACTTAAATGGTTTTTCTCCTGTGTGTTTCTTTTCGTGTTTTGACAATGCACCTTTTTGAGTACACTTGAATTCACATGAAAAGCATCTGAATGGTTTTTCTCCTGTATGTTTACTTTCATGTATTATCAAAGAACTTTTAAAGGCAGTCTTATAGTCACACAAACTACACTTGAATGGTTTTGCTCCAGTATGTTTTCTTTCATGTTTTAACAAGGCACTTTTTTGAGTGGTCATATATTCACATGAAGAACATTTGAATGGTTTTTCTCCCCTATGTTTCCTTTCATGTACTAATAAAGAACTTTTCAATGAAGTCTTATATTCACACATATGGCAATTAAATGGCTTTTCTCCTGTATGTTTCCTTTTGTGCACTAATAAAGAACTTTTGAAAGAAGTCTTATATTCACATAAATCGCAAATAAATGTTTTTTCTTCTCTATGTTTCTTTTCATGTTGTAATAAACAACCTTTTTGAGAAGTATTATATTCACACAAATTGCACTTCAATGCTTTTTCTGTTGAATGGTTTCTTTCATGTAGGAATAATGCATTTTTCCAAGAAGTCGTATATTCACATAAAGAGCACTTAAATGGTTTTTCTCCTGTATGTTTTCTTTCATGTAATAATAAGTAATCTTTCCTGGCAGTCTTATAATCACACAAGGTGCACATAAACGGTTTTTCCCCAGTATGCTTCCTTTCATGCAGTAATAAAGAACCTTTTTGTGAAGCCTTAAAGTCACATACATTACAGTTGAATGGTTTTTCTCCTGTATGTTTCCTTTCGTGTAACAATAATCCATTTTTCCAAAAAGACTTGTATTCACACAAAGAGCACTTAAATGATTTTTCTCTTGTATGTTTACCTTCATGTTGTAGTAAATTACCTTTTTTATGAGTCTTATATTCACATAATGTGCACTCAAATGGATTTTCTGCTGTATATTTCTTTTCATATTGCCTAAAACACATTTTATTAGAAATCTTAAAATTTCCCAAAGTGCACTTGAGTGGTTTTTCTTTTGTGTTTCCTTTCATGTCTTAAACAACTGTTGTAAGAAGTCATATTAACACAAAGCAATTTAATACTTTTTCCTTGCATTTCATTTCATATGCCAATAACATACCTTTTGAAAAGCCATATTCACACAAAGTACACAAGCATTTTCTCTCCTGTTTTTTTCACATCATATTAAACATTGCTCAGCAATCTTAAATTCCCATGAAATACACTTAAATGTCTTTATCAGTATGTTCTCTTTCATGACTTTAAATTACTCTGAAATTTTTTCTTTTCTACAATAAAAATTTACTCTGAAAAAAACTTGAGCCTTGAATTCACATAAAATACAAAGAAAACTTTTTGTAATCCAGTTTAATTTTTTCAATTTATTTTAAAACTAGTTTTGTCACAAAATTTGTATATTTCTTAAGAACATTTTTCTTTCTCTTCAGTATGAATTTTTGCATTTTCAATAAACCCTTACAAGCTTAAAACAATGTTTTCCAAGTTTCTGGATCATTTTGGCAATTTTTGTAATCATATATTATATAAGATAAGATGATAGCACCCATGCAAATATTGTAATTTAATAAATCTTGTTAATAGGTGAAATATATGGTTTTGTACTTGCTTCAACATTCTAAGTTTTTCTAGACAATAGTTAGTTCCTATAAATCTTCCAAATTTTAGTAATATATATTTATACAACATATAAAATATCCTTTTATTTTAAACACCTTTTCACTTCCACTATTGATAGTAAATGTTTTTACTATAATGATCAAAATAGTAATGGCAAAAATGATCTGCTACTGTTGTTTTTTAAACAAAAATTGTTTAATGTAAGTGTTTTTCTATATAGATAATGTCATTTATATAATACACTATATGTTGTATCATGAGCCTAAGAAACATTTAGAAGGAAATTCCACAGAATATATATTTTTAGCCTAAGAAACATTTAGAAGGAAATTCCACAGAATATATATTTTTAGAAATCTTTTCTTGTTCCACTACAATAATGTTAATGAAAACACCAACTTTTATGTAAATATTTGAACATTTCTATGAATGTAAACTCTTGTTAAACATCTATGATTCTAATATAATAATCTTGTTATTTGATATAAATAATTTGAAAGCTAATATAAACTCAACTTATTTTGTTAAAGAATGTTCTCTTGATTATAAAAGCATTACACAACTCTTATTGGCAAATTTTGGATTCTAATTAAAGTTCAATATCTTATTGTTTAAGGCATAAATATTGGATGGTCCCCACAATTTTCTTCAGATACAAACTTTTCTTCA
The DNA here is from genome assembly GCA_028023455.1 of Epiperipatus broadwayi. Classification (NCBI taxonomy): domain Eukaryota; kingdom Metazoa; phylum Onychophora; class Udeonychophora; order Euonychophora; family Peripatidae; genus Epiperipatus; species Epiperipatus broadwayi. The sequence continues at coordinate 1,724,579 of JAQFVV010006286.1, read as the reverse complement.
AAATGAGATTTTTTCAATGTCTTGAACCTATACAAAAAAACATTAATATAAAACATATTGGCTTACATTATAATAGAAGAAAAACATTTTGTTAGTAAGGACAGATTGTTAAATTCAATATAATCATTAGATCATGCTTCAAATGAATAAATTAAATATCTTTATCATGTGACAGATTTCATAAAACAAATGAGTTTATTTAATGACCTGACTGATGCAAATATATCTAGTTTCCAATAATTAAGAGTATAAATACTAGTCCTGGACTATTTAAAATATAATTTCTCTCACAGACTTGACTGAATTATTATCTAGAATACTTACTTTGGTTTTTCATACAAAGACAAAAAAAAAAGTTCATCTCATAAATAAATTAAAAAAAAAAAAGAATGCAGAAAGAAAATATTTATAAAATAAGTAATAAATAAAATAAATTGCCATAAGAACTCTCACAAAAATGAAATCTACATTAGTATTCATATAAATCTAAATTAATTAATACATATTTTCCAATTAAATATATACAATATTCTTCATGTAATAATAATGATAATTTGTAGAATGATTCCATCTTCAACAAATCCAATAAATAGTGGTAGTAATTATAATCTCAAGATTTTTTCCTTCTCCATTTCTTTTACAACAATCTGTCATATTTTCCTCTTCAAACAGATATATTTCCACTTAATCTTAAAATCATACCATTGTTTCTCAAATTCCTTCTTATAATATCAAAAATATATCATCAGTTTTTTTCCAAAATCACAATTTTTTTTTAATAATAATAATTATTTATTAATATGCAAAAAAAAATAAAATAATACAAACAAAGAAATAAATATATACAAGGTTATTGTCCGTTACACATTTAAATGCTAATAAGGAGGTCAGGTCTAACAGTTCAGAAGGTTGAGAATTATTTCAGAAAATAAACAAGGCAAATGCCCAGTTTTACGAAGGGCACAACCTTATCTCATAATGTGACAGAGAGTTATACTAGGTCCTCCCCAAATTGTTTTTCTAGGCAAGAATCCAAGGCATTGGTTGTAATACATTTCCCAGTCACTATCAAGTTTTTTAAGCCAGTTGAACTTCTTGTTATTGAAGTTCAAATTACAACATATTGTCCAAATGGTTTTCAGGGTATGTACTGTTACCATTGCATTGAAGGGACTGAATTTAACAATATATTGCCTAAATAAGTTTTTTAGGTTTATAAAAATGGCTTGTGAAACACTCGTGATTTTATTTGCCTAAATGCTAAGTAATCCTCGAATAAATGGTGGAATGTTTCTTCACCAGTCTTGCCCTGGAAACAGGTTAAGTCCAAATTCATGCGTAGTTTTTGATTTAGTACTGTAGTTGTTGAGAACAAACCATTCATTAGTTTAAAAATGAATTTCATATAAGACTGGGGTGCATATAATGAGTGGAAGTTCTTCAGTACGCTCTTTTTTGAAATGTTTAACCAGGGATTATCATGAGACTTAAGGTGATTTATTACATCCTTATATTTAATTCCCTCAACGATGGGCACGTTAAGATCATCCTGCAGATCCCTGTATGCAATTGACATGTCTGCTACAAATGAAGCACCCTCTGCATTAGTGTCCTTAAGAATGCGTATATGGTTATTAGGAGGGCTAAAGCAATGACTCTTAAGTATATTGTTTTCGCCTTGATATAAAATACATAAAGTGCCAGATCTATCAGGTTAAGCTCTTCCCTTACTTATACGTAACTGCATGGTCATGATCAAAACCTATCTTGATGTGCCACCCCAGACATATTTCCTTGCAATATTGTTTATTCTAAGGATTATTGTGTTATATAGTGTTAACCAGGGGACATAATATGTCAGGATCCCTGATATGATAGCATTAAAAATCTGGACTCTTGAAATTTCATATCATTTAAACGTTGAGAAGGTGAGTATTTTAGCTTCAATTTTTTCAATAATTAATTTATTCAAATATCTATTCAACTTTGTTTTGGAAAAATATAATAGTATACCTAGAAAGTTAGAAGGGGTAGCTAAAAAGGTGGATGGCATTTTTTTACCTGAGACTAATTGCCATGCTGCTGACATGATAGGCTGAATGAGATTGATGGAATATGATAGCTCAACAAGATTGCTGAATTCATTGATAGTTTCCAATCATGTTAACAAAATTTTCCAATCATGTTAACAAAATTTTGTGACAAGTCTGATTTAGAAATGGCAATGATTTTAAGCAATTTCCAACTATCAGGTATATAAAGAATGGTGAGCCATTAAATTGCTCTAACATCCATTTGTTTCAGAACATCAGCTAAGATTTCATCCACACTTGCAGCCCATCCAGCTTTGGTCAACTAAAGGGCATTAGCCACTTCTTTAGAGATAACCTCTGCACTGAGTGAGGTTGATTTTGTATTTTCCAATGCTAGTTCCCTGGAGAGGAATTCTAGTTTCATGATTTTGGAAACATTGGATCTAACCTTGTCTGTTAAATGTTGTTCACAATGTCATCAAGTTAAAATTCATAAGCTGGGTGAAGCAAGTTTTCACTAAAACTCAATTAATCAAGGTGGCTTCAAGATATTCTACTTGAATAAGTTGAGATTTTAAACAGTTCTGATCCATTTTGAATTCCTGAAACTATTAAGTAACTCTATCAATAAATCTGCTACTGCCAGATATCCCAGTCCCCCCCCCCCCAAGTTGTTTATACTTTGAATCCTAACAACGCATGTAGTATTTATGAAAACCTCAGGGAATGAACCTTTTTGTGACTCACTTAATGACAGCATTAAACTTTGAATCTATTTATATTATTTTCTACATGATTATTAAAAATAGACTAATCTGCATTCTTTAGGTTCCAATGAAGAATAAGATTACAATGAATCAAAGAAACTTCAAGACCAATGAAAGTAATGACTGGTGAGTGCTGATTTTTGTCAAACACAGGAAATATTTTCCTATTGGCTGAAGAGAATTACTAGGTTTGGGTTGTAGAATTTGTTCCATCCAGCTGAGTGAAAAGTATCTCACTACTTTGCATCAAAAATTAGGAGATGATTATTAATCTGCATCCAAGCAATCAAATCATCACTATTAAGATTTGGAATGTAATCAGCTAATATGACAACCATGACTCATATATGACAATTAATAACATTATTCTATCTAATTCAATAATGAATTCTAATATGTGAACTCCTTTGAGATCTCTCATTCAAAAATCTTTATTCAGTTTTTTTATTATAGACAAATTACCAAATAAAATTTTCCAAACACTTGATGCTACTAATATTAACAAAAGTCTAATAAATTGCTAATCAATTTTTTGAAATTAAATTGAAAGGCTGCAAACCTTTCGCTCTTATTATAATACTTATCTGACAGCCAATCAGATGTTATGATGACTGTCTGAATAATGATCAAACCGTAAACACAAGACAGAGAATTTTACAAGAAAAGGGCAGTCCACCCTTTTCTTTACTTGTCTTTCTATATATCTAAGCCAGTCTGAAGTATTTAGGTTTGAAAGTGTGAAGCTTTAAATATCTTCACATTTAACTCACTGAGTCTAAATTATAAACATACAGCACGAAATCCTATGATTTACTATGCAGTAGTTTTTAGATGTTATAACTTGCAGTAACGTATGTAAATAATATTTATTTTATATAAAGCACAGATAGTTAGTTGAAATTAAATTGAAAGGCTGTATGTTTGTAATTTAGACTCAGTGAGTTAAATGTGAAGATATTTAAAGCTTCACGCTTTCAAACCTAAATACTTCAGACTGACTTAAATATATAGAAAGACAAGTAAAGAAAAGGGTGGAACGCCCTTTTCTTGTGAAATTCTCTGGTTTGATCATTATTCAGACAGCCATCATAACATCTGATTGGCTATCAGATAAGTATTATAATAAGCGCGAAAGGTTTGCAGCCTTTCAATTTAATTTCAACTAACTATCTGTGCTTTATATAAAATAAATCGATTTTTTGAGGAGATAATAATGACTTTTTATCTTACAATAATTGAATCTTTTAATCTAAGCAATCTGTTCTACTATTTTATTCCTGAAGTGCTAATGACATCTCTATTTCAACTGACTTCAAATGGATGAGGCAATATGGAATCACTTTCAAGAAAAACCAAAGCAATTAACATGTTATCCTGATCACATTTAACATCATTTAATAAACATTTAATTTCCTATGAATAAATTTATAAGCAGATAAAAAAATAATAATTTCATAATTAGCTTATCATATCATCTTAAATAGTTTGTTATCTTTTATCGGTAGTTGTAACTTACTTCACATGTGGCCACTGGGGGGTGCTGCAGTACCATCAATAACAGGTAAGAAGCCTGGAAGAATAAATTACAACACCCTTTTATCTAGTTGGTCCCATTTTATCACATAATACATCTGCTTTTCTTTGAAATGGGTTAACCATGTAGTGTATCAAACTCAATATCAAACAGATGAAATTAAATTTTTTAATAAAAATGATTGCCCCCCCCCCCCACACACACACACAGCCTTTTTTTTTTCAATTTGAAGGTAAGCTGAAAATAATGCATAAATAGTTGTGATAAAACTCTAATCTCTATTTAAACAAAGACTTCAGCAATCACTTTGTCTTCTCTGGGGACCATATGTTTGATGCAATTACTGCATAATACAAATGTACTAAAGATAATCTTTTCTAACAGATAGTCATCCAATTACTCTGCGAATCTCCCTTTTAATATGTTAGTTTAATTACACTCTCAATTAACACTTAAGTAGAGGCTAAGAAGTTTTCAAAAAATTTCTTTTCAACTTAAGATTTTTTTGCTCGAATAACTCTTTTCCTTGCCTTTATCTGCAATCCCTATAGATGCATGATTACATAATTCTTATCGTAATTCTTGGATATAATGAGACACTGCAGTAATGTACAATTATCTGATGCAAATCTAAACATATTTGAAAAAAAATTCAAAGCTTTGTTAATGACTTTAATTCATTAGTATTTTTCCAAAAAATCTGTAGTATAATTTTGTTTGGACAATGATTTTCATCTTTATAATACCTTATCAAAATTCCTTAAATCATCTTGGCTTTCTCTTATAGAGTAACTGAACACAAATCAATAATATAATAAACTGTAAAATCAATTAATCACTTCCTATATCTTCTGTTATATTGTAACTAATGTCCATATTCTAAATATCTTAAAAAAACATTTAACATTTTTATATTCCACACCTTTTCTTTTTGTTTACAAAGATTTTTTGCAATCAATAAAATCTCGTCTCTAAGAACCTCTACATAATATTTAGAATTTTACAACTGCCCTTATGGATTCTCAATTTGTTCTCTAACATATTAATATTCCTAATGACCTATTCTTCAATTTCATGTTCATTCATAAAGTTTCAGAAGTTAAAATTTCAGAAACAGGATCTTGAATTTTATTTTATGAACTCATTATGAGTGAATTAACCAAAAAACTGACACATCCAGACATGTTGTAATATTTATTCTCTCCAGAGACCTTATAAAAGTGAGACATACTATTATATTTCTTCCTCATCTAATTTATTTTATGGATTTCCCCAATAGTTAATTCTCTAAAAGACTGCAATCAATTGGCTATTTTATTATTGCCTATTTAATGCAGAGGATAAAACAATTATTTATATTATATATGACTTCTTTTTTCTGATGTATGTTAAAATGGAACCGTCATATTCTGGCTATTTCATTTTCAGCTTCTAATAAAAGCAATATAAAAGGCTAGATCTGATTGGCTTTGTCAAAGGTATGACTCATCATGTCATTCAACTTTCATTTCCTTCATTGATTTTTTTGTTTTGCAATAACTTCAAACAGTTTCACCAGAGGGCCATTTTAATTCCAAGAAATGAACTGATTATTTAAACTAAAGATCCCATAGGAATAATGTTAATAGCATTTAAATTAAACAACAACAGTGAACAACCAAATTCAATCTTTTTTTGAAAGAAAAGCATCACTGATGAAGAGATTAGGGTAGACAATAATAAACACAACTGATGAAATGCAAAAATTCATTGCACTGCGAGACAAATTAATTAGTCAACTGATAGAAGGATAATAGATTAAGTATATATAGATAAAAACCAAATAAATCTTAACTGAAAATCTTAGAATGAGAAAGATATGTGCAAAAATGATCCTGAAAAATCTTACTGATGAACAAAAGCAAAAAAAAACCTCAAAGTTTATCAAACTCTTTTAGCAGAGTTATGGGCCATGTTATTACTGATGATGAAATATAAGTGTACTAATAAGATCCTAAAACAAAGCACCAAAGTGCACAGTCAAAGTCAGCCAATTCTTCATAAGCAAAAAAATTTCATCCATCGAAATCAAGAGTTAAACCAATGTTAATATTAGAATTATTCTATACAAATTCGTACCAACAGAAGGTGCTAAAAAGACTGCATGAAAAAGTTAGATGAAAACGATCTAAACTTTTGATCAAAAATTCATGAATCTTGCAGCATAATGCAACAAGGTCACACAATACGATCTGCTGAAAGAGACTTGTTAACCAATAAACAAATAACTATTGGAACACCCAACCCACTCACCTGATTTGAATTCCAATGACTTTTTTTTTTGATAAAGGAAATAATGAAAGAAAAAAGTTTTGATGACAATCGGGACATCAAAGGTAAGATGACGACAGCTATTATGATCATTCAAAAAAACTTCCAAAATTGCTTTGAAAGGTAAAGTAGACAATGGCGTTGGTGCGTAGCTTCCCTGAAAAGAGAACGTTGAAATTTCCATAGTGATATTCAGCAATGACATATATAGTACTTTTGGGGGATTAGTTCCCAAAGTTAATTCTCAGATATTGGTATGTTGGGAAATATCAAGGTTAGTCTGGATTTAACTAAATAGAATTTATGAAAGTAGACGATGGCATGTATAAAATAACTACGCTGAAAACTATTTGTGATTCACTGTCAGATCATGCCTGATTATGTGAATCCTAGAATCAACATTTTGCTACGAAGGCATTAATTTTTTTCTTGCATTATCACGTAGGGGCCAGGAGCTGCTATAAATATCAGAAACAACCTAATTATTCAAAATAATTTTATTTATATTCCTAATTTTTCATTCCAAACATCTTCATAAAAAGTGAAAGAAAATAAATTAATTAATATTTAAAAACTTCAGTGATGAGTAAAGAGAATTTTAAAATGATTTGCTCAAAATTATGAAATCATTAATAAATGATTAAAATCATGATTTGCCTAATAATTTTTGATTGGTAATATTTTATATGTTTTCTAAATAAAACAATTATAAAAAATACTGATAGTGAGTATATCATATTACAATAAAAAATAGAAGATAGTTTTAGAAGTATATTTACATTTCTTATTAATAAAATTAATATATTTGTTTATATAAATTTGTTCATAATTTATAGGACTGAAGGATGCTATTTTAAATATTTTATTTGTTCTCTCTTTTTTTTTAAAAATCTACTTAACATCTGCCATATACTTATATCTCCAACAATTTGCATATAGATAATTTTGGCACCGACTTTTTTAGATTTTTTCTGTATTTGTAGTCCAATGGATGAGGATTTTTCTTAAGTAAGACCAATAATTTGCCAAGTAAAACTCTTGCCCTAAATCCAATTCAAAGGCAACTCATTATCGATTGCACTGCCTACTAAACAATATCCACTCTATATACCATCACTATTGCCTTCTCCATATCAAAAGCATTGTAATTAAAGAATGAAAAAATTGTTTCATGAATTCACAACCCCATGGTTACATTTAATGGAGAAATGATAAAAAATTTGAGTCATAATGATAAAAATTTATACCAACATAAATAACTTGGTTATTAGTATTTAATCCTCATATATAAAACTCATTACTTCATTACAGTTCATGGATTTTCTCAAAATATGAAAATAAAGATTGATTATGATGAGTTAGAAGAAGTTAGTAGCTACAAATATCTTGGTCAGATTATTAATACAGATGGAAACATAATGGATGAAATTAATCATAGAATTAAACTTGGTTGGAGTGCTTTTGGTAGAAATAACTTGATACTAAAAGGAAATATGCTTATGTGTTCGAAAAGGAAGGTTTTTAATAAATGTGTTTTACCAGTTCTTACTTACATATCTGAGACTTGGACACTTAATAGAAGAGCACTACAGAGACTTCAGACCATTCAAAGAAGTATGGAGAGATGCATGTTAGGAGTAACAAGAAGAGCTCGAAAATGCAATATATGGGTAAGAGAACAAACAGGTGTTATTGACCTCATTGAAAAAATTAAAAGACTGAAGTGGAGTTGGCTGGACATATTGCTAGAAGAGATGATAATAGATGGACAAGTGAAATCTTAAACTGGATTCCAAGAGATTGTAAAGACCCACAAAAAGGCCACATGTAAGATGGATGGATGAAATAAGAAAGTGTGTAGGGGTGATATGGAGAAGAGATGCTAAAGATCGGGGAAGATGGTTTGAACTTGGAGAGAATTTCATCCTGCAGTGGATTGATAATGGTTGATGATGACTTCATTCCATAACTCACAATATATGTGATATAATTTCAAATATTAAACAAATAAATTTTAAAATCAATGTCATTAAACAATCTGAATTTAAAATGCTGCAGTGGAACTATTTATATATAAAAATACTATATAAAACTTATCACTTTAATGCAGGTTGAAGTTGTATTGTCCATAGAATGTTATAAACAAAACACAAGAATTATTTTTGTCAAGATTTTCATTTGGAAATAATTCACAAATTTTACATGTGTGGTATGGTATGACATCTATTGTGGTTCAGTAAAGGGCAATAATAAAATACATGCAATTAGGCTATTTCCACACACACATTCAATATACTAAAAGTACCTCAACATTTACACCAAATTGTGTAAAAATGATAACTAGCAGAAAAGACTAATAAAGGGAGGAATGCAAAATTGAAAAACATCTAATCTGGATATTAGATTAATAAAAAAAACATGTATACAATAGAAATGAACAAAACTAAATAATATATCTAAAATAAGATTCCTAAAACAGAAAATATATTCTGAGATAAAGATAATTATAAAAAACTATTAGAAAAGAAAGGAGCAAGCCAAGGAATAGGCCAGTGCATCAAAGTAGAACAAACACCTAAAAAAGGAAAAAGTAGGCAAGCCTCAATAAAAGGCCACCCCAGTTCTAGATCAGAAGTGAAATGTATAAACATTTAAAGACTATCTCAATTTAGTTATGGCTTTAGTAAACCTTTAGGTAGAAATATAAATTTGCAAGTAGTTATCTAATAATATTGGACTATAAATTACATTTTGTATAAAATTTTATATTTAATGAAATTATTAATATTTAGGCTTATTATATTAAATGTTCTGATTTACATATCTCTTGGATTCTTTCTTTTGAAGTCATGACTGTAGTTTCATTGATGAGGGCAGATATATATTTGTTGGCATGGTCACAGAATTTGGAAAGGCAGGGATACAAAACATTAAATTAAAACTAGGAAGTACCCAATAAGCTTAAAATTGAAATACATCAAAGCATAGTTGACCAGTAATAGAACAGCAATGGCACAGTAGAGAGTCGAGGAATTGGATTTTATTACGCTTTCTCATTGGCCTATTGACATATAGTTTATAGTATTTTATTGCAAATAATATAAAAGATGACAATGGAAAAATGGGCATATTACTTCTTTTTCTTTGGATTCTAAACTAGTTGAACTTTTAAACTAACTTTGCGAATCTGAAGACTCCAAATACTTATGACGTAGAAATGGTTAAATGGCTTAGCAATCATTTTAACCCAACATTTTCTAAACATGTAATTTACTTTCATTTATATATTAGGTATCAAGTGAAAGAAAAAAAATAGAGAGAGATTACTTGGAAGAAGCTTTGTTAAAACAATTTATGTGGAATATAGCAAATAAAAAACTGTAACTTCTGCTATATCTCAATTGTCAAATGCAATAAGACCCTAAAAGATGCACTGCATACAAATTAGTTCTAAGTCACATAAAAGAATTTCATCAATCCAATGCAGCAGATTCAAAATAAATAAGAAGTGCATGAGGAAACTGCAAACATCAAAATTTGAATGCTACTGTTTCAGAAATGCAAAGCTCATAGTACAAAAGTGCAAGTGAAAAAATGCAAAATGTAAAAACATAAGGCATTTAGCCACAGTCTATTATACTAAAAACAAATAAGGAAAAAACAAAAAAATTCCCCAAGAATGAAAATAGATAAAAGGAGCCTAGCAATGAAATAAATAAGGCCCAGCACAAATTTGTAATAAATCTCCAGCAAAGAAAATAGATAGAGAAGCTGGCTGTCCCTCATGTTCCAGAGAGAATGAAACACCTTAACTAAAAATATGGAAAACAGTTTTAAATTAGCAAAAACATAACTTAAAGCCATTGCTATCATCACTGGAGTTTAACTAACAATCCAAATTAATAACTTGAAAAAAATAAATTTATACACTGTAAAAGAAAATTTAAATTCCATATTAAAAGAGAATGATTTGTTCTTTGATAAAATCAATATTGAAAGTAAAATATATACTAAATTCCCTAAATTATTTGGGTCTGAACAGGGAAAGATAAATACCATACTTGATGAGATCAAGCTTTGAGGGGGCATAAAAACTGTTCATTTGTAAGTCATGTAAGATGTTCTTCACACACAATGCAATAATCAAATATACCACTCCCAAAGTTATTATTACAAAAACTAGGACAATTCAGTATATATGGGGAGTATTGGATAACAATTAACAAAGGCATAAAAAAGCCTACCTCTTAAGCTATATGTTAGACATTCTAGAAAGTTTGGATGGATCAAATTATTTTTCAAAACACTGCTTTTCACTACAAACCAGTGTCAGAGGAAAGGGTAAACCTGTTCATTATTATAACCATAAGATATTGCTCAAACACAATTGCTTTCTTTTGCAATAAAGACAGCCCCAACCATTTTCCAAACTAAAACAAGTGAGCTGTTAAATTGAATGGATGGGTTGTCCCATATTCTCATGATATTCTAGCAATGTTTAATTCAGTATAATCCTTATGTAATAAAATAAGTAATATATGTGAATGACTCCCAAAATTTGAAGCCACATTGAATTCTTAGAAAGGCATTTAAAATACAAAAGAAATTAATTTTCTGGATCTTATTATTACAAATCCAATAATAAGGCCTGAGCTAAAAACGGTTAAAGTAATCAAGAATTCTCAGAGGCCAAAGAATGTAAAAGAATTGCAGGCTTTCTTTTGGCAATTTTTTTGAGAACTTTCACATCATTATATAATTTGCATCAAACAACAGTGGATTTTGAAGGAACGACAAGAGAATGTTCCTCAAAACATAAAAATATTGCTAACATTTATTCATTTATTGGTTCGTTTTGATAATATTTTGAATATAACCTTAATAATTGATGTGTCACATTATAGGATTGGAACAGAACTTAATCACACTTTAGAAAATGATGAACCATCCATATCCGGACAATGTACAGGAATGGGAAAAAATATAATCACTTGGTCACTAACATTATTAGGAATATTTTCAAATAAAATCCTCTACTGAATCATTTAAACTCTAGATTGACACTATCAGTGTATGATTATGAATTACAATTCAGGAAAGACATAATATGCCGACATATCTCACATACCAAATATAACAAAAAAAAAAATAAGGTAGTGCTGTTATGTAAATCACTGAGACCCAAATTCATCAATTGTAAAACCATAGCACTTTGATCTAAAGCCAATAGGCTACAAAATGCTTATGAATTGGATAAAGAATGAATCAGTCAGTAAGTAGTCTAAAAGGATACATAGATGCTTGTGGAACTCATAGGAGCAACTCTAAATAGTCATTGGCAATAAAAATCCCATGTGAAGAATACATTAAGATTTTGGATTTCACAAGGGTTGCCCTGCCATAGAACTAAAGCCATAGCATACAGTTGGTGTGTAGCAACCTAACCTTGATATAAAGATTGAAGAGTATATAAAAAATTGCAAATCATGTCAATCTATGACATAATAACTGTCAAGAAATAGTCTTCTTGGCCAAAAACTGACAGTACAATTGGACTATGAAGGGCATTCCAAGTCATTCTCTGTGATTCTAGTTAACGGTGGCTCAAAGTGAATGGAATAGAGACTAGTAAAAAAATAGTAGTTCAACTGAAGATGTTCAAATATTAAAAGAAATTTGGATGACTAGAAATCCTGGTTTCAGATAATGGTGAGGGATTCTTCCACTGAATTAAAAACTTTCATAATCGAGTAGGGTGGTGGTGTACATGTTTCTATACAACATATACTGAATCAAACAAGATTGCCGAGAAAGCTGTTCAGCAGGTAAAGTAAAATAAAAATAACATTGTGATATCATGCAAGAAGTTGTAAATTTTATGTTACTTCCGTAACATGTGACTCAATTCAATCAATTTCCAATATCATGCTAAATCATATCCAACAAAACTGAATACATGCAAATCCAGTTGGTGAATGGACTATACTATACTTAAAACTGTATAGATTCTCAAAATTAATTTAATTGAGAATATAATTGAAAGTATAGGTCTGGCAGTAAGTTGGCAGATAAACGCACAGCAATAATCTAAAAATACAAAAGGAAAATAGTCAAAAAAAAATGGGTAAAGGTTTATTTTAGCGACCACAGTATAAAAGTCATGTTTGCCCTCTAGTTTTCAAAATTAGAAGTAAATTATTATACGAAAATCTTATGTATATGCTAGTATATTACAATTACATTAAAATTTATTAAAATGTAAAAGATAATAAAAAAAATATTTACCATTTTAAAGAAGTTGAAATAATTACACTAGATTAATTAAAATAATTACTTTAAATTATTTGAAACTTAAGAATTTAAACTATCTACTTTTATAACTTAATAATTTAAACTATCTAGATTTATATCACTTATTACAAAAAAAAAAAAATACCCTCTGGGTTCAAAAATTCGAATTACACGCACATGTAATTTTATAGTTACAAAAAATGGCGGACAGATCTCTAACACATTTGGTTCCAGATGACCAAATTTTAAGTGATGCTGCTATTCTGGCAGAACACTGGGCCATATCTGATTTGGGTAATGCTCTTCAAACTTCGGAATTGGCCATCAAATGGCTCGCAAGAAGACGCTTTCTGAAGAATTTCGCGACATGCCAACAGTGCGGTATTCATTGTTCGCTAGTGATGTATTCTGCAGGCATAGATGGCAATGCAGAAGATGTCGCCGGCACAGCATAATCAGAAAGGGGTCTTTCTTTTCCCAAAGTCATCTGTCTCTGAGAACAATTGTAAATATAGTTTATTTTTGGTCGCATAATTTACCCCAAGAATACATTGTGCATGAGACAGGAGTAAGTAAGAAAATCATCATTGACTGGGCGAATTTTTGTCATGAAGAGTGTGCCAAATATTTAGATACCACTCCGATGGTTCTCGTCGGAATGGATGATAATGGAGAGCCATTGGTCGTCAAAATTGACGAAACTTATTATTTCCACAGAAAGTATCACAGGGGGACTATATGTAGAGGGCATTGGGTTTTTGGCGGCATTGAAAGAGAGTCAAGGAAGTGCTTCTTGACAGAAGTTGCAGATAGAACGGCTGGCACATTGGCGGCCCTAATCCAGCGGTACATTTTACCGAGGACCCCATAATTTCAGATGGCTGGGCTGCGTACAATAATATCAGCAGACTTAGCAATGGGGGTACATGCATTCGGTTGTCGTCCACCAGGACAACTTCGTGAATCCCGAAGACCAAGACATACATACCCAGAACATTGAGAATATGTGGATGAGTGCCAAGCGTAAGCTGAAATTCCAATCTGGTACCAGCAGGGCTTTATTTTCATCTTACCTCCAAGAATTTGCCTTCAGCAGTAGATATAGCACTGCCACCTTTTTCTCCAACTTCCTACTATGCGTAGGGCATAATTATGCTTAAAAAGGTAAATGATTTTTTTTTATCTTTTACGTTTTAATTAATAAATATTTACTGTAATTGTAATATAGGAGCAGATAGTAAGATTTTTGAATATTTTAGTTCTAATTTTAAAAACTAAATGGCGAATATGCCCTGGTCGCTAAAGTAAACCTTTACCAAAAAATGGCTGTCCATTTTCTTAAGATTGAGCATGGGACACTGAGAGCAATAACCGAATTCACACATACATACATCTAACGTATTAAAACGTGTTCATATTATAAACATACACAATGCAAATTCAAAAACACGTAATCGGGTTAATATTCATTAAGTGGATGTTTAGTCTAATGAATGACTAATAAAAATTAATACTTAATCAGGTTTTTAGATAAGAAAAAAAGTAACTTTTAGATAATAGAAAAACAACAGTTATTTCTAAAACAACAGCCTTAAAGTCCAAAGTAGAGATATTTCAGAGAATTGTTAAGAAATGTACTTAAGTTGCAAACTAAGGAAAACCCAAAAGAAAGCCCTCGCCATGTCTTAATCTCTAGTGACACCCTAGACTACAAATGCGATCTAAAGCCACTTTAAAGGCTATTTTGCTCTTACTAAGTCTTCGGACAGAACTAAAACCTTATATCAAATTTACACTTAATGAATTATTATTTAAGCTTACGGTATTAAATTTTTGTATTAATCTACGCTATGAACCTTTTATCTATAATTTCGTTCGGATTCCTTCTTTTGAAGCCTCGTATGAGGAGTCCGGACATAGCAACTTCTAATTTAAAATCATAAAAACTAGTTTTACTTTTGTTTCTTCGTTTAATTTACTCAAACCAATTAATTTCCTTTCAAATTTTTAAAATGTTATTAAGACCAACAGTCGCAAAAATTGAATATCCCGTGATTATTAACATTCAAGACAATATTCTGCCTTTCTTTAAGAATACATATTTAGATAATAAGCAGTTACATCTTAATTTTAGCTTCATATAATTTTAAAATGTAAATGTTAATCAAATAAATATTTACATTAAAAGACTACGGTTACGTAGTGAAAATTATTACATTTAAATAAATTTATTTTAATCTCACATATTTATCAATAAAAGCAATAGTTAGCTCACATAATTAAATCATCCTAAATAAATACTGTGTGTGGCACTAAACATATATGTACAAATTTATGAGAATCTTACCAATCACCCCTTTTCAAAACACGATAATAGCATTAATGAGGTCAAATAAATTATGGTCTTTCCCACAATTCTAAGCATTTTATGCCGCCCTCTATCGGGATACATTTTTATTGAAATAATATAATCTTTATTAAAATCCAATGTTCATTGTAGATAATTTGTAATTATCTTCCTTAAAAACCTTGTAAGAAGGGATAGGTCTGTAATTTCTAATATCTTTTAATTCACATTCTTAAAGTATTAATAAGAATCCTGCATTTTTCCAGTCATCAGATTCATTTTTATTAATTAGATATTCTGTATATTACATTGTCAACTTTTTTTCTATCTCTTCATCTGTTTCTTTTCAGATATTGATTATAATTTCATTAACTTGAGTTTCCACTTCATAATTGTTATTGTATGTTTCTGTTTTCATTTAAAATCCTGGGCAAGTCAGAAAATATACTTATTGTAGGAGGTACTTTTTTATTCTTTATTACTGTGCCATTCTTGATAAATATCTTCTACACATTTACTAATGCAGG
Source organism: Epiperipatus broadwayi (assembly GCA_028023455.1). Classification (NCBI taxonomy): domain Eukaryota; kingdom Metazoa; phylum Onychophora; class Udeonychophora; order Euonychophora; family Peripatidae; genus Epiperipatus; species Epiperipatus broadwayi. Next base: position 1,708,770 of record JAQFVV010006286.1, on the reverse strand, counting down.
GGTCCCCAACCATATGCCCGCGGGCACCATGGAGCCCGCGGACCATTTTATGTGTGCCCGCCACTATCCAAACACGATAAAAAATTATTTATCTGATACAAATAAATTTAATTTTTAAAATTTCTTATAAATTATTGTATTATATTGTAATCAAATTGTACAGCATAAAAATATAAACGTTAACTATATATTAAAATTTTATTTTTGAAATAAATATTTTTTTGTACATTATGTGTATTATTAACAATATCCAACTATAAATTTACATTGAAAAAATAAATGGTGCCGCAACCTGACTGAAAAAGTAAATGGTGCCCACCACCTGGCCGGTATTATAGAATGTGCTCTTAAGTGCAAAAAGGTTGGGGACTCCTGTACTAATGCATCATTTTTTACTAATATACCCACCTTTTTTATTGCTGAAATAAATTTCAGACACTATCAAGATGTTGTTTTACATTCTTGAGAATTTTTTCTATAGCTCCTTGCTAATTTACAATTATTCTTATTTATGTTATCAATTCTCTTTCATACCATTTTACAAAAATCCATATATTCAATCCTTAAAGCATTACTTTTCTATATTTTTATATTTCATTTTTTAATAAACTGTCTTGTCTTAGTTCATTAATAACTACACAATAATAATCATCCTTTAAAAATGTTTCCATATTGAAATAAAACAAATGCTTATTCTTATAAAATGTTCTATGTGAAATTTGTATTTAAATTAAAATCTGGAAAGTACATAAATTCAATATATGTCGATTGATGTGGTATATTGATAACAGACTATTTTATATATTTCTAATTAAGAGATAAGTCTACAAGTATAAATCGATGCCACTTTAATAATAAAAATTGATCCAGATTGGTTAAAATAAATTTCTCATTATCTAAATCATGAAAAAGATAGACCCACATATAAAATAAATGCAATGTATTATATAAACTCCTAATAAAGTATATGTTACATATAGTCTCATTCACTTTAAAGATATATTATTTTCAAAAATCATTAATGTCTATTATATAACAGTAAATAAAATAGTGACCAGTTGAATATGGAGATATGTGATTGGAGAGAATGATGTATGTAGTTGAAATGTCATTTTAGATGAATATTTAAAACAACTTTATCCATATAGGATTTTTTTCCCTCACATCTAAATAGATAAATGCATACATAGGTACATTCTAAAAAATAGTAAAACCAAGACGTCACATGACTCCAGATTACATGATGCTACTCAGCAGCAAATTCTTTTTCTCTCATCATTGGTTATACCATCTTCTATAAGTTTTAGTAATCACAAGATCCAAAAGCTTTTCACTGATGAAAAACCATAACTAGAAACTAGCCTGAAGATATTGGTTGATATAGAACTGAATAGGGATATATTAAACACATCAAGTGATTAATAAGAATTACATTGCTTCATAACCAATCATGAGCACAAGGAATGTTATGCTAAAGAGACATTAATAAAATTATGACCATGTTAATTATTGAAAAATAAAATATAGCTTTTACATATGCCTCTTCTCTTCTTTTTTTTTTTAACATACATGTGTTTGGAGCATTTCTTTATCTGCCAACTTTGAAATAGCTGCTACTACAAAAATAATTATGTAATCTTAACTAGATCTTAGGCATGCAAGATTTTTTGTTACTAAGTAATATTTATCTTAAAAACATTATAAGTCAATAATATAGAAACTGGATTAATACAATCAAATTAATTTATTAAATATAAAGGAAAATGACTCATTTTGTGTTGATTATACAATAGATTGTTTGTACATAATGTAATTATAATTGGGTTCAGTTGATTGCTTTTTATATTTGTACCACAACTGATTTTAATTAAGCACATTACTGTTTCAAATTCTAACTTGATCTTTGATCAGCCTCAATTATTTACAACATTATTCAATTTAATTATTTAAAAAAATTTAAGGAATAATTCATTTATAAATTATTAGTAATGATAAATAATTATGTGATGTATTACATTTAAATTTAGTATATGGATTTTTCACATACATGTGTAAATTATGGAAGAACATTGATATTGATACTATACTGATGTAAGATCACTTCATTATGCACCACAATTTTATGAGCAAACTTGAAGTCATAGAAATCTTACAATAAAACAATGCTATCTATATCAAATTGACATTACCCCAAATTAAATAAAACAAATTGAAATCACTTATGAATTAAACCCACATAAAAACCTAAATATGAGGTTTTGAAACTTTGCTATTTAACAGAAGGGCAATGCAGTTCTCATGCCACTCAAAAAATTATGTAAAGATACAGATTAGAAGAAACCAAAAGAGGCTGAAACTGAAATTAAAAATTATGGAAGTATCACAGTAAGAATTAAATATCACATGATCACTATCTCATACTAGTACATAACTTATTAAACAAAGCAAAGCAAAAACAAGAGCAATCAATGGATGCCAGAAGACTTGTGCATATAATCCTTATGCACAAGCCTTCTGGCATCCATTGATTGCTCTTGTTGGCACAAGATGGCATTACTGTATGGAGAGTTTTGCTTTGCTTTGTTTAAGAATTAAATAGACTAACGTGGATTTGGCTAGAGATAGTGAATATTGTCTGAAGAAATAATGGATGGACAGTTAAAGTTTTAAATTGAACTAAAATAAATTGTAAAAACCTATTATATGTTAGATAAATGAAATATAATAATAATGTACAAGGCTAAACCCTTTGACAGAAGCGCCTTAAAAATGTTTATGTGACAGCCAATCAGATGTAATAATGACTGCATGTGGAACTCTCAATTCAAGAACACAAGCCAGAACACAAGAAAAAGATAGGACCCATCTTCTTCTATACTTAAATAAGTCAAACTCAAGCAGTCCAAACTAAGAGTGTGAAGCTTAAAACATCTTCACATTTAATTCACTAAATATTATATATAAATAAACAACGCGGAATCTTATGATTTTCAACAATAAAATATGATTAATATTAAAATACAAGTAGAGTATATAATATACTTAACCTAGGTGTAATTAAAGGGAATTTGAACCCAGTCTTTCAAGCTCCCAACAGTTATCCATTCTATCCAATATAACTGATACACATGACCACATGCATGTGAAAAAGATAAATGATCTCCAATATAAGAATTTCATGATGAACCAACACTCATCAGTTGGACCAGATCATCTCTCTCACACATATATATGATCAAAGCTCAGTTTATATTAAGATAGCAAATCTATACACTTTAATGGATAGGTTTCCATCTTTTCTGTCAAGGGCTTTCAGCATTCCATCCTCAGATTTTCAGTGACATGGATGGCTGAAGACTTACTTGGAGAGGATTGAAACTTGCCTATTAAAGGGTGTAGATTTGCTATCTTAATAAAAATTGAGTGCTGATTATATAAATGTGTGGAAGATAATGATCCGGACCAACTAATGAGTACTGATATTTGAGATCATGTATCATTTTTACATGTATATCAGTTATATTGGATAGAGTGAATAAATATAGGATTGAAAGTCTGGGTTCAAATCCTCTTTAAAACTATAATTAAGAAAACCGGGTAATGATTGGAATAAATACATTAGATATCTTCCAAAAAAATAATGCAAGAAATTTGATTAAGTATTTATTTGCCTATCTTTACATGAGTTATGGAAATAGCTATCTGAAAAATTAAGATACTATTTGCCTGAAAGTTTGAAATGACGATATTTTATATGTCATAATTTTGGACTATTTCCATCTTGTCATTTCTCCAAATAAAAACAATTGTTACTAATAACACAAGTTAATAGATAACAGATTTTCTATTGAGTAATATACTAACTTGTGTGTTATTACAAACAGTTCTTTGTATATGGAAAAGTGTTCATAAGGTTTAAAATTTCCTAGACATTTAAAATTCACATGTAAATAAGTAATTAAAAATATGTTTATAAATATTAGTTTATAAAAAATTCTTATTCACTACAAAAAGAAAATCCGCATTTTTTTGTTTTAAGTAAAATCTTTATTATACAAAAATATTTACATTTTTTTATGTGGGGTATATGTATGTATGTATAATGATAAAACTAAACAGTAATTTTGGGCAATTACTCATCATAATATATCTTAAATTTTATCACATTATCAAATGAAATATTATTTTAAAAAATAATTTTTGATTTTCACAATATTGACTCTTCAGTAATACTGAAGTTAGCAAACCGGATAAGTAATCTTATTTAAACTAATAAAGAGTTTTTTATATTGCTGAATATAAGTTTTCCATTTTTATTTTGATTAATAAGATAGTACTTATTTTACACTTGATAAAATCTATTTATTGATTACTTTCAATAAACTAAGTAATACAAAAAATGTTTGTAAAAGATTTTCTTAACACATATCTTCTTATAATGAATATAGGGAGCATTCCAACCTATAATTAAAAACTAAAAAAATTATAAATATAAATAATGACTTTTTAAAAATTTACTTTATCTTACATAAATATTTTTCTTTTGCTTTATATCTTTCCATACAGGTACACTCTAAGGGTTATGAAATAATGGAATTATTCCTCAATTGAATCCATCAAATTTTATGTGGAAGAGATAAAAATTATTTTATAAGGCTTTCATCAATAATCATTTGTTGTGGTATTTATTTAACCATTCCTATGCTGCAAAGTTATGAATATGATTCAAATCAGACTAAAATTCTTTCAGGTAAAATGTTTTGAAAATATTAAGTTGCACTCTAGTAAACTGGTAGTAGTCAAGATATAGTTTTACATTTTCATGTTAACTAAAGAAAAATCATCTTAGTCCATTACTGTATTTAGAATTAATCATAAACCAGTGTCTATATTTTGTTGATATTTTCTATATTAAATACAATCTTAGTCATAATATTTTAAGAATATAAAACTTCTGATTATTTTTAGACTCTTGAAATGTTTTAATGAATGATAGATTAATTATTAATGTTATCATTGTGTAGCTTTAATAGTCAAACTACTTACTTATCATATAAAAACCTGTAATTTTCAACATAATAAAATAGCAATCTTTAAAATCTCCTGACCAGTGAAATGATCTTTTTCATGAATTTCCCAGTCATTTTTAATAACAGTTTTATAATTACACAAACGACATTTAAATACTTCTTTGCTAATGAAATATTTTTTTATAGTATGACTTCTATCATGACTTCTTACATTATTAAAACAAGTTTTGCTGTCATACAAAGTACAATCAAACAGTTCTACTTGTAATTGTTTATGTCCTTCAATGTTAAATGTTTTTTCTCTAGTATGGGTTCTTTCATGTCTTCTTAAATAAATTTTATTATAAGTATTGTATTCACATGAAGTACAAGTAAATGGTTTTTCGCCTGTATGTTTTCTTTCATGTAATAATAAAGAACTTTTGATAGCAGTTTTATATCCACACACAGAACACTTAAATGGTTTTTCTCCTGCATGTTTCCATTCATGTTGTAACAAATTACGTTTTTGAGAAGTCTTATAGTCACAGTGAGGACATTTGAATGGTTTTTCTCCTGTATGTTTTCTTTCGTGTTGTAACAAAGACCATTTCTCTGAAGTCTTATATTCACACAAAGTGCACTTCAATGGTTCTTCTCCTGTATGTTTCTGCTCATGTCGTATTAAACAATTTTTATTAGCAGTCTTATATTCACATGAAGAGCACTTAAAGGGTTTTTCTCCTGTATGTTTGCTTTCATGCTGTTTTAAACATTTTTTATAAGATGTCTTATATTCACATGTAGAGCAATTGAATGGTTTTTCTCCTGTATGTTTTCGTTCATGTTGTAATACATTACATTTTTGAGAAGTCTTATATTCACACCAAGTGCACTTAAATAATTTTTCTCCTGTATGTTTCCTTTCATGGAGTAATAAAGACCTTTTCTCAGAAGTCTTGAATTCACATAAAATGCACTCGAATGGTTTCTCTCCTGTATGTTTCCTTTCATGTAGAAACAAACAATCTTTTTGAGCAGTCTTATATTCACACAAAGTGCACTTAAAGGGCTTTTCCCCTGTATGTGTCCTTTCATGCTTTAATAAATTACTTTTGTGAGAAGTGCTATATTCACACATAGCACACTTAAATGGTTTTTCTCCTGTGTGTTTTCGTTCATGCTTTAATAAATTACTTTTACAAGAAGCATTATAGTCACACAAATTGCACTTAAATGGTTTTTCGCCGGTATGTTTCCTTTCATGTAATAACAAAGACCTTCTTGCAGAGGTCTTGTAGCCACATAAAGGGCACTCAAATGGTTTTTCACCTGTATGTTTCCTTTCATGTAATAACAAAGATTGGCTATCAGAAGTCTTGTATTCACATAAAGTACATTCAAATGGTTTTTCGTCTGAATGTTTACTTTCATGTAGTAATAAATGACCTTTTTGGTCAGTCTTATAGTCACATATAGTACACTTAAATGGTTTTTCCCCTGTATGTTTTCGTTCATGTTGTACTAAATTACTTTTCCTTGCAGTCTTATATTCACACAAAGCACACTTGAATGGTTTTTCTCCTGTATGTTTCCTTTCATGTTGTATCAAATACATTTTAATAGAATTCTTATATTCACACCATCGGCACTTAAATGGTTTTTCTCCTGTATGTATTCTTTCATGTATTGATAAACGATCTTTTCTTGCAGTCTTATAATCACACATAGTACACTCAAATGGCTTTTCTCCTGTATGTTTCCTTTCATGCAGTAATAAAGACCTTTTCTCTGAAGTCTTATATTCACAAAAAGTGCACTTAAATGGTTTTTCTTTTGAATGTTTTTTTTCATATTGTATTAAATGTGGTTTATTAAAAGTTTTAAAACCACACAGTGCCATTGACTGGTGTTTCTCCTGTATGTTCCCATTCATATTTTAAACAATCTTTGTGAAGTCATATCACACAAAGCACTTAAATGTTTTTTCAGCTATGTTTTCTTTAATAAATTTTTAAACATCCTTTTTAAGAACTATAATTTTTGCCTGTCTTTTCTCTCAAGTTATAATGAAATCTAACCACCAGTCTTACATTCACATAAAATGCAGTTGTTTTTCTCAAGTATGGATTGTCAAACTATTCTTAGTCTTGAATTCACAAAAAAATTTAAAAAGCAAGTTTTTTTTCATCCCGATTAATTTTTTTCAAGTTATTTTGTGATAAAATTTATTTATTTTCTTTTTTCTTCAATAAACCCTTACAAACATAAAAGAAATTTTACATGTTTCTGAATCATTTTGAGAATTTTTATAATCACATATATTATGAGACTAAGGTAATTGCACTTTTGCAAACTGGATTTTAAAAATTCTTCTTAATAATTGATATATATATATAGTTTATTTGATTGATCAAACATTCTACATTTTTCTAGCTTATTTTCATTTTCTAGAAATCTTCCAAACTTTAGTCATGTGGCATAAAATATTTTATATGCATTTTCAAATACACTATTAATATTACTTGGTTATTTTTATTATAAGCATCAAAATATTTGTGGCAAAAGTGACCTGCTGCTGATGAATTTTAAAACAAGATTGCTTGTAAACTATTTTCTATTTATAGATGAAATATTGTTTTACATAATGTCATTTTTATAATACATTATGTTGTATAATGATTACATAAATCTTTAAACAAGAAATTCATAGAATATATATTTTTAAAATCCTTTTGTCATTTCATTATAATATTAAATAAAAAGAAACTTTTATGTAAATATTCAAACTATTTTATGAATATAAACGTTTGTTAAACATCTATATAGTAATCCTGATTCCAATATATCATAAGCTTATGTTATTTGATATAATTAGAAAGGTAACATATAATCAACATATTTTGTTAAAGAATATTTATTGTCTTGGTTATGAAAACATAATAATTCTTATTGGCAAATTTTTGATTCTAATTAATGATCAATATCTTATTGTTTAAGTATAAATATTTGATGATATCCATTTTATAACACACTTATCTTCAATGATAAATGTAATTATGTTCAAGAAGATTGGCTTGATAACAATTTGAGATTGTTGACTGATACTGATATTGGGATTGGCTAAGTGATGACAGGTTTAAATAATTGCTTATCTTCAAATACACACTTTTTAAAATGTATTTTTTCCATATCTTCAATCTATACAAAATAAAATAAAAAATATATTAATATTGATCACATTGGTTAACATTATAATAGATAAGATGATAAAACATTTATTATTCAAAGACTGATTGCTAAATTCAATAATCATTAGATCATGCTTTAAATAAATAATTAAACAATTTCATTAATTGAGTTTTTTTATTTAGTGCCCTGAGACTGATATAAATAGATCTAGTTTCCAATTATTAAGAATAGGCTCATTTCAAAATGCAATTTCTCTCACAGTCTTGATTGAATTACTATCTAAAACATTTACTTTTGGTTTTATATACAAAACTACAAAAAAGGTTATCTCATGAATAACTTTAGAAATTAAAAATATAGAAAGAAATAAAATAGCCATAAACAACTTTGCTATAAACAACTTTCAGAAAATTATACATTTTTCATAAAATATAATCTACATTAATATTCATACAAATCTAAATTAATCAATATATACTTTTAATTAAGTACCTGAAGATCATATAATGGTGATGATAATTTCTGAAATGATTCTATTTTCAACAAATCAAATAAATAGTGATAGTTAATACAATCTTAAAATCTTATCCATTTTTTTTACAACAATCTATCTTTCCTCTTTTAACACAAACATATCAGCATAATCTTAAAATCATTATTTCTCAAATTCCTTCTTCCAATATCATAAATATATCAAATTTCTCTTTCCAAAACTATATATTTTAAAATGAGTTTATTAGTATTCATCTGATCTTTATATTAGTGAAATTTTCATCTCCAACTTCATTCTATTTTATAAACTTTTTACTAATTTCCAAAGAATCTACTATTAGACACTGAAAGTAAATACAGATCATCATTAATTATTAATCAAAACAGCAAATTAAATCTAGATAAGTTCAGAAATTCTTGTTTTTGTGTGCCAAATTTTGTCTTGAATTCAGATTTATATCAAAAATGTAAGTTATTGAGGATTATCTTTATATATATATTTTAAAAAATTATACTAATGTGTGTGTATATATATATATGCAACGTTGATTTATTTATTGTAAATTACTAAAATTATACTTTACATTTAAAAATAAACAATAATCTAAAAATTACATAAGTTTATAAAAAAATCATGTAACATTTTAAAATTTAATTTAAAATTTTTTGGTTAATATTACATATAATAAAAACAAATTAACTAAATAAATTCATGTAAAAAAAACTTCAATTCAAATGAATTTGAATTTGGTTTTCTAAACAATTGACCTAAAATAATATTATTTGTTTTACTTATTCAAAGTTGGAAATGCACTAGATCAGGCTTTCTCAAATTTTTGTAGTCTCAGACTAACTTTCACATTTAATAAAAGGGTTGTTTTTTTCTAGTAGTGTACTTTACGAGTCATAGGATTTCATCTGAAATATTTCTCTATATAAAATATAAGAAAAAAAGTTTTGTTACTCTTAATCACTGAAAAAAAATGGAAGGAAAACTGATTCAAAATAAAGTTAATATGCGATGTTTTTGTTTAGATTTTTAAAGTGAAAATAAATGATTTATTTTTGCCAATGTTGACAATTCAGATATTTTCATTTTGATTTTTAAAGTGAAAACGAATGCTTTAGAATTTGTTAACATTATTTTGCCGATTTTACTTTATTTTATAGAGAAAACTTTATAAAATAACCTTTAGAATATTTTTACAACTAATAAATCAATATAAGAATGAAATAAGTGTGATGTTTTGTAAAAATATTTACATTGACATTAGTATAAGTTTGTGCACTCCAGAAAGCGTAGAAATATATTTTAGATCATTTAAGAATATGCATTACATTTAATTAAAGATTAAATTTACATTAATTGCGATAATATTGCAATTGATAAATTCCAAGAAATATTTGCTGATTACAAATATTTCTTGATAAGTGACTAATCAATTAATGGAATAGACTTTATAAATTACCTTATATAAAAATGAATTCTTAAGACACCAATTAATTGTATAGACCTAAAACATTACCCTATATGGAAATAGGTAATTAATTGTGTGTGTAATTAAAAGCCAAGATGAATTCCATCATACAATAAAAAATTATAAATAGAGTAAGCAACAAAGTAAGTTGTTCATTTCTCCAGAGATTTAGGTAATGGTAGCTTCAGTGAGTGTGCAGTGCTCTACATTGAAAATATGTTCATGAGAAGCAGATGTTTGGGAATCCAAAACTGGAGGAAACCATCTAAAGAGTATCCAGCTGTGAAGAATTCATTTTCCAGGGAATTTACCAAGTCGACGGTTGCAGAGAGACCGAAATGATTGCAGCTGAAAGCTCATAGTCACTGGGCTCTACAACAAAGCCAGATGTGTTCACATGCAGCTGAACTGGACCGGGGTCAAAGTGTTTGGGAAACAGAGGCCAGTGGTAACCGTCTTTAAGGCAGCCAGTCTTAGTGTGCCGGAGGAAATGAACCAAAGAGATATATATATAGTGTTATGTGTGTAGCAATACCTCGTCAGGGGAAGATAACCAAAGAGAACTATATATATATTGTGTTGCGTGTGTACTGTTCATTATTCTTATTTTGTTTGTTGGTATTAAGAATGCTTGCATTTTGAATACTCAGAAATAAGAGCCGGACTTCCAAGGCACTAATTGCTTGATTGTTGTTCTCTCAACAAGAGAGCCTATCAAAATTTTAACAGTTCTGATGCTTTCGTTTTGATTTTTAAAATGAAAATGAGTGTTTTAGAATCTTATTTTACACATTTCAAATTTTTTTTAAATAGAAAAATGTACTTTACACAAAAGCAAATTGACAAAGAAATTATAACATTCAGTTGCAATTTAAATGGCCTGAAAATGATATACTCAATGGAATAATAAAAACGAGAATTCAACTTCTGAAAGTGAGAATTAGGAAAGTGGTAAGTACTGTTTATCTGAAGATGATTTGCAATAAATTAGGTGAATTTATTATATTTATATTACTTTCCTATTTAAGTACATATATGCAATTTAAATTTGGGGAGGGGGGTAATTTTTTCCTAATTTTGGGGTCATAAAATCCTACTGTGCCTTAAATTCGGAGGATATTTCGAAATAATATTGTGACACATACATATATATGTGTTACATAAAATGATTAAAAAAATAATATTCAGAGAAAAAAGATATATATATTGTAACAGTCAGAATCGTCTATCTTGCTAACACACTGCAGAATAAAAACCCCAGACACGAAACTGAACATTCTAGGAGGGGTTGCCTTCTAAATATACTAAGTTTGAATCTAAAGTCCAAATTTCACAATGCCATCTACGTGATAACGCATCTGATGCCACTACTAGTATAACCTTTGACCGGTGCCTGGTGGTCAGGGAGAAACAAAAGACTCTATACTAAAAGAAGTTTGGGTGGCTAATTAACGTCTATGGATTTACAAAAGAAATGCAGGAAATATATATATATAGACTGAGACAGTGATAGGAATCAAATAAAATAAGAGATCAAATTTAGTTTTAAATAATTTCACAAAATTTATTTAATATAATATATATATAACACCACTGTCTGCTTATATGAGACAGGGACGCGTATTAAATAATTGTTGGCATTATATTCCAATAAATGACAAAAGGGTTTTAAAGCAAAGTGATATTCTATTCCTCAGGCTAATAGCATTACAATAATGTGCTTGATGAGATAGGAACATGTGCGAGGTGCTTTGAGCAATTATACAAGTTTAAGAAAATATTTGAAAATTAAGTGTTCTAAAATATTTATTGATTTCGAGAATAGCACGGACTAAAGCTTACTAAGCAATAAAGTGGGAATGTGATCAAAGCATTTATTTGAGAATAATAATAATAAAGTTGCATTGGGAGGTCAGTATTGCTGATAATGAATTTATTAAAGTTGGAGAGTGTGACACGTTTAAGTCATGGATGCTTTGTAAAAAAATATAAAATAAAACAATAATGGAATATTTGGAATGATTACGGAGGGCATCTTGCCACTAACCCATAGGAAAGTATTTTTTGAACAGCCGAAACTTAGCGACTGGGTGACGATTGCATTTAATTCCCAGGGGTGTCATTTATGGACACACTCTGCCTGGAAACTGCAATAAGCGAAGAGAATGGACTTGGCCGTGTAAAGAATACTTGGAAAAGTAAAATAAAGCGGTCTCAACAACCAATTCACTTACCAGCAATACAAGACTAGTGTATATAAAACATACTGAATGGGTTTTACTTGGATTAAGAGAAATGCCCAATCAAATTCCCTGAAATTCATTTAAAAGGGTCCACACATTCTCGATGTCAATGATGAACTTTGTAATTAAAGTAGAACATGGTAATTAAAATAGGAAAATGCATGTTTGCGGGTTTGAAAAGTAAGTATAGATTTATATACGCAATCATGCATTAGGGGATACATTTAATCATTGATCTCGCACATACTCTCATATTAGATTAAAATCAATAACATGTAGATTTTAAACTATGTGATTATATTATATATTAAAGAAAAGAATCGCCCTCGAATGAGTGATTTGCAAGATAATAAAATTGGAAAAATTTAGAAATTTAAAATATGCCTTTATAGCGGCATCTTAGTTTCAACAAAAGAAATAATTCACTCGGTCAAAGACGATTCTGACACATTATCATAATAAAATAACAGAAAGCTTAATAAATAGAAAATATTAACCCAAGGATAGAGAGCAAAATGTTGATTATATTTAAAAGAAATACATAATAAAGTTATGTGAAATATCAGAAAACAATTTAAAATAGCTATAGCATGTTAGTTATCACAAGAGCTCTTGGGTTAATTTAGGGTTACCTCTGGAGAAACATTTTTAGGTAGATTGATGGTCGGCATATTTTTATATAATTTAACAGCAAAATCTGGAAATGTTCATATTTTGGCAGCAGCAGTTCTGGGGTTCCTTATGTGATAGCTTCCGATGGTCTAGAGCAGCGGCCGACTATTCTGAGGGGACATAGCCACCTTGATGCCTCTACTCTGTCATGTCAAGGTTAGCAAATTATTAGAATATAACTCAGAATGATTTCTCTTAGAAACATTAGAAAAAAAACAAAAGAAAAACATCCTTTTTATAGTAGAATTTAACAATAAAACTGCCCTGGAGCATTACAAAAGATATCGGACTTATCAGCTGTAATTAAATCTATCCGAATGTCTAAAGGAATTCAACATTAATTAATTTCTTTTGTTGATTTCCCTGTCAACATTCGAATTACAAACTAGATTTAATTAAAAATTACTTTTACTAACTAAAGAAAACCTTAAGTGGAAATCTGCTGTTTTTAGATAAACTTATAGAACATTAACTAATTAAACTATTGTCCCTCATTTATTTTAACAGAAATATTTGGAATGACTTTTATTAAATTAAACAAAAATTATTTTACTTTTCAATTGCAATATTTGAATCTATTTACTAAACGAATATTTACTAAATGAATTTTATTTTAAATCAAAATATATTACGATGGTAATATATATTTGTAAATAGATTCAAACAAAATAACTTTAACAATTTATAATTTTGATATGTTTTAAAATGCATATCATAGTGTGTGCGCAATTATGACCTATATAACCTACTTTTTAAATAAATCTAAATTATGTGAACATATACATAATCCATAATATTTTATTTATTTGGGAATGAATTATACTTATATATAATACGAGCATTGTACTCGTGGTTTAAAATTAGATGGGATTTTCGGTATATAAGCATATTGCAGACACACTACGATAGATTGGGGTTCAAACTAAGGTATGAGGGTAGGAAATAGGTGAGAAAAGGTGAAACGAAGATCTGCAAAGCAGACCTTACTGTTTCACAATATATTAAATAAAAAAATAGAGTTGGTTTACTAAATAGATATTTTTTTCTTTAAATAAATAAAGTCTGATTAAAACTTTTGATTTTGAAAGATAATTTATCTGCTCTTTTAACTAAAAAAAAAAAAAGAAATTCCGATGGATTATAAATAGGGTGACAGTACATCCCGTTTTTTTACTGTCCCATCTTTTTCATAAGAAAAACAGTTTTATCCCGTTTTTTAGTCAAATCAAGATATTTTTGCTATATATAATAATTCACACTTACAATTATTTTAAACTATAAAATGTAATGAAAAAAAGTTATAAATACATATTACATATTTTGTAAACTGACAAGAGTCAGCAAATAACATGTCTGCTTTGCCAAAGTCAGAGTGAAGGAATAGGGTATTGTGCTTATAGTGTAGTATTAGTAATGTCCAAAAAAGGTTTTTAACCCCATACTGTCCAAAAACAATGATGCTGTTTCAGTGATCCAAAAAGAATTTCCCTTTATAGTGATGGAACAAAAGTATTATGTTCACATTATAATGTTCATCTCTCCATTTCTCATGGAAGTAGAAATGACATCAACCAATATTTATGGAATCAGAAACACAAAAATGCTGGAAAAATGATAGCTTCGTCAAAAATATCACCTCATTTATGGTAAGAACTGATGATAGTGAAAGTGATAAAATTGCAGCAGCTGAAGCTCTGTTTGCTTTTCGTACTGTACATCACGGCCAAAGTATTTCATACAAATGATTGCTTGTCAACCCTCATAAAAAAATTTACGAACCAAAATTTTCTTCAGCTCATACCATATCAGAAGCAATACTTGTAAATGTTTTGTCACCATACATATTGGACACATTAAGAGATTTGAACAAAACAAAAAGGCATTACAATAAGCGTCAATGTATCAAATAAAAGACAAAACTTTTTCCAGTTGTTATACATTACTTTTTGCCAAATTCTGGTGTTGAGAACAAAATTATTGACTATTTCTTTGCTTCGTAAAACATCTGACCTGCAGTGTGATATGTTGAAAAAGGTGTGCAACACTTTGAGGGACAAATTTGTTGCTTTGTGTGTAGATAAGACAAACATCAACTTTGATGGATCCAGTAGAATGGGAATAATGTGTTGAGAAAATTGGAAAATGAGTTGGACAGATCTATTAAAGGTATTGGTTGTGAGACACATACTGTACATAATTGTTCCCAAAATGAAATTGTTTACTATTCGATATGGAATCTTTCATGGTAAAAAATTTTTTTTTCATATATACATAGTATGAACTGAAGAACTTAAGAACTTTTGTGCCTTTGCAGAAAATAGTTATTTTAAATTAAATAAGGCAAAACTCTCTATACAGTAGTGCCACCCTGTGCCAACCAGAGTAATCATATGTGTTAGTATAAGAGATGGTGATCATATGATGTTTAGTGGTTATTTTAAATTACTTGAACATGGGAACTCAATTGAGTAAATTATAAATGTTTGATGGACTTCATTCTTATTTCCAATCTCAAGAAAAATGTCCAGTTATGCTGCAAAAATTATTTCAAGACCCTTGTTTAAAATTGTGGTTATCATTTGCAAGAGATCAGTTATCTATATTTCAAAATTACATTAAAACAATCAAAAGAAATAAAATTTCAACTGCAGAAGTTGCCATAAAGATGGAAAATCTTGTAAATAATTTAAGTGCCAGAAAAAATCAAAAATTTATAAATGTTTATGTCAAGTCACAGTTAAAAACATTAGTAGATTTGAGTGAAATTACAGTGTTGAAATTTTATGACATAGTTAACAATTTTTATGATACAAGTTTAAAATAAATGAATAAGTGGAAATACAGTTTAGGAGATACTGGCAAATTTGAATGGATATTACTAAAGAAGATACCTGAATGAAAAGAAATACAAAGCAGCATTAGTGAAAAATTAATAAAACACATAAACACGGAAGAGACTTATGTCTTTGATCAATGGGTTATTATAAAAAGTATAATTGAAAGAGAGTTAAATAATTGGAATAAAGAAAATATTTCTGTTTCTGGCAGATGGACACAGATTTTTACTGAAATTAGGAAAAAAACAGTTAGACTCCCAATTTTTTATAATATTGTTAAATTTATTCTTTGCACATCTGGATCAACAGCAGCTATTGAAAAAATATTTTATGAACAGTATATGGACAAGTGAAAAATCAAGACTGTGTTGACGCAATCAAGGCAGTTCTAATTGTTAGACAAAATTGTTATATCAAGTGTAAGGACAAATTTTATGACAAAATTATAAAACATAAAAATTTGTTACAAAAGGTTAGATCGTCAAAAAGACATTCTTGGTAAAACTCTGAAATATTTCCCTCTACGTCTCAACATTATTAACAATGGTAAGATACATTAAATTTTTTTTCCCTTGACATAATAGTCTTATTTTGTCCCGTTTTTGATGTCACAAAATATAATCACCCTACTTATAAAAAACAAAGAAAATTAGATTAATTTGTAAAAGTAACTATAGTTACTTAGTGAAAGAATTTGATTATACAAGTAATTATCAGAAAATGTTTATTAAAGACTGAACTATTTTTTAAATTATCTGATCAGAAGGAATTTGGTTTTATTAGAAATGAATATTTCCAGCTGATTAGATAATAAGCTTAATCGAGTTGTAATTAAAAAGAAGAGATTAACTAATTAAAATAATTTCAAAAACTAATTAATAATGTGGGTAGTCTCAGACAATGGGTGGCAATGGTATAAGTTACAAATTTCCTATTGTACTATTATTATTCTGATGAATTTTACTGAGTCTGTCATCCAGTTTGCTATCCAGTAGTGCATTATTACTCACTCTACTGCTGGTTTGCTATAGTTTTTAGATGATCAATCAGAGAAATGTAATTATATATAGACATGTTAACCTCACAATGTGCTGCTAAACCACAGGATGTTTACTGCCTGGTTTCTTTATTAGATCATAACTACAAAAAGTTACTGCCAAATAAAATACATATATGCTATCCTGAAAAAGAGTGACCAGTTGCCAAAAACTGGGAATGCTTATTACTGAATTCCACCAATATTCAAGAGGACAGGAGTGCACTCCAGAAACAAAACTAGAACAAAAATCTAGATAAATATAGATATATAATAAATTCAAAGTCTAGACATTTTATTCACATTTACAAACTTTATAAACTAAAAGTAATTGGGTTTTTACTCTATTTAGAAATGGACTAATATCTAAGAATAAATTATATAATTAATACAAATTTACATTTTATTTTGATTATGTTAATGATTTGTTTTTTTTTTTTGTATAAAAAAATGTTATTTTAATTTACAAAATTGGATAGGTTCTCTCTCTCTCTCTCAATACCTCACCATGTAACATTTAATTTCTAAATAAAATATAATGGTTAATTTAGTGTTAATTATACATATGCGTTTAAATATACTTTGGTCTGATGTCAGTTTTTTCTTCTTTGAGCTAGTCAGAAGAATCAAGAACTGTATTTTAAAACCTGTTGATTTTCGAACATAAATACCTATATCATGCCGGAGCGATTATTCTCAGTAGAAATAAAGGTATTCACAGATGTGCTTGCTACCTGCAGTTAGGGAGGAATGCAAGTCTTGAAATATGACCACAGGTTGTATATTTTTATACCATCTTAATCTGAACATTGGTATAGCTATTATGTAAAAAGTATTAACCATACTAACTCCTCAGCTTGGGTAACAAAACTAAATATATATAAAACATTTAGTTTAGAAATTAGATCATAATGTACATGCCAATTCAATTTAGAGCATGTTATTGTCATTTGCATGTTTCCATTATATTTTTTTTAGTTGGTTTATCATTAACCCATGTTTATTTATACTAATCTACCTACTCTAAATATTGTGTTTGTCTAGAGTAATGTTCCATGTTTATATTATACTTCTAGTTACATATTATCTAAATCCCAATTAAAGAATTGAATACATGTTATCATTATTCAGGTATGTAATTCAATCCCTGATTGAGCATCTGGATAATAAAAAATGGTATCATTAACTAATAATTATAGATGCTTGTCAAGTGTTATACCACACATTATTTGAGAGGATGTAGAAATAACTTACATGTTACTATTATGGAGAATAAAAGTATTGTTATACAAAATTTTCTTTTATCTTTTATGTATTTCAGTTAGTTGAATAGTGCAACATTTCAAGTGAGTTTCATGAATTCCAAACCCATAATTTGTTGCTAATAGGAGTATAAATTCAAATCTAGATTGCTAGTGGCACTGTTATGGGTCTTTAATAGTATAATCAGCCCAAACTAACAAATATTCTAGTCATCTCAGATATACTAAGTTATATTTGTATGATGAGCATGAATATTACTGTTGTGAAGTTAACATTATTCATAATAGGCTTAAACCAATATCCCTCTTTATGCTCATCATAATTTATGACTGGGTCAGTACACCATCATCTTAAACATTTTTAACTGGTAACATTTGGCTGCAAGTATGGACTAATCAATTCATCCAAAAATTACATTTAAAACCACATTTTGCAATTAACTTTACCACTTCCATTCTGTTTCATATATGATGGAAATATGAGAATAAACATAGATCTTGAAAAGAATAGGGCAATGTTGCATAAGCAAAAATAAAATGCAAAAATAAAGAAGTTTTAAAGTAATAGAGAAGAGAAATTGAAAATTAAAACCAACATACATGTTAAAGAAATGTGATACTGGAAATAAAAGAGAAGTATGTGAGTTGTGTGGTTGAGGAATCAATTCAACAATCATTGATATTTGTATGTAAAAATATTTTTTAATACTAGTTTGATAAATTATAATGAGGGCTAAAGCAGAACTTCAAACATAACTGTTAGAAAACTCTATATGGTTAACAAAAGACATATATCACAGAGCAACACATGGAAATAAGTAATGAAAAACAAAAAGAAAATCCTGAAAATTCAAAAGATCAGGTGGCATAAACAACACTTTGATGAGATTAATAGCTCAAATGGAAAAAATGAATGGCCAAGTAGAAAATAGTAAAAGTCAAATAAAATATGATAAAATGGTTGAAAATAATAAATGCCAAATTGAAAAGATGGCAAGAGAGATAGATGAAATTAAAAATAATCAAGATCTGCTAAAAAAACAAATTAGGAATTGTTTTATGGAACTTGAATCACAGAATGGAGATTCATGAAGAGGTAAAAAGAGAATAGAACAGGATAGCTTTATAA
Organism: Epiperipatus broadwayi; assembly: GCA_028023455.1. Lineage (NCBI taxonomy): Eukaryota > Metazoa > Onychophora > Udeonychophora > Euonychophora > Peripatidae > Epiperipatus > Epiperipatus broadwayi. Next base: position 1,689,420 of record JAQFVV010006286.1, on the reverse strand, counting down.
GCCAGATAACAAAAAACAAAATTAATAGTCATACAAATATAAAACATCTAGAACTGGTGCAACAAATAAGTAACTTCAGTAGGCCAAAAACAGATCCAAATTGGTGATCAGCAAAAAAAAAGTGGACATGATTAAAAGGATAAAGGCTGATTACAAAGTGACCAGAATAAAAAATGACTTTGACCATTCCAAAAATGGAAATGAAAATAATGAAGAAAAAATATGGACCTTTCAACTAACCATTGAGTTATATACATGGTATATTAAACCAATTTCAAAAGGACTTTTTTCGGACAATGCAGGTGAACAATCTATTTAATATGTAAGCAGCCTGGAAAATATTTATCTAAATCCTTATGATGGAAAATACAAATCTAGCTATAGTCATTTGCAGGGAACACATAAGTATGCTGGGATCCTCATTCATGTTAGAAATTTTACAAAATTTAAACAGATATTATTAAATTGCTACTGGAGTATAGTTTATCAGTAAGATACGAAGGAAAAGATATCCCAAAAAAAATATCCATGTGGTAAGCCTTAAACTCCATTTTTCAGGAAGCAAATAAAGTTGAGAGAACTAACAGCTGACCCATTTTCAGAACTGTAAATCATTTAAATATTGAGGCATTGCTTCCCAATTCATAGAGGATACTGATTGGTAATTGCTAAATGCTTTTGACAGTAGCAAGCCTGTAACTGTAGAAACAAGATTTAAACCTCCATTAAAAAACAATGGCCATCATATAAATGCCACCAGATATAAAAAGCAAAAAGAAACCATCATGCTATGAAAAAAAAGAAAAGTGCCACCATGGGAAAAATGCAAAGATCAATTGGTAGACCAACCAATTGGAAACAAGTTATTCAGCAACCGAGATAAATATTATCACTGATGCAATGTGCCCCAATATTCAAAAGCAGGATGCTGCTATGCTTCTGATAAAGTAAAGAAAAACCAAAATAATTAAGATTATGACCAATGAAAAATCTTTAGAGATTGAAGTAAATTTTAGCTATTGTTATATGTTTGTCTTCAATATGGTATATAGATGAGGCATTAGCATGAGAATGCAATATCTTCATACTTCAGGGAATTCTATATCTCTGCACTGTACCTATCTAACACTGAAGGTTCAAAATCATCAAAACTATTCCACGTCAAAGCAGGGACTGATATCAAGTATCTACTGTGGTTATTACCATGGATAGACCCGTGTTGTGGAGCACAGGTCTCTAAAACTTACAGATATTAAATGAGCAAGGTTTCATTATGTTAAAAATTAGGTTTTATTACATCTTCTGAGGCGTAAGTTGCATATTGTATTTAAAATAAGATAGCTTTCCTGATATTCACACTGGTGTGATTGGATTTTTCTATCATGGTATTGCAGTCAATATTAATACTTTTCCACCTCTGAAGGTCATCCCAATCCCAAAAAACTAATTATTCATGAAAAGCAAAAATATGCCAGACTGGTATAATAACACTCGATCATATCTGTAACAATGATAAAAACAACGGAGCATGAAATTTTTTAAGAATGTGAAATGAAATTGGTCAAAGCAAACATGGTTTTAATGCAGTTCAATATAATCTCATCCCTTTATGTTACATGGGGGTATTGTGGTAATGCATAATTAGCTACAAGTATAAAATATCAACATTTGATATAGCAATTATAAATGACATTTTTATTAATTCTATGGACAGTCATTAAGCATTAAATTTTGTTCTAACATTGTGCATGTGTCTTAATATTTCATTTCAAACAAATATTTTTGTATATAAATAAAAAAAACATGTTAATTAATTATAAACTTAATCATTGGAAATAAAAAAACAAGTTTCAAATAGTTATTAAATCCACAATAGAAAATAAGTAAGTACATTCATTTATATAAATGCAGTCTGTGTTCTGAAATGAACTCATATTATTAAGGTAATATTTGTTTGGTTTTTCTTTTCATAATTCATCATGTTTTCTCTGGTTTTTGATAAACACAACATTAAGATAAAATTTGGAGGTGGTTAATTTGTTCAAAAACATTTAATAACCAATTAAAAAGGTGGTAGCTGTATATTTATGAATAGAATGTTCTTTGGCATGATCAGATAGTGTTTCTATGTGCAAAATGCTGGATTATATTGTTATTATGTAAATATATAATGGTTTCATACATACATAATTTAAATTTTATTAGAATAAAGTGTTAGAAGTTGTAATATTTCATGTCTTGATCCACAAAGAATGAAATGTCTTTAAAAAGTGGCTTGACAAGAAGAAAACTTGATTATACCATACTAGCTTTATCTTTATATGCATCTTTGCCCAAAAAAGAAGAAAAGCTCTACTGATGCCTGATAATGATCCAGCCAAAATATAATAAATTTAGGAATTAATTAAAGTATCACTGGAAAATTGACGAACTATTTGAATGAAATAGAACAAGTGAATCTATAAACTCAACAACTGTTAAAGAATCACATAGATTAAATTGGTTCATTTGCAATTCTTCAAAAATACATGGCAGTTAATAACTGGACCAAGTCACATAACTTTGTAGACTAATGGGAAATAAAAATCTCAATCCAACTGGAATGATTCAAATGTCAGTTTTATTTTTATATAGTAACTTTTTGTCGATGAAAGATTAATAAAAGTAAAGAAAGTGATTATTTTTATTATATAAATATATATAATTTTTCCTTAGTTGATTAACCATTAATCTATACCAATTTTCATAATCCACTTACTCTAGATATTATGTCCGTTGGCTTAGAATATTATCCTTTTTATGAATTATCTAGGAGGAATTGGACAAACGTGTTATTATTTAAATATATCAATCAAAGCCTGATTGAGCATCTGGATGATAAAAATATTTATTTTGTTTTGTGTGTGTATATATATACCTAATTCATAAAAAAAATGTAAATTATCATTACTTAATAATGCAGATATTTTGACAAGTATTGAACCATCCACCATTGTTTAAGAGGATATAGAGAATATGTTACTATTATTGGGAATAAAACTCTACATTTTTTGTTTTATTCCCTTTATTTATGCATTAGTGTAACAATGCAAATGAGTTTCAATGAATGCCAAAGCTGTGATTTGGTAATAACAGGATGTCTACTAAAATGTAAAAATTGCTAAATGGTGCTGTTATGGGTCTTTAATAGTATAACTAGCCCAACCTAACAAATATTCTAACCATCTCGAATATCAAAAGTTATATCCATATGGTGAAGTTAACTTTAGCAGCAATATGCTTTCAACTAATAATGCCTCTCAATATGCTCATCATAATTTAATTGGGTCAGTAAGTCATCACCTTATATAGTTGAAGTCAGATACCATTTTGCTATCCAGGTGTGGTCTAATCAAATCATCCTATAGACACATTTATTAATTATTAGATACATAATGATATATGCAAACATATATGAATTAAGCCAATAAACATCACATGATCACCATTTCTTATGCCTGCTCATAACTGTTATTAAAACAGGCAAAACTCTCTATACATATTGTCACTCAGTGCAAGCCAGAGCAATCAATGGATGCCAGAAGGCATAATTGGATGAGTAGGTATTAGATGGGGATTTTATGCACAAGCCTTCTAGCATCCATTGATTACTCTGGCTTGCACTGAATGCCAATATGTAGAGTTTTGCCTGTTTTAATAACATATATGAATTACAGATTGGTTTTTTATATGTACACTTAAAATTATAGTATTAAATACATGAGGCCTATGAGAAAAATGGTTGTTTTCTATATTTATAGATGACATCGTTGACACCTACACTGATATTTACTTTCAGGTGAAAAGTGTTTAATAGTTACACTTTATTTCTAAATTTGTTTTTAATTTATATCATTTCCGAAAATCCAACTTTACACATAAATTGTAAAAGAAAGCAATATTTTTAAAACAATTTTAGAAAGAGTGATATAAATAATTTCAACTGACAGCCAAAATTGTACTATTTTTTTAATGATTAGAAGTCATTTTGAACAAAGTATCATCCCATAAATCAATTAGTTCTTCATCTGCCTTGTTGATACACTGATAGCAAAATCAGAACTCCAAAATGAATTTACAATCCAAGTATTTTTTTCTTCACTAAAATACTAATCAACATTTTCATTCAAGGAATGTAAATGTGAAGTTATACAAATTAAATCATTATTTGGTGTCACATCATTTTTGGCAATAAAAGTTATCAATTTTTCAAAACAATTATACTTTCTCTCTTTTAATATTTTTTCCCCATGTTTTTCCACCAATCCTCAAATTTTTTCATACCCTATAAAATAAATTCCTTCAGTTCCTTGGAAATATAAATTTGTTTACTTTTAAAGATATATCTGCAAATAGGTAAGATCCAGAATATAGTTTCATCATGCAGATATTGTGTGATCATTTTGCTTATTGAAAAACATTGTAATGTCATGAAATTCAACCTTCCACAGGCAATGTACTTCAGAGAGCAAAAAATATTTGTGGAAACATTTCTTTGCGCAATTTTTCAAATAAGCATGAAAATTACAATTTTCATGGCAATATTTGACATGTTCTTGAAATGTTCTGATATCGTTTTATATACTAATGCTTTTCTATGAAAACTCAGTGAGTCCATGATGCATTTGGACATAGTTTGAGAATGTGGGTTACAATACTATTTTTTTTTCAACACATACCTTGTGCACTATCCGTACAAATACTAAAACATATTCATCAAAAAATCTTTGATTTTACATAAATATTGGGTTCCAAAACTTCCTTCACAAGTACCTCACTAATTGAATCACATAATAATAAATCATATGATCCATTGTTTCATATAAATGAATATAAAAAATCAACTGTAAAAAAGTTGTGCATCTGTTTATTCATTCAAATGTAAAAAAAAAAATTACGGTTTAACATAACAATACATACAGAATAACTCTTTTGATTTTACATAAATATTGAGTTCCAAAACTTCCTTCACAAGTACTTCAACTAATTGAATCATAAAATAATAAATCATGTGACTCATTGTTCCCTATAAAATGAATCAACTAAAAAAAACTTGTGCCTCTGTTGATTCATTCAAATGTAGTTACTTTAACACTACTGATAAGCTGTTCCATTCATTTCATTAATTTTTCAAGCAACTATATTATTACTAATGGAAACAGACCGCTTCAATTTCTTGAATGCATTTTCCATCAAATATAACCCCATCAGCATCTGTTATCACTGGAAGTACTAATGACTCATTGATCATGTGAGGCTTATTAGTTTATGAAATTCTCCAACTGATGGGGTATGCATAGCTTTTTCATTAGCACTAGTAAAATATGGCCTATTTTTAAAAATATTAAGTTATTTCAGTTTATTTTCAAAAAAAACGAAATGGTTTGTTTTTTACAATTACGTTTTGTTTCACAATGCTAGAGAAAATTTATTTGAAGTCTTATTTGCAAAATTTTCACAGCAATTAACATATTTTGGACATCCTTTGGAATAAAAATACAAATTTTAAATTGTCAGGATTGTATTTTTCTATTTTAGTTAATTTTGATTGAAAACTTGTTGAAACCCTTTCACCTTTTTCTCATTTATTACTTTCATCAGTAGGTGTTCTTCTGCTTGAGTTTCCTTTTGTGACTAGTAATGTCATCAAATTTCTTTTTACCCACGAGCAGTTACTACTTACATAACCAGCTAATTATTTAATTAACAAAAGACTTACTTTTCATTTGTGATTACAAACAATTGCTGGCATCATACAATGCAAATGTGCAACAATGAAGCAAATAATTATTTTTTTGGCTGAGACATCATATATTTGTACTATAGTAAAGGCAAATTAAGGAAATGTATTTATGTGCAAGATTTAAAATGTTGACTATTAACAAAGAATTTGTGAATAACTGGCATACAGATATTCCTATGCAATAATAAATATCATCTCTACCTCAAATTCAAACTTTTTTTTCATTAAGTCTCATTGCCATGAGCTCAAGGAGAACAATGATCAATGCTATATATGTAATTTGGGTTCTATGCAGAACAAGTCATTGTCTATCACCACTAAATACTGAACTATATGTTTACATATATATGCTTCATGTTATATATATACATAAGCATATATATGTTTCATATCAAGAAATTTTTCTTCAATGTTAAAACTTTTTCTTTTAATGAATAAAACTTTTTTTTGGAAAAAAATAAACTTTTAAATAGGACTAAGTGTAGTATGACCATGGGTGCATGTGGATACTCACAGAATTCCACATCCAGAAAATAATTGTTTAAATAAATAAATCAATACTGATAGATACATTATGTAAATGCTAAATGGTTTGCAATGCAAGCATCACATTTTAGTTATATATGTATTAATAATATTACTAATCGATGTCTGTATTTTTTCAAAATAATATACATAAATTTATAAATAAATATTAGAAAATATAGTACTTAAAAGTTTATAAAAATATATCTATAACCGTCACTTAGAAGCGCTTTCAATTAACTTTGTAGTTTTTGTCAACTAATACTTTTAAAACATCAGCTTTCCCATAATTCCATGATGCCAACTTTCCCATAATTCCATGATGTCAGCTTTCTTATAATTCCATGATATCAACTTTCCCATAATTCTGTGATCTTAATGTTTGCTGCTTGTCTATTAATTAAATTTTGCTTGTATTTATATATTAACATTGCTTCTTTAATTTTTCTTTTATTATTTCTTTCAGTTTCCAATATTTTTACGTTACTATAATTAAAATCAAAACCTTATATACATTATTTATTCTGGTCATAAAAGACAGAAGCTGATAAATTATCATTTTTATAATTTTGTTTTGTATTTTGAACTCTTTTTAATAATAACAAGTGTTCTTTTGTCCTTTTTTTTTAAGTACTGTATTTTCTAATATTTATTTATAAATTTACATATATATAACATTGTCTATTTAAGAGATTTATTTCCTGCAAGGCACACAAACAGTTTTAATAATTTTACTGTGCAATTACAATGGTCAAAATAAAACGATCTAGTTTTACTAAAAAAAAAGATATTTCTTTGTGTTGGTTCACTAAAAGGTATTAACATATCTCAACAATATTCAGTAATAAGGTATTAAATAATACTTAATTATTGTAAAAATAAACAAGAACTAAGCAACAGACGTTTAGAAGTTAAAATGGCTCAATTAATTAATAAATGGAGCAGATTAAGTAAATTATTATGAACAAAATAAATTTTAAAAGCTAAATCTAGATACCTTTTGTTTACAAATCATACAAAAAGCCAGCAAAATGTATTGCAAGGATCTTCAATCATCTTGCAGCATAAAGCTATACCAGAGAAAGAACTCATGGAGTAGAGAAAGCCAGTGCCTGCTATTCTCTACCATCCCATGAAGTGTATGAGCTGTAATTCCATAATAAAGTCCATTCATGCCATTGTTATATAGCTCAATCAGTTGCTGACCATGTTTACATGCTTGAATTTCTTAAAGCAAAGTAAATATTAAACCTGCTGTCCAGCCTTGTGACAGATTCACCAACAGCTCCAAGAGAAGTGTTAATCACCAAAAGTATATTGTAAAAAGTCATTTGCCATACTTAATTAAGGATTTGGTGCAAAAATCCAGAGGATCCATCTGGCTAGTAAATCTTAAAGATGACAAAAGAAAATAATCCAAAAATTATAGTCGTGCCCTACAAAACCAGACAAGAAATCCAAAAATGTAAATCACAAACTACAGAAGATATCAATCCACTGAAGCTATGCTCTGATTCACAAAGATAACTATGTCCAAACCCTTTGTTTAGGCAAGAGACATCTGAACTTTTAGGATGGACTTTCTCTGATTAGAAAGATGATAAGTTATTAATCTTTAATATTCGCTTGTATATTCTCTTTTATAACGATTTAATTTTTGTATTATTATTATTATTATGCATATCTATAGTTTTACATATATATTAAAACTAATGATCCAGTGTGTATTGGACTATTTCCATCATCTAATAAGAGTATGGAATGTGTTTAGAAAAAGTGCAATATAAAAATATAACTAGATCACCATCATCATAAACCTTCAGGAAAACACAATGATTGAGTATGTACCTTTATTTTCGGGAGTCATATTAATGAATACATGTTATACATTTATTATTGAGAAATTGAATGATGCATGTGCAAATATATATGTTTTTATTAACTCAATAAGCACCTTTTCCTAATCTACCAAAACTAATTTTAATACATATAAATGCTTAACTCTAGCCACCTGTTCAAAGGTTTTTGTTCTTTTGAGTAATTTATTTTTCTTTTAAATGTTTTACTTCTAAAGTCGGATCACTATGGGAAACTTAAATTAATGAGACTCACATGAAATTCCATTCATGTGAAACCGATTCAATTTAACGTTATAAAATCTATAAAATCAATTAAATGTATACGTTAAAAAAAAAGAGAATTAAATTTAGAAGTACATTTCTTTTATTTATATATATATATTGTCTACTATTGCCTTCACATTTAGCAAAATTATCTTATGACTACATATATTTGATGGTATTATATAATAGCAGAACAAGTCTTATAGTTTTTGGATGGATTTAGATGGAAAAAAAATACTGTATTGATTGTTTTTACTTTCATGTTATAGTGTATGAAATGTTGGATTCACATTCCAAAATATTGTAAAATCACTAGGGTGACATAAAAAGTGTCAGTTCATAAGTATAGCTCTAATTTCCATGCCCCTCAATAATTACCCCCCCCCATGTTGTTTTTCATAGCTAGGTTTTAATTGCTTTTATGTATTTCATTCCAATATCAGCCTTTCAAGCTAATTGCGCACGCGCCTTTGAGAGTGTTAAATAAATGAATACTCTCTTCTTCATTCAAGATATAGCATTTATGCAGGAATAAAAAGAATCCCTCTTATTCCTACGACTCAAATTCTTTTATACGAGCAAATCTGAAGAACTTCTGAAGAGAGCGTGAGTAAATTCTCACTTTAAATTACTATTTACGATGTTTTTTGACTGAATGACGCCGGTGTAATTACTTAGAATTTACTAGACGTCATTCTTACTGAAACTTAATTATGAGTATATAAGCAAATATTTTATCTAGCGCCGTGCTTGCAATTATATTTCATTCCAATATCAGCCTTTCAAGCTAATTGAGCACGCGCCTTTCAGAAGTTCTTCAGATTTGCTCATATAAAAGAATTTGAGTCGTAGGAATAAGAGGGGATTCTTTTTATTCCTGCATAAATGCTATATCTTGAATGAAGAAGGGAGTATTCATTTATTTAACACTCTCAAAGGCGCGTGCTCAATTAGCTTGAAAGGCTGATATTGGAATGAAATATAATTGCAAGCACGGCGCTAGATAAAATATTTGCTTATTTGCTTTTATGTAGTAATTATTAAAGCAGTTGATTATGTTCTGCCATATATTGATAATGAACTTGTATGTTTTAATTTCCTAAGCAGTTTATTTCCTGCTTTATATTAATAACTTCCCTGGTGCATTTTTCTTAGTATGATCACTCAAAATAATTGTCCCTCAAATTTCACATGTTTATTACCAGGTAACATCATTATTATAACCTACCATTGAATGAAGTATCGTAAATATTTTTTTGGCTTGATATATATCTGTAATGTTGTGAATATAAAATTGCCAAGATCTGAGAATCTTAACAGTATAGATGTAATTAAGCAGAGACCAAAACACCACTCTTTAATTCTGCATTTAGCAAAATAGCTAAGCTGTATCACATCCATCCAGTGATTATAGAATATGTGAATATATTACTATGTCCATGTTTCACATGCATAATGTACAAGAATGTGAGAATAAAAAATAATTATACTTGATAAATTTAAAATAATAATAAAGCATATATAGTCAGTTCCCAATCATAACAAATCCACAAAACTAATATAAACATATATCAAAGAATTAATAATAACTCATGTTGTAACTGCTTAACTCATTTCATACTTTAAATAAATAGGTCCAAAACATATTTTGAAATGTGATAATTTACACATAATTATCATGGGTTCAAACCCATCCCAGGTGCTCTCAATTCTTATAATCTGCAAATGAAATGGATTTATACATCATTTTGTTTTATTTATTATTTTCTTTATTTATACACACATTACACCTCTGCTTTTATGTATTATTTACTACAATCAATATTTATATTTTATATGATTTAAGAATCTCTTCTATCTTCATAATCCTAGCAGAATGCAAAAGATATATGATAAAAAAATATCTAAGTTAGCACCAGGTGAGTAGACACATGGAGATTACCCTGGAGCTGTAAGTAATGATGTTTGACTTGGCAATGTTATATATATATATATTAACTACATACATGTGAGTTGGTGGTCATTGCTAGGTTTTTAGGATGTTTTGACAGTTACAATACATATTCACATGATCACCATTTCTTATGCTTGCTTATAACTGTTACTAAAACAGGCAAAACTCTCCATACAGTAGTGCCACTCAGTGCAAGCCAGAGTAATCAATGAATGCCAGAAGGCTGTGCATAAAATCTCCACAAGCCAGAAACTAGTCTGGAGATATTGGATGAGTAGGCACTAGATGGGGATTTTCTGCACAAGCCGTCTGGCATCCATTGATTACTCTGGCTTGCAGAGTGGTGCTACTGTATCGAGAGTTTTGCCTGTTTTAATAACAATACATATTGTCATATTTTCTTTTTGTAATACAAAACACGTATAATACTTTCATGTTTTAATATTTAGCACAACCCATTTAAAATCATCTTATGACCATTGTGATCAACACTTTGTTTAATATCTGCAATAGATTATTAAGTTAAGAAGTGATTTTATTAATGGAAATTAAAAATTAACATCTGGCAATTTTAAACTTAAATTTTAATATGTTACAAATTATCTTCATTTTTGTATTTTGTGTGCAAATATTGTCAACAGTGTTACATCTCTTGCACAAAATATGTAAAAAAACATTTGCCTTATTATTAATTTTTCTTGGAAATTTGATAAATCTTTTCAGTTGACGATTAGAGGGCAGTTAATCATAGATTAGCATGGGAGATAATAATCAGGATATCACCCTAGAACTATGGTGGAGAGATACTACAAGTTTTTACTTATTTACTTAGTCATTCCAGTGCTTCTCAATGTCTTGAACAAACTTTCTTGACACACAGAGAGGCAAAGTTAGGTGGATGCCTCAACAAAAGACTTTCTGTCATTATATATCCTTTCAAGTGATAAATAAAGTTCAAATATATAATAATCGTAAATTTCTTTCTATATATATATTATCCTATTTGGAATTGAAAACAGGTTGAGGTTTTTCATTTCCAAATACCAAATATTCTTAAACTTAATTCATTAATTGCCCTTGTATTCGAAAACATGTTTAATTAATTGAAGCACATCTCAAAATAAGTAAATTTCTTTAGGATTTCATGCAGCAAAAAACAACTTTATTCGATCTATATATATAAAGATTATTCCAAAGAATAGTTTTAGAACTGAATTTAAATAAAATACTTGTTTTATACTTCACCTTTGAGTGGTAAGTCTTAAATTGCGCTTTAAGCAAAAAAGTGAAGCTTATTATTAGCAAAGAATTATACGGCTGAGCGCTTTCAGAGATAAGTCACCACTAAACTTCACTTAAAGTAGGCTATGAATATGGAGACTTAAGTTCTCTGAAAGTGCTCAGCTGTATAATTCTTTTCTAATAATAAACTTCACTTTTTTGTGTAAAGCCAATTTAAAAGTTTTTTAATTAATTAAATTAATGTTGCAAAATGCATACTTAAATAATATAATGTGTCCAAGTGTATGGACATGTAATAAATTTTGACTAAATAATTTATTCCCTAGATTTCTATTTGTCTAATCAACTTTAGACTCTTAACTTCCATAAATTAAGAGTAACTATATCAATATGTGTATAATGAGAGGATCATAAAAAATAGCAAACAATAGAGAAAGCAAATATCAGAACAAGAGAATGAAATGAATAAAGCATCTAAAAGAAGAGTTTAAGAAAGTAAAGAAAAAAAAATGTTTATATGCAATTTAATGTTTAAATAATTTCAAATTTGATAATACTTACGCATATACACATAGATGCTGATAAAATATTTGTGGATATTTATTAAATTTGAAAATTCTCAACACACATTTATTAAATATATTATTCTAAATAAAGTCTCTTTTAAATATTAAAAAAGTTCTTATCTCAGTTTAATAAAGTTATAGATTTTTTAAAAATATTCACTACTTCCTATTCAATACAGAACAGTGTAACAATCGGGAATCATTATCCTTGATGATGATGATGATGGTACTTCTACTGACTACTCATATATCTATGAACACACACAATGCTTCTGATATAACATGCTTTCTTCTAAAATAATATGTATTTCGTAAGTATAATGAAAGATTGACATTTGGAATAAAATCATGTTTCATAATGATAAACCCTTCAGTTCCTTACATAAATATTTACATGCGGTATCTAGTTATATTTCCTAGTCAGAAAACTATAAATCCTATCTCAGAAAGTCTACATTTACTCACAAAAATTTCCTTGAATGTATCAAGTTTAAACTTTGTTTGCCTGCCTTATCACTTTGCATCTAAGAAAGACCACAGATGAATATTTTACCCTCCAGCTACTTTGTGACAATTCCCATGAATCCTGCTTTTCTCAGCTCAGGACATGACCACTAGGGATCAGTTGAAAGTTGCTACATACACATTGGAAATGAAAGGACTGAGAGAATGACACACAGACAACAAGATATTAAATAATACTATTATTTATTTTGAATAACCTTGACTGACTTTAAAAATTATCCAAAGTCATTATTATTTGATTAATAAAAATAATAAATTGATATTCATAAAAAAAAATTATAAAAGATCAATTCTAAATATTCAAATGCATTTAGCTAACACACACACACACACACATATCCCTTAGGTACATTAATCAAAGCTAGAATAAAATGAAACAATCTAAATAATATACATTTCAAATATATATTAATTTTTTTTAAAAAGGCTTTATATATATTTGATATACATGTAATCAATTCATTTATTTACAATAATTTAGTATTATCTATAAGAAATAAAATATATACATACATCTATAAATTTCTTACTATAATTTGATTAGAAAGTTTAATAAATTTATCACTCATGGACTAACTTGGATTTGATACATTATGAAGTCTGTTGATTGATTTTAATAGGCCTTTGCTTGGTTCTGATTAACCTATTGCTCCAATATGAAGGCTGGATAAATGCAGATTATTAGAAAAACAGTTCTGCTTACAACAGCTACATTCCATTATATCCTCTATTGGGTTTCTTCAAGATATTTTTTTCAAGTTGAAAAAGCAAATCATGTTTTTTCTTTAAATAATAGTGACAAATACTATAATGATTCAAGACAATCTACAATGCTTATAAACCTAGAATTGTTTTTTTTAATTTACATAATGCCAATTATGTCTATATTGAGCTTTTCAGTCATATGTGCTTTTCTTTCCTTCTTTTATAGTGTTTTCCCATAAAAAAGCAAAAAGCCTCACTTGTTGTTTTTCACTTTCAATTTACTAACTTCTTAATTATAATCTTGATTGAATTTATCCTTAATTGAATTTTATCAGTAACCTTAATTAGTTCTTGTTTTTTAGTTCAAGATTACAAAATATGTAAATTTTATTTTGGAACTTAAAATATTAAGAGTAGGCAGTTTTATATATTTTGTCAATCTCTTTATAAATAATCATTTTATTAAATCACTAACATTTAACACATCACATGATCACCATTTCTTATACGCAACACTTAAAACAGTAGCAGCTTTTCATATAATAGTACCATCCAGTCAAAACTATCTAGTACCACCTTATCCAATATCCCCAGACCAGTTTTTAACTTGGAGCCTTCATCAGTGAACAGCCTTGGATAAGAGAAGACTGCACCTAGACTTTTGAATCTAATGTAACCCACCGGAAGCTAACTCTATACATTTTTTTAATGAAGAGTGGTGCCTTGGATATGAGATCACTGTAATGCAATCCTCTAGCAGCCACCTTTTAGTTAAAAAAATAAAACATGGCTTCTAAAAGTCTACCTACAGTGCTCTCAGATCGTTTCTCAATAATGAAGACCACAATCTGAGAATATTGGATGAATAGGCACTAGATAAGTATACATAAACCTAGTATCCATTGATTATTAAAACTTGCACCAAGTGACAATACTGTATGGAGTTTATATTCTTTAAACATTTTATTAGAATTATCTAAATATAAATTATATGTAAATAATATGACATCCATTGAATGTTTTATTATAATTCAGTGGCAGGTTCCTATTTCTGTTTTAATTAGAGATATTTAAAGTTATGATTATATATTTTTATTTTGAAATATTAAAACAGGCAAACTTTTCACACAGTAGTGCTGCTCAGTGCAAGCCAGAGTATTCAATGGATATCAGAAAGCTTGTGCATGAAATCCCCATCTAGTGCCTATTCATCCAATATCCCCAGACTAGTTTCTAACTTGTGGCTTTCAGCAGCGAGGAACCTCGGATCTGAGAGCACTGTACCTAGATCTTATGATCTAATGCAACCTTCCAGCAACCACCTATTATGTCTTTAGTGAAGTACAAAACTATAACTCCAAATTGAAAACACAATATTTTCAATCCAAGCTCATTATCTTATATAGTCATATAGGTCTGAATTCAGTTCAGTACCCATACCTTTTGATGTCTTTGGTTCTTTAATAACCATAGCCATCACTATATAAGCTAAAGAGCTTGGATTGAAATATTATGGTGCTTTCAATTTGGACTTAGTTTTGTACTTAACTAAAGAGGTAAAAGGTGGCTGCTAGAGGGTTGCGTTAGATCCTAAGATTTAGGTTCAGTATTCTCAGAATCAAGGCTCCTCATTGATGAAGGCCACAAGTTAGAAACTAATCTGAAGATATTGGATGAGTAGGCACTAGACAGGGAATTTTATGCACAAACCTTCTTGCATCTATTGATTACTCTGGCTTGCACTGAGTGGCACTACTGTACAGAGAGTTGTGCCTCTGTTTATACTTCACCAACATTATTATTCCATTCACACAATTTTAACAATTTCCAGTATTCATTTCCATCACAATATTAGTCATATGCACAGAAACTAATGCCAAGAACACCACTCACATGGTGATTAGACTGTAAACCACTAAACATCACATAATTGTTATTAAACAAGACAAAACTCTCCATACAGTAGTGCACCCTGTGCCAACCAGAGTCAAGCCTTCTGGCATCCATTGATTACTCTGGTTGGCATAGGGTGGCACTACTGTATGGAGAGTTTTGCCTTGTTTGATTAGACTGTACTATACTGAAACTATTCTCTCAAATTACTCTAATTATGAAAACAATTGAAAATACAGATCAGGAAGTAAGTTGACTGATGAAGAGCAAATAATATCCCCAAAGACACAGATTGAAAATAGTCATAAAGAAATGCCTTTCCATTTATGTAAGATTATATGTGGAACTCTGGAAATAATAATGCTCTGGTTTTGATAAGCAATGAAATGTTACTTATTCACATACACATTTAACGTACTAAAAAGTGTTCATAAACTTAAACTGACATTAAATTGTATGACAATAATTAAAGTAGATTAATAACAGATGACAACATTCAAAGACACATAAAGTTGTAAGATTAAAAACAAAAAGAACTTTTAGATAATAAAAAACTAGTTATTTGTAAGAAAGCAGCATTAATCTAAATAAAATAGTCTTGGATAGAGGTACTCCAGAATTGTTTAAAAAAAAAACCATAAGCAGCAAACTAGGAAAGAAGTCACTGCGTCAAGCTAAAAAAAACACAAAGAAAGGCGTGGACAGGCCTTAATACCTACTGACATTCAGACCACAAATGGGATTTAAGGAAACTTTAAAGGTTATTTCGAACTTAGTATGTCATCGGACAGAACCATAAATTTTTTCTAATAGTTAAATCTTGTATCAAATTGACACTTAATGAATTATTATTCAACCTTATTATAATAAATTTTATATTAAACTAGTCTAATGGCCTCTTATTGATTTAGGATTACTCTTCTTTTGAGACCCCGATTCCCGTAAGTCTGGATATAAGAGTTTCTAAATAAAATCAGAAAATCAATTATTTTAACTTTTAGTTCATCTTTCAATACTTTTAAAAAATTATCTTCATTTTCAACTTTATTTCTTTAACTCAAATCAATTTCCTTTCCATTTTTTTAAAACATTAACACGAATCGCAAGAATTAAGCATCACGTGATTATTAACGTTCATGGCAATAGTGTTTCCTTTAGTAGACCTATTTAACATCTTATTTAGCTTCATATAATTTTAAAATGTAAATGTTAATAAAATAAATTCAGCTATGTAATTAGAATTATTACATTAATAAAATAAATTAAAAGACTATAGCTACGTAAATAGAATTATATTTATATAAATTTATTCCTATAATTTAAATATTTATCAATAAAAGCAATAAGGTTAACTCACATAATTAAATTATCCTAAATTGTTACAATTGATATTCTGTGTAACATTAAATATAAGTTTATGAGAATCTTATCACAGTTATCCTTTTTTAAAACTAGAAAATTGCAATAATAAAATTAAATAAAATGGAGTATTTTCCCACATGCGATGCGATGCATTGTAGCTTCTCCTTTTTCGGAGTCAGGAATCTCTCAGACACTATGCCCAGAGAAACTTGTTAGTCACTTTGCCTTCTCTTTATCCTGCTCTATTCCATTTGTCAGCTCCATGACTTTTATAACTACCCTTTTCCCCTTATTATTCTTTTTTCAAAACGATCCAACTACTGATTAATATCATGTAAAAACTCTTTTTAAACAACCTTTTTTTATATAAATAAAAAAAAACTTGTTTTTATATACAATATATGAATAATTTAATTTTTTTTGTACATTATGAAATGTCCGCGCATATAAAACTGTGAATAAAAAATTATTTATTTTTAAAATATGATTTTTTTTATAGTACAGGCTTTTACATACCTGCACTTCTATATGTAATATATAGGGGGGTTGAACTCAGATTTTCACACGACCCTCAACTATTCATGCTATCTCATACCGCTGATACACTTGATCACACACATGTCGAAAAGATAAATAATCACCAATATCCGTAATTTATGCTAAACCAGCACTCGTCAGTTCGTCCAGATTATCATCTCCACACATATATACAATCAAAGCTCAGCTTATATTAAGACAGCCAATCTTCATACTTTAATGGACAGGCTTCAAACTACTCCACCCCACAACTCTTCACCCGTCCATTGCATTGAAAATCTGATGATGGAATGCTCAAAGCCCACCTTAGTCCTAACCTTCTCATCCTACCTATGTGAATTCATTAAAGTATGAAGATTGGCTATCTTAATATAAGCTGAACTTTGATTGTATATATGTGTGGAAATGATAAACTGGACCAACTGACGAGTGCTGGTTTAGCATGAAATATATATTTTGAAGATTATTTATCTTTTCGACATGTGTGTCATCAATTGTATCAGCGGTATGAGATAGTATTGATAGTTGAGAGTCGCGTGAAAGTCTGAGTTCAAACCCCCTATATATTACGTATAGAAGTGTAGATATGAAAAAGCCTACACTATAGAAAAAATTCATATTTCAAAATATAGTACTTTAAGGTCTGCCCATCCCCCGTATATGTATGTAAATGGATTATGTCCTGTATATGAGGAGGGGGGAGGTCAGAGTGACTTGTTTTTCTTAGTCTTTTTAGATGTATATTTAAGTTAATTTCTGCAACAAAAAAACTCAAGATATTTGTTTTGTTTTTTAAACAAAAACAAGCTATACATTATTCACCTTAAATAATATTGTATTTGTAGTAACCAAATGTCAAAAACCATAATCTTGTATTAGCTACCAATTTTTTTCCCCCATTTACATTGACAGTAGTCATATCTGACTTCTATTTTAAGAAAGTACGCAGTGAGTAAAATCACACACTTCCAAATTTTCTATTTTTGTTATATTTGTTTTGCAAATAATTTTGAATAGTTTCTAACTACAACTGTAGCATATTTTAGTCAAATAATTATTTGCTACTATATATTTGCCTTGTTTACTTTTATTAGTAATTTATTACTGATCAAAAAATAAAATCCTATAACAGAAAGAAATTCTATTTTCTTACAATAAAAAATAATTTTTTATTTACATATATTTAATTGGGAGATAATTTTGTAATAAAAAGAAAAAAAAGGTTTTTTTTTTTCGCAATCCCAAAAGTTCAAATATCTTCCCTTAGTAAACTAAAAACTTATATTGTGTAGTTTCACTATTTAAAAGTTAGAAATAGTCTTTGTTCTTAATATATGTATGACTTCTGAATGCAATATCGAAGTCCAAAAAATTTTGGAAAGTTTTTAATTTTTTTTTTTTCTCATGTGTCATAGCATCGGCCGGGAAGCGAAACCGCTAACCCGGGACAACTGCTTGTAAGGCAGCCATGCTGACCTCTCGACCACCAACGCTTGATAAAGTTTTTAATTTTGAAACAAAAAAAGCAACAATGAACAAAATACTTAATTATATAATTGTTAGTTATATAATTGTTAATTATACTTTATATTAGTATAGTAAAGAAATCATAGTATGTAGATTTGAAAATTGCTTAAGGATTTATAAAGGTTTATACATTTTGTTTTATATTTTCACCAGAAATGTACTATCAAATGTTTCATCATTACATTTTTTACTTTGCCCCTGACATTTTATCACACAACAATCTACGATATGATATTTCATCATAAACTTTATACCCAAGGCAAAACTCTCTCCATACAGTAGTGCCACCCTGTGTGCCAATCAGAGTAATCAATGGATGCCAGAAGGCTTGTGCATAAAATCCCTATCTAATGCCTACCCATCCAATATCCCCAGACTAGTTTCTGGCTTGTGGCCATCATCAGTATGAGATGGTGATCATGTGATGTTTAGTGGTTTAAACTTTATATCCCATGAGATTTCATTAAATTCCATATATCACAATATTTCATCACGTGTATATCACACTTCTCATAATTCCAAATGGTTATGAAAATTTTAATATAAAAATATTTAATTAATATATATATATATTAATGAATGACTATTTTTTTCATCATAAGTGAATTTTTGATAAAAACTTTTTCATTTTTTCCAAGGAAATCTTATAACCTGAAAATATTTAAAGGGAAGAGCAACTGTTATTTGTAACCACAAATAATTAATAACAAATTAATGAATTAGAAATAAAACTTTAATAAATATAAAAAACAAAAACAACATTCCATTTGATGAATCAAAGAGCCTCCATTTTTTTAGATTATTTCTTGAAATAATACAAAAACTCTATCAGATAATGAAAATTATTTTTCACATATAAATTGTGATAAACAGAACAGCCAAAATTCAAAAAACAATCACAAAGAACAGTCAGCATAACACTAGTGTGCCACTGAGCATGCACTAGAATATTAACCATTCAGTTCCAGTATGTTATCCATGATTCGGGTATACTGTACTGAAAGTGCTGATGGATAACCATTCTTCATAAGTGTCTGTTCTATGTGAATCTTTTTTTCCAAATCACTGGTTTCTAGAAGAACAAACCTCCTTTGCTCTATTCCATAATGATAGTACAATTCCATGTTCAGTGCTTGTGGTATGATTGGATATATATGCCAAGTATTTGCCAGTATGTGTTGATTTCCTATACATGATTGTTTTTACTTTGCCCTGAAAAAGTCTTGTCACTAGAACATCGAGGAATTCCAATTTTTGTTCTCATTCCGATTCAATGTGAATTTAATTAAAGAAGATATGTTGTCAATATGCATCTAGAATGACTGTAATTGCACTTTACCATGTTGCCATACCACAAATGTATCACCAACATTCAAAGCCACATATTAGATGGACATGGAGTAGTATTTATGGTGTGGTTTCAAGTTTGTCCATGTAAATGTTGTTCAGCGAGAGTGTCAGTGTTGATCCCATGGCTATCCCTTGTTTTGTTGGAAGAATTCTGAGTTATATTGAAAATACATTGTTGTTATGCAGAATGTTAATAATTCCATTATACTATCAATGGGTTGAATTGTTCTAGTTTATAGGCTATTATTATCTTATAACCTTTTCCTTACATTAGACAATCCCTCATCACATGGGACATTTGGAACCAGACTTTCCACAACAAAGTTTAACAATATGTCAGTTCTTTCCATTTTCATGTTCCTGACTAATTCTAGAAATAGTCAGGAACATGAAATTAGTAAGAACTGATATATTGGTAAGCTTTGATGTGGAAAGTCTGTTTATAAATGTACTATGTAATGAGACATTTTCTATTATAAGGAAAATGTTATATGATAATAGTCTACAAACTAGAATGCTACCTATTGACAGTATAATGGAATTATTAATATTCTGCATAACAACAATGTACCTTCAATATAACTCAGAATTCTTCCAACAAAATCAAGGGATGGCCATGGAATCACCACTGTCACGCTTGCTGAGCAACATTTATATGGAAGAATTTGAAATCATGGTCATTAATACTATTCCATGTCCACCTAAAGTGTGGCTTCAGTATATTGATGATACATTTGTGGTATGGCCGAATAGTGAGGTGCAATTACACTCATTCTGGATGCATATTAACAACATATCTCCTTTAATTAAATTCACAGAATCAGAACGAGAACAAAAATTGGCATTTGTGGATGTTCTTGTGACAAGACTCCCTCACAGCAAAGTAAAAACAAGTGCACATTGGCAAGTACTTGGCATATACATCCAATCATACCAGAAGCACTAAACATGGAATTGTACCATCACTATGGAATAGAGCAAAAAATTGGTTCAGAAACCAGTGATTTGGAAAAAGAAAAAATTCACACAGAACAAACACTTATAATGGTTATGCATCAGTGGTCATCAAGAAAATCTTTAATAGACTACCAAAAAAGACACAAAAAGGAAAAACATTTATTGGTTTGATAGAGTATCCATACATACCAGGAATGGCAGACAAATTTTAAAAAATCTGCAGTCAATATAACAGAAAAAATTTCAAAAGCCATATAACCCATTAAGCCTAAACTGGAAATTCTGAAGAACAAAAACTGCATCTATGAAATACCATGTGAATGTGGAGGGAAATATATTGGTGAGACCTAGAACCCTGTTGAACAGCGATGGAAAAAAATGAAACTAATGGTTAAAAGAGAAAAAAATATGTCTACCATAGCAGACCATATATATATTAATGATTATATGTTTAGTTGGGAAAATACAAAAACATTGGATAAAGAGGAAAAATGCATAGAATAAAATTTCAAGGAAACTCCTCATATGACAATGGTAAAATTCTATAAGTGAACACAGTGTGGCAATACACATGTATGGAAGCCTCTAATTAATCTTGCTCTTAGGAAAAATTAATATAAAAACAAAAAATGAAGGGCTCAGAAAAAAAAATTGAAGGACTCAGAAGGATTTTAACCAACCCTCATATATAAATATATCAATTTTCTACTACCTGTTGCTTTTGACAGAATGGTTAGAGTGTTTGCATTAAATTTGATATTCAAGAATCTAAAGGTGCAAGTTCAACTTCTAGGCAAATACTGTCTCTGTGCATATCAGGCCAGCAACACCTGAGGAAAAGTGGAGAATACTACTATTCAAAACATTGTGTAATTACTAACCTGGGTTGTCTATTTGTGAATTATTACTAACAAGTTGTTTGTATTTGAAAAGTTTAAATAAAGTTTAAAATTTTCTATACATTCAACATTCACTCACAGATGATGAAAATAGTCCAACATATCACATCTAATAATATACCATCATCATAAACCTTCAGGAAAATACTAAGTGCCTTTTAATTTTCATTCTCAAAATCCAGAAATTTATTTTCCAAGCTAAATGAAAATTCACTTGAAGCCATTTTTTTTAAATAATGAGTCTTCATATAACAAATCATCCTCTGTGCCATTAAATGAGTTACTAATTCCACATTTCTTAAATGATATTACAACTGTCTCATGTTTCACAGCATCTCATGAAGTTTTGACCCATTCTTAAATCTGCAATAATGCCACTTCAAAATCTGTAGACTACATTAAAATGTTTCATTTCTTCTTCGTGAATCCTTTAAATGGTTTATTAATGCAAATATATAAAGGTTGAAGATGGCTCATTAGGCCACCTGAAATTACAGGTAATTGAGTTTTCAGTTAGTTGATTTTATTTTTTCACAGCTCCTGCTCTCTGACTCTGAAACTGATCCCATATTAGAAAAGCCAGTCTCTTTAGCAATCCACTGTGACATCTAGACCACTCATTGTCTATCCACAACTTTATCTCTCCCTTTATTCATACAGACCGTAGAATGAATGTGCACAAACACACCTTTGTGTGTGTATATATATATATAAATCAGAAGTTTTAGATTGACTGAAATTTCAACTCATAATTTTGATTACTGCAGCATAAAACACACCCTATTTTATGCATATTTTGAGGGGAAAAACTGTGTCCAAAATACCAAAAAATACCATACAAATACTGCTTTAACTTAACATTGTCATTTCTTCCTTTCAAGAAACTCATTACTATTATAAACTTGACAGTTCTTTTCAAGTCACTCACTCTTACAATTGACTCAGTTGATAATTAGTATTCATTTTCTCGTTATAAAGAAATTTTGCAGAGTACTGAATGCATTTTTACAAATCTAAGAATAAACTTTATTTATATTATCATATATATATATATATATGTACAGACTGTCCATATCCCCTCCCCCTTTACTAATAGTCTTTAAACTTGTTAGGTCTTTTGTGATGTCTCTAATGTCTGGATGCAGTTACAGATCTTTTCTCATCTCAATCTATGTTCAACTCTGTTTGTCTTCAAATCTTGATGATTGATTATCCTCACTTAGCTCAGCAACATCTTTGTTCAACTTCAGTGTCCTTCTTAATAAATGTTTCCACATTTTTCTCAATTGTGGAGGTATTACTATACTCTCACTAATTGTAGTTTCCATCTTGGGATTGTCTGCTACAGGTTTACTGGCCAACATATTTGACATAAGATAGAAAGTGTCACCTGACACACAATTCCTTTTCATGTTTAATCACTCTTATAACCTGTTATGACTTCCATTATGATAACTGGGATTCATATCTTTTTTATCAGATTCCTGGCCCATACAGCCTCACCAACTTGAAATCATCTGAAGTTATATTACCATTTTCTTAATTTAAATATTTTATTCTGTTTCTTTCTAAAACAATAACAGTTTAGACAAATGTGTATGATATTTTCATCTGTATAATAACTGCAAACATTTTACTGTCAAAGGCATTTGGAGTAAAATGTTTATAGAACATAACTTTTACCTATCTTTAACCATTATTTTCTTTAAAGCAGATTTTAGACTTTGAACTGCCTTTTCAGTGAGTACATTAAATTTGGATGATAAGATGAAATTAAAATACCGTATATCATTTTATCCTCTAAATATTTTTCAAAATCAACAGACACAAATCCTGATTCACTTTTAGATACAATGACCTCAGGATAGCCATGAGTAGCAATTACTTCCTGGAGGGCTTTAATAGTACACTTGGTATTTGTGGTTTTAACAAGCATATATTGAACCCAATGGGAATTAAAATCAACTATTATCAAAAATAGGTAACTATTCATAGGTCCAGAAAAATTATGTGTTGATATAGACTTTTCCCGACCATGATTTGTAGGTTTTTTTTGGTAAATCCGCTATAGGTTGACAATTATTATAGGTTTTTATCATCTGTATTTAAAATTTCTTTTTTTCCCCATATTAGTTACATGCTTACTGGTCCAAACTCCTAATCCTTGATTTGCAACCCTCTTATAAATTATCTTTTTTCTTCATATATTTTCCAAGAAGTCAAAACCAATTCGATCAAGCAATGGGCAGATGTTTTTTTTTCTCACTATTATTAGTGGTAATATTCTCAATTTGTTATTAATTTTCAAAGAGACTGATACTTTTCTACAAATGTAAAATCTATTCCCATTCACATCCATGGTCAACACATATGCCATTTCCAACATTGTTTTAATCTTATATTTAAAGTTTATTTTATTCCAATCCCGAAGGAATAGAATAAATAGTCCATCACCACTGTTTACTTTCATATTGACTTTATTATTGCAAATGATCATGCCTAGTGTAATTCAAGTTATCTGAATCCTTCAACATCTTTATTTCTACGTTTTTACAAGCTTCACCCCCCCCCCACTGTTTTAAAGTCTGGGTGTGGTTTGGCTTTACATTATTCTTCTTCTTGCAGACGTGAGCTAGATGGCCCTTAATAACACATATGTAGCATTTCTTTATTTTAATATTGCAGTACTTTAACTCCACAATAATATGTTAGTTCATACCTTAGGAGTTTGTATGTGCTTTAACATTTTAGCTGTGTTTATGCTTGTTGAATTTTTCAGTTTATTAGTCAATGTTTGAAATTCTGGAGCGCTTTTTGTTGCTATTTCATGTGCTATGCATTTATTGTCATGTACATTAAATTCACTTTACCTAACAAATTATTTTAAGATTGTTATTCAACATTCTGTATAGCAATTGATTTAATAGTATAGTGAAATTTGCATTGCTAAGCCTAATGTCTCCAATGATAAATTGTAATCTTGATAATATTCACAAGATAATTGTTTTTCATCCTTAAACATAAATGAGCCATTCATTTCATCATAGCTGGTTAAAAATATACACTGAGATTTCCCATTATTTCTTTATATGCTATATTCTCTGCAAACTTTGAGTCACTCACTTATTTTGCTATCTGCAAAACATTGCTATGAGCAAAAAACAGAAGAGTGGGAATTTTAACTTTATCCTCTTTTATTTTGTTTATCTACATATAATGGTCATTGTGCTCGACATATTGCGAACATTAAGCCTTCAAAGGTTTTGAGTCAGGACTGCCATCAAATATACTTACTAAATATTGTGTATAGTTTTTATTCACTCTCATATAACTGAACCACTCTATTTCCCCTGCCCCCACAAAACAGGTACAATTTTCAGCTGTGCCAACCGCTGCTATTGTTGCACAGGATCTTCTTATGTTTTTAATTGTGACATCTGTCTGTGTTCACTGGGATATGTATGATCCCAAATGTGTCAGTGAATTATACAAGTTATATATATTTCAGCAAGTTTATTTCTCTAAGCTAAAGAATAATAATAAAACAAATAAAATAAATAATAATAATTATCCCTCAATTTTAGGCAAACATTAGAATTTATTGGTATGTGGGTGGGAATACTTCATTCTCATATACAGCTAATGTATATTGCAGTCCACTAAGTTTAAAGTCTATGCATGAGTAGTCTTAACATGACACTGTTATCCATTAATACTACAACAGTTAAGTTTTCCTTCACTTCAGACTGATATTTTACGGAACTGACAACTTTATTTTAAAGTATTTAAATTACAAATACTGTTTTTTTATCTAACGGCGTTTCCATACATAATAAAACACTTTTTTTCTTTACTAAGTCGCTCCTAGTGAAAATTTTGGCAAGCATTATATAGAAAAATGCGTATTTTCCTATATACGTTATAATATAAAATTTTAGTTCGAAAAAATTCGATAGATGGCAAGAAAATAAAAAAATTCCTCTAACCAATAGAATTAAGCTCCGCCCTGACAAGTATATCTATTGTATTATGACACGTCGTCCTATGCGTCAAGATTTTTTATGACATTGTCTAAAGAAAATGGTTCGAATAACCAAAAACAAATTTATTTCCAATTTATTACAATTTTAGATAATTTTTTGCACAATAATTATTAGATGTCGAAAATATAAATTATTAATAACTTATTTTGAATGGAAATACTTTTTTTTCAAAAATAGAACGTTTTATTAGCGGGCAATGCAAATATCGCCTAAAGCGACAACAAGTACGAGTTGATCTGGTATTGCAATACTGGAACAGCCCATTTCTCTTCCCAGAGGTAAAAAAAGTATGAAAATATCGTAATGAAAAAAATTAAACTTTTAAAGCATATTTCATCGTATATAACTGAAATAAATAAATATTCAGATTTTTTTTTGAAAATTAGAAATAATTAAGATTTCGTTGATTGGTACGTTGTTTTTGCAAAATGAAAATAATCTAAAAATGATGACGCATTCTTTTTGTTTTGATTACGATCTCATTTTTTTAATATTTATATGTAAAGTGTGAACATTTAAAATTTATTTCAATAGTAAACAAAGTGCGAGAGGAACGTTTGTAATGTAATATTTTGTAAATTTAATAAATACTATAAAAAAAAATTAAATTTTCCTTGTTGGAGATTTTTGCACAATATTCAGATAAATTACATTCTAATTAGATGTGATTTGGAAAAAGAAAATGGAATAATGGACCAATTTAAAAAAATTTGCAGGCAGTATAACATTAGAGCAGTTTTTCAAAACTAATATAGAAGAACTATGTGATTGATATATATATATATTTTAAAGCCATACAACACTTTGAGGAATTCGTACTTCTATCAAGCCTAAACTGGAAATGCTGAAGAATAAAAACTGCAGCTATGAAATATCATGTGAATGAATGGGGAAAGAAATATATTGGTAGGATTTATCATCCTGTTGAACAGTGTTTGCAAAACACAAACTAATAATTACAAGAGAAAAAAACAGATGTGACTACAGTAGCAGACCATCTATGTACTAATGACCATATGTTTAATTGGAAAAATATAAAAATATTGGATAGAGAGGAAAAGGTGCAAAGAAAAAAATTCAAGGAAGCTGCTCATATGACTATGGCAAATAATGCTATAAATCAACCCAGGGTGGTGATACACAATATCTGGGAGCCTCTAATTAACCTTGCTTTTGGAGAAAAAAAAAGGACTGGAGGATTTGACCCAAACCTCATACATAAATATATGAAATTTTTACTATATGTTGCCTTTGACAGAATAGCTCAGTTGATTAGAATGTTTGCCTTAAACTTGATATTCGAGAATCTAAAGGTGCAAATTTGACTTCTATGAGAAGCAATACCTGAAGAAGAGTGGAGAATAATACTATTTGAAACATTGTGTAATCACTAACCTGTGTTGTCCCTTTGTGTGTTATTACTAACAAGTTGTTTGTATTTGAAAAGTTTAAATAAAGTTTAGAATTTTCTATAGATTCAACATTTACTGGTTGATGATGGAAATAATCCAACATATTATCACTCCTTTCTAATTACATTTACTATACTCATTTTATTAAAATTAATCAATGTGATAGTTTTGATTGACCAGCAATCTACTTCAGAGTTACAAGATATATATAAATACATGAATACACAAATAGTTAATTATATAAACGAAACACCATCATATCTCTTTGCAAATGAGTAATTTTTTATATATCGTTATATCAATGTTTTGCAGATAGCAAAATAAGTGAGTGACTCAAAGTAGGTTGAAGTAAAGAAGGAGTTCTCCTCTTTTCTTCCAAAGTGTAAGCTTGTGGTTAAAGACCTGTAGAGGTCCATACTATCGCATTTTTACATGCATATTCTTGAGGTTACAGCCTTAGTAAACATTACTTACGTAATCAATGTGTATTTAAATAAATTTATAATTACAACTTTAAATTATCGTAATAGATTTCTAACTACAAGATCTTTCCATTGAATCGAAAGATTTCGTGAGTATTAATGTGTAATAAGAAATGTGGACTTAATCAGTAAAGTATTGAATAGCTTCACGCTCTCAGATCTGACCGCTTCAGCTTCACCTATTTAAATAGAAAGTAGATTGAAGTAAAGAAGAGGTTCCCCTCTTTTCTTCCAAAGCATAAGCTTGTGGTTAAAGACCTGTAGAAGTCCCTATTATCACATTTTTACATGCGTATTGTTGAGGTTACAGCCTTAGTAAACATTACTTACGTAATTAATGTGCGTTTAAATAAATTTATAATTAAAACATTATATGAAGTTGGAATCAATGATCAATTTTTTATGTTCTCTGAATGCTATTAATCTCGCATCTGCACTCCTATACCAATCTGATGCTTTTCATCATCATCAATCCTTGATATGTCAGGCAAGTGACATGTGCTTGCCACTGACATATTCATTTATTAAAAATCAGTGCTATAATTTCATGGCATGTGTATCACAAAAAAACACATTAAATAATTAAAATATGCATAGCACCATTTTGAATTATTAATATAAAAGGTCAGCAATACATGACACCCATAGCTACATGTACCTTTGTCATTGTCAAAAAATGACTTCAAAAACATACATCAAAATTGGTTTATACACTATCTAATGTCCATTATGCGGAACATACACATAAATTCTGATCTAGTGAATATAGATTACAATAAATTAATAATAATGATTTAGTATTATTTTTTACTTTATGATCTATTAGCATCATGAAATATTTTTAATCAATTATATATTTGAGTTAAGAAAAGTAATTTATCAATTTCCCATCTTTATTCAAATTTCTTTAGAGTTCAGTATAAATTATTAAAATTCCATCACCAACACAATATACACATAATGTAACAAGAGTATTATTGTTTTCAAGTCATTACATTTAATTACAGATAGTAGCAAGCAAATTTTAATTATTTAATATGAATTAGTAAATTTACAAGTAATTTTTATTTTAATATATTTATTCTTGTATTTATATTCAAGATTTAAAATTAATGAAAACACTTCTTTGCACCAATTAAATAATAAGACAAAGCATATTAAAATTAGAAATTAACATTAATTAGTATAATTTTAAATGGATATTTCCTTTACATACTATGATAATACTATTTTGCCTTCAGTTCAATTTGTTTTTACAATCAGGCAGAGATATTAAGATTGATGCAAAGCTTTCTTTAATTAACAACGTTAAACTTTTGATTGAATTTCTATAGACCCATCATGTAAATCAGTGTTTTTCAACCTTTGGTCCACGCGGACCGGTGCCGGGCCGCAGAAGTTTTTTACCGGATTTTTTTACCAGAACGGTAGACTGGTAGGAAAGGTTGTAATAACAAAATAATAAGAGTTTAAACTTTTAATTAATATAAACAATTTTTATTTATTTTTTCATTTCATTTTTACCCAATTAAAAAAAAAGAAACAGAAGAAAACAAAATCTAATCAATCATACATAAATTAATTTGTTTTTCTAGTTATCACACATGTTTATGGGGGGGGGGGGATAGAATTAAATTTTTTATTACTTTTCTAAAAAAATTCAAAATTAAAAAAAAAAGTTTTTTATTATATAAACTCCATATATATATATATAACTGCATTTTGTATATTTAACATTATTGTTTTGATCAGTTATAACAATTATGCTCATCTAAGGCTATGCACATCTTTATCTATAGACTTTTGCCGGTCCGCGAAACTTTATCCTTATTTTTACCGGTCTGCAGGTGTGAAAAGGTTGAAGACCACTGATGTAAATCATGCTTTATTTATTATTGCTGATTACTTTCCTCAAAAATATAAAACTACTTTTAAAAAAATCACAATAAAAACAACTGCTGAACTTGAGTTCTCTCACTTGAGATTTTAATATTAATAAGGACAAACAAGCAAAGAACCCCTTTTTATATTATGCAGAATCACTTCTTAATGCTACAGTAAACCAACCTTTGTTCGTATACTTTTCATGGAAGACATATTTTGTTCTTCACAACTGAAGTCAATGATCTTGCTTTTGAACTCACTTATGGACGAACTGGAAATGAAATAAAGTCACATCCCACATTCACAAAAATACAAACTCACTTTTAAATAAATATTTTATTCCTTCTATTTTCTCAAAAATCCTCCATCTATGAAAACTGAGCAAGTAGCCTCCCATAAAAATTTGTCAAACTAATAGCATTTTAAGGAGTACAAAACAAAATAAATTTTATATTCATGAAAATATGTTAATTACATTTGAGACAACTTCCTTTACTATGTCTACATTCAAATTTTTAATTTCTAATATTATATATACACATTTAATGCTATTTATGTTTCTCATATTTAGGTATATGAAGTAAAAAGTGGTTATTTCCTGTCTTTAAGTATACATAACACTAACCATTATATAATTTATATAAATACTAATTGAATAAATAATAGCTATTATTAAGTTATGTCAATGCTAAATAAAATGATTTTAAATCAAATTATGCTTATATTTTTCGTATGCATGCATGACTGGATCATCAGCTTCCTACATTTCTTCTAGTTAGTCTTTGGTTATTTATTTATGATTTTTCTTTACATTGATCATGTTGTGAGGTGCTGTGATCTTATTCCATTCATTTGACATCAAAATCATGTTCAATTCTGATTTATTTTTTACAATTGTGATACATGGTGTATATGCAACATATCAGAATTATCACTACTATAAGGGTATGTGAAAACTGCATCTAATGACCTTGTGGTGAAGATTAAAGCTTTGGAGAATCTCCACAATCTTATATGAAATTAATTTTTAAATTATTAAATGGCTATATAGACTAAATAGAAGTCTAGAAGCAAAATAAGTCTTTTCATTACTTTTACAAGGATGAAGATTTTAAGCTTTTAAAAACAAAAAGTATTAATAAGATATTACAAAATTTCCAACATATAATGTAACCGTTTTGCTACAAGCTCTAAAAACAATATGAACAATAAAGAGCCTAATTAAGAAACCATGATAATGATTGGAATAAATACTTTAACAACTGCATTAGATATCTTCCAAAAAATATAATGAAAGATTAAATTTTCATCCATCTTCACATGAGTTATGGAAATAGCAAATGGAAAAATTAAAATATTATTTAAAAGAATTTATAAAGAAACTCATAGTATTTGCCTGAAAGTTGTAATGATGGTATTGTAGATGCCATAATCTGTTGGACTATTTCCATCATTTATCTATCATTACATTTCTCCAAATAAAAACACACAAGTTAGTAAATAAATTTTCTGTGTAATCAACTAATCTTTGGCATGTAGCAATTAGTGTGTTATTACATATAATTGTATTTGGAAAAGTTTAAAGTTTTCTAGACAATCAACATTTAATGATCTGCCAAATTATTATCATATGAATATTAGGAATTTAAAATTTACATGTAAATATATAATTTTAAAAATTTATATAAGTATTACTTTAAAAAAAACTCTTATTCCCTACAAAAAAATAACCCCATTTTTTTTGTTTTTAAGTAAAATATATATTATATAAAAATATTTAAAGTTTTTTTTATGTGTGGTATATATATATAATGACAAAATTAAACAAACAGCATTGGAAAGTGACTATGAGGTACTTTTAGTTTTAGACATAGTAAAATAGATTTAATAATTATCTTCAATTAAGTAATACAAAAAACATTAGTAAAAGATTTCTTTAACATATTTATTCTTATAATTAATATAGATGACATTTTAGCCCATACTTTTTATATATTAATTGAAGAAATTCTCTAGACTACTGTGTTAAGAATTAAATCAAAAATCACTGAGACATTTCTATATTTTGTTTATGTTTGCAATATATAGTAAAAACACTGTCATATTTTTGGAACAATAGAGATTACTGTATTATTCATCATAAACAAATCTGAAACTCTCAACATAGTAAAATAGGAATATTTAAAATTTCCTGACCAGTGAAATGATCATTTTCATGACTCTCCCAATCACTTTTAATAATGGCTTTATATTCACACAACTGGCATTTAAATACTTCTTTGCTGATGAAATGTTTTTTTATAGTATGACTTCTATCATGGCTTTTTATGGTGTTATTAAAACAAGTCTTCTCACACAAAATACAATTATTAACTTCTACCTGTAATTTATCAGGTATATGGGTGGCAAATGTTTTTTCTCCTGTATGTTTATTTTCATGTACTAATAACCCACCATCTTGAAAATTCTTATTTTCACAAAAAAAGGACTTAGATGTTTTTTCTCCTGTATGTTTCTTTTGATGCAATAATAAATTATTTGCTTGCAAAGTTTTATAGGTACATAAAGAGCACTTAAATGATTGTTTTCCCGTGTGTTTCCTTTCATGGCGTAATAAATGACCTTTTTGAGAAGTCTTATATCCACACAACATACACTTAAATGGCTTTTCCCCTGTATGTTTCTTTTCGTGTAGCAATAAACAATCTTTCCTTGCAGTTTTATACACACACAAAGAGCACTTAAATAGTTTTTCTCCTGTATGTGTTATTTTATGTTTGATTAAACAACTTTTATAACAAGTCTTAAATTTACACAAAGTGCACCTAAATGATGCTCCTGTATGTTTTCTTTCATGTTGTAATAAATGACCTTTTTGAGCAGTTGTATAGTCACACAAATTACACTTAAATGGTTTTTCTCCTGTATGTAGTCGTTCATGTTGTAATAAACAACTTTTATAAGAACTCTTGTATCCACAGGAATGGCACTTAAATGGTTTTTCTCCTGTATGTTTCCTTTCATGTATTAATAAAGAACCTCTATGAGAAGTCCTATAGTCACACAAAGAACACTTCAATGGTTTTGATCCTGTATGTTTCCTTTCATGTTGTAATAAATCACATTTTCTAGAAGTCTTATATTCACACAAAAAACACTTTAATAGTTTTTCTCCTGTATGTTTTCTTTCATGTAGTAATAAGCAATCTTTCCGTGAAGTTTGATATGTACACACAGAACACTTAAATGGTTTTTCTCCTGTGTGTTTCCTTTCATGTTGTAATAAATGACCTCTTTGAGATGTCTTATATTCACACAAAGTACACTTAAATGGCTTTTCTCCTGTATGAATCTTTTCATGCAGTAATAGATAACTTTTGAGAGAAGTCCTATATGCACAAACTGGGCATTTAAATGGTTTTTCACCCGTATGTCTTCTTTCATGTTTTATTAAACAAGTTTTATTAGAAGTCTTAAATTCACAAAAAGTACACTTAAACGGTTTTTCTCCT
The DNA here is from genome assembly GCA_028023455.1 of Epiperipatus broadwayi. Classification (NCBI taxonomy): domain Eukaryota; kingdom Metazoa; phylum Onychophora; class Udeonychophora; order Euonychophora; family Peripatidae; genus Epiperipatus; species Epiperipatus broadwayi. Next base: position 1,656,140 of record JAQFVV010006286.1, on the reverse strand, counting down.
GTATGTTTCTTTTCATGTATTAACAAGCAACCTTTATGAGAAGTCTTATATTCACATAAAGAGCATTTAAATGGTTTTTCACCTGTATGTTTCCTTTCATGTCGTAGTAAATCACTTCTGCGAAAAGTCTTATATTCACATAAAGAACACTTGAATGGTTTTTCTCCTGTATGTCTTTTTTCATGGTTTATTAAACAAACTTTAATAGAAGTTTTAAAGTCACACAATGTACACATAAATGGTTTTTCTCCTGTATGTTTCCTTTCATGTAGTAATAAATGACATTTTTGAAAAGCCTTATATTCACACAAAGTACACTTAAATGGTTTTTCTCCCATGTCTTCAATGAATTTTTAAACATTTTTGAGAACTGTTATAGGTACATAAAATGCACTAAAATGGTTTTTATGTTTTATTTCATGCCATAATAAACTATATCCATCAATCTTAAATTCACATGAAATGCATTTAAATAGTTTTTCTCCTTTATCATGAATTTACTCTTAAAAGTTTTGAATTAACAAAAAAGGACAAGGGAAGTTTTTTTATCCATATTAATTTTTTCTGAGTTATTTCAAAACTTGTCTTTCTCTTCAGTATAAATTTTTTCATTTTTAATAAACCCTTATAAGCATAAAATATTTTTTACATTGACAACTTTCATGATCATATATTTTATGAAATTAAGATAATGGCACTTTTGCAAATATGAATTTTAAAATTTATTTTTAATAGTTGACATATATTGTTCAGTATTTGATTTTATCAGACATTCTAAATTTTTCTAGATTGTCATTTCCTAAAATCTTCCAAATTTTAGTAATGTATATTTATACACCATTTCAAATGTATTTTCAAATACACTATTGATATTATTTGATAATGGCAGAAGTGATCTAGTACTATGTTTTAAAATAAGATTGTAGACTGTTTACTATTTTATTCTTAGATTACTTATTTTAAAATAGAACTATTTTACTATATAGTTAGTATCATTTTTATAATATACTATATGTTGTATAAGGATTCCAAAACCTTCTTTAAAAGAGAAATCTATAGATTATGGATTTTTAAAATCTTTTTGTCATTTCACTATAATATTAAATAAAATGATAAACTTTTATGTAAATATCCAAGCTTTTCTATAAATATTAAACTCGGGCTAAACTTCTATATAATATTTGCAATTTGAATATCATGAATTTGTATTATTTGATACAAATAATTAGAAAGCTAATATAAAATTAACTTATTTTGTTAAAGAATATTGTCTTGATTCTAAAAACATGGTAATTCTTATTGGTAAATTTTTGATTCTAATTAATGATCAATAATCTTATTGTTTGAAGCATAAATATTTGATGGTAACCACAGTATAATACACTTATCTTCAAATACAAACTTTTTTCAAAATGAGTTCATTTTCATTGTCTTGAACCTGTACAAAATAAAATGAAAAATATATTAATATTAAATTTATTGTTTTACATTATAATAGATGAAATGATGAAACAATTTTATCAAGTGACAAAATTCATTAATGCATAAGACTGATGCAAACAGATCTAGCTTCCAATTAATAAAAATAGGTCACTAATCCCACAATACAATTTCTCTGTCTTGACTGAATTATAGTGTAGAATGTTTACTTTGGTTTTATATATATAAAGACAGAAAAGTGTTAATCTCATGAATAACTTTAGAAATTAAAAATACAGAAAGAAATAAAATATTCTTATGTAAAATAAATAAAAAAAATAAATTGCTGTAAATACTCTCAGAAAAATTGTATCTTTTTCATGAAATATAATCTATATTAGATATTGCTTTAAATTAATACATACTTTCAATTCAATTCTGAGAAGATTCATATATTGGTGATGTTGATTTCTGGAATCATTCTATCTTCAGCAAATTAAATAAATACTGATAGTTATTACAATCTTAAGATTTTCCCTTCACTTTTTTTTACAACAATCTGTGATCTTTCCTCCTTCAACACAAATATATCTCACCTTAATTTAAAAACCATAACATTATTTCTCAAATTCCTTTATACAATATCAAAAATACATCAACAGTTTCCATTTCCAAAATAACAATATGTTTGTATGTGTTTGATTCTGACATTCTTGAAATTTTTCATCTCTAACTTCATTAAACAAGGCAAAAACTCTCCATACAGTAGTGCAACCCTGTGCCAACCAGAGTAATCAATGGATGCCAGAAGGCTTGTGCATAAAATCCCTATATAGTGCCTACTTATCCAATATCCCCAGACTAGTTCCTGGCTTGTGGCCTTTGTCAATGAGGACTAATCCATTGATTACTCTGATTGGCACAGGCTGGCACTACTGTATGGAGAGTTTTGCCTTGTTTAATAACAATTATGTGCTAGTATAAGAGATAGTGATCATGTGATGTTTAGTGCTCTAATTTCATTCTATTCTTTAGGCTTTTGACTAATTTTCAAAAAATCTACCATTAACTTAGTCATCAAAAGCAGCAAATAAAATCTAGATAAGTTCAGAACAATTCTAGTTTTTGGGTGCTTGATTATTATGTGTCTTAGATTATTATAGTCACACTTGAGAATTATGTCAAAAATTTAAATTATTGAGGATTATCTCTGTATATATACAATTTAAATACAAAATTATGCTAAATGTATATATATATATGCATTATTTTGTTATTAATTGCCTAATATTACTTTACATTTAAAAATAAATAAAAATCTAAAAATACTTTCTAATAATTTTGTAAGTTTATAAAAATAATTATATAACATTTTAAAATCTAATTTAAATTTTTTGGCTTAGTATTACATATAATTAAAATTACTAAATAAATAAATTCCTGAAGCAAAAAAATTTCAAATAAAAGTGTTGGTTATCTAAACAATTGACCTAAAATAATAATAAAAAATATTCTTTATTTTACTTGTTCAAACTTGAAAATGCACTAGTTCAGGATTTTCCAAACATTTTAAAATTCAGATACATTGTCAAAAATGATAATTTTTCAAGATCCACTCATTTATAGCATATATTTTAAAAAAGAAAGGTAAATAATGAAACTGTAGGATTCGAGTTCTAATCTTAAACCCTCAATATTGAACTGTGTGCGTATAATAGTATTAGTTATATGTATAAAAAGCTTGTTAAATATGCCTCATGCAGTCTTGCATTGGTGGTCGAGAGGTCAGTGCGACTGCCTTGCATTTGCAGGCAGTTGCCCGGGTTGCGGGTTCGCATCCTGGCCGATGCTATGACACTTTAAAAAAAATATATATATGCCTCATGCATACACACTCCAATATGAGATATTAATGCACTGAAATTAATTTATTAAATTTAGAATATTTAATATTTTGCCTTAATTATTATTTAGGTCAAAATTATATAGCATTTTAATTTATAAAAAAAATCTAGAAAAGTTGTTTTTAACCTTTGAAATATTTCAACGTATTAAAAATAGAAATTCCCTACCAAGTATTCTTATAAGTCATAATGGGCGGGGAGAAGGAAAATAGAAGAGAAAGAAATGTTCCTAAAAGCTTTTAATTAAAAAAAACATCTGCAGTATAATGATGTCATGGGTAAAATATGTAATAAAGTGAAATGTTCGGATTGAAATGACAAATGGAATATGTGCTCTTAATGCATGGTTTTACCTGTGGGTATTTTAAAACGGACCTGAAAGGTGAACAATTACGCAATGTGCGATGGATTCACGAGATAAAGAAAAAAGGTATAAAAAGTCTTGTTTAAAGAAAAATGGGGCTATCTATCTATCTATTTGAGTCTCCAATATGTTGAGCTAAGGTAATATTAAATGTCTAATCTGCCAACTGCTTCTTAGGAAAAATATGTTTTTCACATATAACATTGCGATGCCCGAGTAGTAGACATTAGCTATTCTCCTCTGAGTGGGAGATGCACTGGATCCCCTACTTGCTTTAAAATGACTTAAAATCGTTTGCTGTAATCCGTGTACTGCTGCCTAATTAACTGCTACTTACAATTATGATCATTGAATGAACTATTAATGGAAAACTACTGCGCTATCATTCCTGAACTAGAGGACCATTCGGAAACATACACATTCTGCTTAAACCCAAGGTAATCAGTGCACAAAATCTCTTAAGAACTTTCATGCTCTTTATTGAAACTAGAACTCTTATCTTTAATTTTGTAATATTGTTACTTATAACTCCTCCAAATGTAAATCCTTTTACACCACTAAACTTCTTAAAATCTGTACCTTGTAATGTTTAATGACTATGATCTTTCCTTTTCTTTGGGTATTCAATTCTATATTTATTTATTTATTGACGTAATTAATTTCATGCCTCAATAATTTCCGACCTAGCCTCTTAACTCTGTTAAATGTTAGCCTTCGCCAAAATGCGCGAAGTTATTAAATAATATATTTATAGTAAACTCATCTTATATTTATGAATCAGCTATCTCGGAAATTATAAAATCTTTCTATTTTGTAAATTATTTCTCGGTTATGTCTCATTTTATATTAACATGCTTTCTTGTATTGTCAAATAGTTTAATGAATTATCTTAACTTCAGAGACGCATCTAACTTTCATGATTAGCTATGAGTGTGGGTGTATCATAATTTTTGTGTGGGCAGATATCTTAGCTTAATAGAAATATGCTAGAATTATAATCTTTATCCGTTTATTATTAATTTTGATTGGTATCCATTGAATTTGACGTTATAATTAAACCAATCTAATGTTAGTTGAGGGTTTGTAAGTTAATCATTCATAAATGTGGGCCTTGGGAGTGAGTCATCATTTTTTAGCAATTAAATATAAATCTTGTTCTATTATAAATGAAAGGTGTTATTACTGACGATGCCAAAGTTTTTTTCTTATTTTAAGCCAAGAAACTCACCAGATACTTATGTTTGTAGGTATCATTCTGCTACATTAGGAAGGGCATAGTTCAAAGTGCTCCCATGGAAGCTGTGTTCATCATGCGGTCGGGTGCTGACAGTAGCAGAAGTTCCTGCATACCCAGATTTGCGTTTATGACCGATCTTGTAGGGTCCTTGGTAGAAATCCCACCCATGAGTTTATATTTCCCTCCTGGCTTACATCTCAAAGTTTCACTCCGTTATATTATTATACGGTATCTCTATCAATACCACCTCTCGTCTAATTAATTATTCTTTTATTCTCTGCTTATGATTTCACTTCCCAAGCCTCCCACATTCTTTGCCCTCAAATAACACCCCCCATAGAATTAATCATTAATATAAAACTATATGTATATAATATATTGTTGGGATAAGTTAATTTGCAACCGCATATCTCATTCAACTTTAATCTCACACGATAGGCAATGTACTTAGTCTGGGGCATGAAATAACATTTTGCTACCATTAAATACCCAAAAGGACAGGTCAAATGCTTAATGTGTTAATAATGTAAACTCATGACCTATTAGGAGTACTGACTAAAATCAAACTCCATGACCGTAAATAAATTTATATTAAATATAGTTTTAAATTATATCTACATGTCTATTTCCTTAATGCCTTATAGCCATAGTGTCTCGTGTAAAAAATCAATCAAATATAACTAGGTCATTCATTAGATTTGGAATAATAATTAGTTGTAATAGAATTTACCCCCCCCTCCCATGGCCTAAAAGATGTTTGCTAATGTGGTGGCAAGTACGTTATCACGTAGTTATATGTTGTGCAAGTACGTTATCCCGTAGTTATATGTTGTGGAATCAATCTACTAGATTCAAGCTCGGCATTGTAGGCCCTGAACCCCCCTGTAGTGCTGCTCTTTGACTGTAGTGGAGGGAAGATGCAACTCGTTAACGAGATATACGAATTCTGACCATTATGAATAATAAAATTAAGTTTTATTACTTCTAATTTTTTATTGATCATACCGAAAATTAAAATATTGTAGCAATGTGTGCGCATAAAATATGAGCATCCAATGTAACAATAATAATATCTTTATTAATTTTAAATGCTCACTAAAGATTAGTGTACATGTTAATCTTAGGATTTCATCTCAAACAAATATTTCTCTATAAAAATGAAAAAAAAAGTTTTGTTAAACTAATTATAAATTTAATCATTGGAAAGAAAAAAGGAAGAAAAACTGATTTGAAATAAAGTTATTAATTAAACAATCGAATTTAATTAACTAGATTTTATTTATATAAATACAAGATTCTGAAATGAATTGGTATTACTAAAAAGTGCAATATTTTTCTTTTCTATTTTTCTTTCTTGTTTTCAATTATGAATTGTTATCATCTATTTTCTTTTCTGTTTTCAAAAAATCAAGCCTTTGATAACATTTAAGCTAATAAACATCACATGATCCACCATTTCTTATGCTTGCTCTTAACTTATTAAAACAGGCAAAATTCTCTATACATATTGCCACTCAGTGCAAGCCAGAGTAATCAATGGATGCCAGAAGGTTGTGCATAAAATCCCCAATATGTATAAAGAGTTTTGCCTGTTTTTGATAACATTTATAGGTGATGGAGTTGACTATGCTATTTTTCAATAAACACAATATTAAGATGCGATTGAGTTTGGATAGAAATGCTTAAGTTATTATTTAACAACACTTGATAACATAAAAAGGCTGTTGCTATAAATTTAAAAATAATGTTTTGTTGGCAGAGTGGACTATACAATTTTCTGTGATGATTATCATCAGTATATATACATGCAAAAAGTTAAAATATTACAAAAATTGAGTTATTTGAATACATAATGTTTCATATGTATATTATTTAAATGTTATTAGAATGAAGTGCTAGATATGCCTGTGGTCCATCTCTGGCCACCATGGTTACTCCATGAAGAAAAAACTGATGTTGCCCAAACTAATTGAAAAGTGATCTAGCATGATTGGGAATCTGAAAAAAAATTTTGTTTTGTGTATCTAATTCATAAAAAAGATAATATATATGATCACCTAATAATGCAGATAGATGCCTTGTGAAGTATTGTACCATCCAATGTTTAAGAGCCTGAACAGATAACTTAGCATTACTTTTACTGGGAATAAAACATATATATTTTTTTCTTTATTTACTTTTCATTTATTATACATTTCACCAATTTAGCTGAGTAGTGCAACATTGAAACTGAGATTTGTGAATGCTAAGGCTATGATTCGGTGTTAACAGGATATCTACAGTAAAGTATAACTTCAAACGTAGACTGCTAATGGTGTCATTATGGGTCTCTAAATTATATAACCAACCCAAACTAATATATATTCTAGTCATCTTAGGCATCATAACTTATATCCATATGATGAGCATAAAATATTACTATTGTAGAGTTAACATTATCAGTAATAGGCTTTAACTAATAATGTCTCTCATTATATTCATCATAATTTATGACTGGGAAAATAGGCCATCATCTTATATATTTTGGTGCAGATTACATTTAGCTGCAAATATAGTCTAATCAATCAACCAATGTGTTGTTTAGTTACATTCACCATGAAGTGTTGTGATTAACTAACTACATCAATTCTGTTTTGTATATGATGCAAATATGAAAATAAACATAAAACTTGAGTAAAATAAGGCAAAGTTGTACAAACAAAAGTGAAATGCAAAAATGAATTGGTTTAAAATAGTAGGGAAAAGCAATGAAGTTGAAAATAAGGAATAGTCACATTAATAAGAACATGCTAGGAAGTTAAACTGCAAATAAAAAGCAGCTATATGGAGCTGCTGTGGGATATAAATGTCTTTTTGAGTACCAGTTTGATAAATTATAATGAAGACAAGCAAAAATGCAAGCTTAAAAATTTAAAAGAAAATACTGAATGGTTAACAGAACAGACAGATATTACATTAAGTAAAAAAACAGATTGAAGCAAAATCTGAAACTTCAAAAGAGCAGGTGACTCAAACTCCTGATGAGATTAATGGCAAAAATGAATGTCCAAATAGAGAATAGTAAAAGCCAAATGAAATATGATAAAATGACTGAAGACAATTAATGTCAAGCAAAAATAATGGCAAGCAAGATGGATGAAGGATATAAACAAACCAGCTAAAAAATTTGAGGAAACTAGGGAGTAGATTAGAATTATAGAGCTTGAATCACAGAATGGAGACCCATGAATAGATCAAAAAGAATAAAGATCAGGATGGTAAATTAATCTTGATACAATAAACAATAGAATTAGTATAAGGCATCTAGAACTGATGCAAGTAGTAATAAATAAGATACAAATTGGGAATGGTGATCAGCAAAGAAAATATTATGGACAGGATTAAAATACTAGAGGCTATCCACAGATAAGGTAACCAAACTGAAAAAAATGGTTGACCAACCCAAAAAATATGAAAATAATGAAGAAATATGGATCCCCAACTTACTATTGAGTCATATACCTGGTATAGTAAACCAATAAGTAAAAATTATTATTTTGGTCAGACAACACAGGTGAAGTTATAAACTGATGGAAAGATAATTCAGTCTAAATGTTATGATGGGGAAAAAAAGCTAGTTATAGCCTGTAGTCATTTGAGGAAGCATCACACCCATGCTGGGATTATTGAAATTTTACAGAATTTAAACAGGCATTATTAAATTGCTACTGGAGTAGGATTACCAGGAAGGTATCAAACACAAGATATCCTGAGAAAAAGGTCCGGCAACTCATTGTCAGAATTGCAAATCATATGAAATACTAAGGCATAGCTTCCCAAGCAATATTGTGAAGATTCTGGTCAATACACCTAAATGTACTAACAGGGTTACTCAACTGCTAAATGCTTTTGACAGTAGCAAGTTTGTAATATCAGAAAATTTAAATCCCATTAAAACAAGATGGAACAATGGTACTCATATAAATGACATCAGGTAGGGAAAGCAAAGAGGAGAGCCACCACCATGGTATAAAGAAAAAATGCCAGCAAAGAAAAAAACAAAAATCAACTGATAGTCCAAATGTCACACATCAAACAAAATAAATATTATCACTGATCTAATCATGAACCCCAATCTCCAAAAGCAGGATGCTGTTATGCTTCAGATATGAAAAAAAGGCAAAATAAGCAAGGTAATTAACAACAAAGAAAAAATCTTTATGGAGATTGGAGTGAATTTTAACTATTGCTGTGTTTACTGTACTTCATATGGGTGAGGAATGAGAGATATTGGCATTAGCATGAAGATGCAACATGTTCATGATGCTACATGAAATTACATCTCTGCACTGCAATTACCTCAAAGTATCAAAGTCATGAAAACTTCTCTAAGTATCAAAAAAGGAGTTGATATCATCTACCTACTGTGGTTATTACCATGGACAAATCTGTGCCATGGGCCTTTAAAACTTATAAATGTCAAATAAGCAAGGCGTCATTATGACACAAATTATCTTCGGGGTTGTAAGTTGCATATTGTGCTTAAAGTGAGATAATTTTCCTGATATTCATGCTTCCTTTTGCACTTATGACCTGTGATTGAATGTTTTATCTATCATGAAGTTCAAGTTAGTATTTATACTTTTCAGTTTCTGAAGGTCATCTTAATCCCATGAAATGGATTAATCATAAAGACAAAATAATTATAATACCAAGATAGCTTAGATTGGCATAACACTAGATCATTAAGTCTGTGACAATGACTGTAAAGAAATTAAATGTTTAAAAATGTGAAATGAAATTAGTAAAAGCAAACATGTTCAATGCAGTTTCATTTTGCCATGTTACATGGTAATATTGGAGAAGAAAATGTGAAATTTTCTCAAAGCTTGTTAAGAGCTTGTTTTGCGAGCTCTATATATAACATTTGTAAATACGAGCTTTATTAAAATTAAATCATGTGACATCTGACTTGATTTTTTTTATCATTTTATTTTTTGCTATTAACCCATAAACCGCTAATTATATTATTGGTTGTGTGAGTTAAAAATCAAAGCTTTTAATTGGCCAACTCACAAACTGAAGACAAAGCCAATTGTCAAAATATATTCGCCTATAATATTAAATTCACTTCAGATTCATTTATAAAAAGTATATTAATAATTTGTCAGGTTATGAAAGTGAACGAAAGTTCTTTCAAAAATAAATTGCTATTTATTTATTATAAAATATTCAATTTTGGCAAATTTAAAAGCGAACATACAAATAAAGAGGTCTGACATAAATGCTTTTTTTTTTCAGTTTTTATGGAAAAGTAAATATTTTTTTTGCTAAAATCTTCAATATTTTTACTAAAATCTTCAATATTTTTCTAAAATAATTTTGTTTTTTTAGCATATTATATGAAATAATTTGTAATTTCTCAAAATATACTGTTATAATACTTTAAATCATATTCAAAATGAAAATCTCAGCATTTTTCTTTATTTTCTTTGATCAGGCGTTTTCTTTGTTCTTTTCAGCCAATCAGAATGTCTTTGTCGGCTGAGAGCCGGCTGAGAGCGAATTACCGACAACCTTACTTTTTTGTTTAGCTTTAGAGGCCGTTTATTGATTTTTTTACTTGTAAAATAATTCAGAAGAGGGCAGCACCTTACAGAACTTTTAAAAACCTAACTAATAAGCATAAAACATCTATCCTAGCATTAAAAATAACGGAATAAGAATGATGTCAATTGTCGATGAGAGGTCTCGTAAGAGGCGGGCTAAGAGTTAAGGATTTGGTGTTTTATATTCCTAAAGCTATTAATATATGGTGTATCTGAGCTTAGTTCAGTCCCATATAGTTATTTGAGTTAGATAGCTGGAGTTTTAGACATATAGATGTCTGAAAATTTCAGATTTTCTTCTCAATAGTTATACATTAGATAAAGTGCTGGGCTTGTCCTAGTATTTTTAATCTAATGAATATCCTGGCACCTCACTGATGATGCCAGAAGCAAACCGGTCTGGGGTTGACGATATTCTCAAAGCTTGTTAAGAGCTTGTTTTGCGAGCTCTATATATAACATTTGTAAATACGAGCTTTATTAAAATTAAGTCATGTGACATCTGCCTTGATTTTTTTATCATTTTATTTTGACTATTGGACAACTAACAAAGCATAGAGAAAAGCCTTTAGCCCAATAGTGAGATTGGATGGGTCGAAATTTTTTTCAAAATCGGATTTGAACACTGCTTTTAACTAAAATCAGTGTCAAATGAAATGGCAAATATGCTGTTTTAACCATAAGATGTTGTTCAAATACAATTGTCTTTTTTTTTAAAAATGACGACCCCAATCATTTTCCAAACTAAGACAGAAGAGCTATTAAATGGAATGGATGGGATTATTCCATATTTTTATGATATTCTAGTAATTTTAATTCAATAAAAAAATTTATGTAATAGAATAAATAATATATGTGAATGGTCAAAATTTGAAGCTATAATGAATTCCAAGAAATGGATTTGTATTGCAACAAAAATTAAATTTCTGGACCGTATTAATATAAATGCAAGGATAAGACCTTACCCAAAAAAGGTTAAAGTAATCAAGAATGCTTAGAGACTAAAGAATATAAAACAATTGCCATTTTTTCTTTGGTAATTCTTTTTTGGGAATTTTCACATTCTTATAGGATTTGCACCAGTCAGCGGTTGATTTGGAATGAATCACAAGAGAATCTTTCTTAAAAGACAAAAACATTTCTAACATTTAGCTAGTTATTGGTTCATTTTGATAATATCTTAATAATTGGACATAACCTTAATAGTTGATGTGTCACATTACAGGATCAGAGCAGAATTTAATCACACTTTAGAAAATAGAAAACTATCTAATAGCATTCTTGTCTGGATAATGTCAAAGAATGAAAAAAATTGTAATCACTTGGTCACTATCCATTATGAAAAATGTTTTGAACTAAAAAGCACTACTGAATCATTTATGCTCTCATTGACTTGCTAGTATAATATGTTATCAGTGTAAGATTATAAATTACAATTTAGAAAAAAACATAAAATATGCTGACATAATCTCATATACTGAATATAAAAAAAAAAGGTAGCAATAAATTATGCAAACTACTGAGAGTCAAAATTGATCAATTATAAAATCCTAGCACTTTGGACTAAAGTCAATTCAGGGCTACCAGATGCTTATGAATTGGATAAAGGATGGATCACTCAGTAAATGATCCAAAAGTTTTCATAGATGCTGTGGAATTCATAGAAGCAACTATCAATTGATGAAAAAATAAATAATAGTTGACAATAAAACAATGCCAAGGTCAAGTAAGGTTCTGGAAGTACTTCACAAGGATTGTCCTGTCAAAGAGCTAAAGCTCTAGCATACGGTTATTGACCTAACATTGATATAAAAATTGAAGTGTATATAAAAAAATGACAATCATGTCATTCCATGACATATTCATGGCTACAAAAAAATCTTGGCCAAAAATGATATGGGCCATGAAAGCCATTCCAAGTCATTTTTCATAATTCTACTTAATGTTGGCCCAAAGGAAATGAAAAATAGACTAGTAAAAATATGAGATCAGGGCCTGCGGAAAGCAAGGCATGAGGACAAGATACAAGGACATAAAAACAATGCCGCATTAAGAATACATTTTTGTTGTTACAAATATTAATTGTGACTTCGTTTGTTATTTCTACAAAATAATATAAACTTATTAAAATAAACAATCACTACTTGGAATGCAATTTGTCAATTATAATTTCTTGCAGTTTTTCTCTTACGATATTCTCCTTCTTATGCTGGATTTGCGTAATCTTTTTTCACACCACATTGCTATGTGATGCAAAAATGGCTTTATATATATAGTTATTTAGTATCTCTAAAATAATAATAAATTGTAATGGAACAGTGTTACATGGGATTGAACCCAGGCAGATGAGGTTATATTAAACTATAATCAATTGACGAAATGAATGAGTGGAACAAAACTTTTAAAAAAAGCGGTCTTGCTTTAATAATAAACGAGAAACAGCCGTTTCTAAAGCATGATCGCAGCTACATAAGAGTTCTATCAAATTTATTGAAATAAAAAGTAAAGAGTTTTTTATTTTGTGTTTGTTTGTTAAGAATAAATCTTTAATCATTAGTTGTAGTTTTTTCATTTTTAATTAATTAAAGAGAGAGAATGATTGAGCGCAAGTTTAACTTTGATTAAATCATTTGAATCATTTTGAACAAAAGGGGAAAAATGAATAACTAATTTGCAATATGTTCTGAAATTCCAAGCGATCTAAATTATTTTAAATAGGGTATTAGTAAATGTAAAATTGGAATTGAAACAATAGGCAGGTTGTGCTGGTACGCCTAGATAAAATAGCCAAATTTAGAAACAGGGGAAAAGTGTACACGCTATTGTACAACTCTGACTTCTGTCTCCAGCGAAACAATACCTGAAAAAGGTCAAATTGAGTGATTCCAAAGTGGTGTACGATCCCAGAAATCATGGAATTGAGTTAACACTCGATGGACTTATAAGTGAAGGGCTCACCGGTGCATGGGAGTGATTGGGTGAGAAAATTCAAGGTGTGAGGGCGGGAAGGAAGAGTCAAAGGCCGGACAGCACTTTTCAGATTATTATTGAAGAGTTATTCTTGTATTATTAAACTATTGAAATCTAACAGAGTCGTTCCTGAACATAAAATTGGCTTGACCACCGGACCTCCACGTCCAGCTCAGCTGTTGCCAATAGGTGCTCGTAACACCGGAGAAACTTCCATAAGGCCCACACGCTTTTGAGACCTTGAAAATTGCCGAATGCTTCGATAAAGAAGAAACCATCGCTCAGGATCCAATTACAGTCTTTCTACGTTACACAGGTAGCTATCTTTAAATTGTCGTATTCACTTATGCACCAAAATAAAATAACTTTAATAACCAGAACTATTAAAAAACATTAAGCTAAAATGATAAAGTTACCTTGACCATTAATGAACGATTGAGAATCTAACCAAATAAGTTTGCCTACAGATTAACATTCTTTAAAATATGTGCGAAGTCACCTTGAAATCTATATTTAATTATCTCGGCTTGCCGATCATATACCTGCATTAATTGTTAGTAAACAGTTAAATAAAACTTTATTTAACTAGTATTTTTTGTTATTAATTGCTTGGAATTTCAACATAAATTTGTATAATAGGAATGAGTGCTAGAAGCGATCAAATTTGTTTGTATATGAATGAATGCATTTGATATTTTTGGTGTTGGGATTTTATTTTATTTATGCTTATGTTTGTTATGTTCTCTTAGATTAAATTAAGTTTGATTAAGTTATTCTGTGGGATATAGGGTGGGCCCTCATATAATAAGTAATTGATCGTGAGTGAAAGTCACAGATTCGATGTAAATAAAAGAGAAGAAAAAAGAGTAAAAAAAATAGAAAAGGGGAAAGACAGGAAAAATAGAAAATATAATTGGGAAATCAAAGGAAGAAATATGGAATTGAGTTAGATATAAGATGAAGGGAAGTGTGGGGTGTTGGGTGAGAAAATTAAGGTGTGAGGGCAGGAAGAGATCAAAAGGACAGCTTTCAGATTATTATTATTGAATTAGACTATTCTTGATTATTATTAGCTATTGAAATCTAACAGAGTTTGTAAAAAATTACTAGTGATTGCAATAGGATGTAAAAGAAACTACAAGAATTTAGTTAATTCGAATGTTAAAAAGAAGCATCATTACAGTTTTTAATTCCACAGGTAGTATCTTTAAATTGTGATCTTATACAAAATAAAATAACTTTAATAACAAACATTAAAAAAATAAATAAAATGATAAAGTTATCTTGACATTAATGAATGAGAATCTAACAAATAAGTTTCTAAGTTACATTCTTTAAAATATGTGAATACTTGAAATCTATATTTAATTATCTTGATATATGATTATTGTTATAAAAGATTAAATAAAAATTATTTAACTAGTATTTTTTTGTTATTAATTGTTGAATTTAATTAAATTTATATAATAGGAATGAGTGAGGGTAAATTTGTTTGTATATGAATGAATATTTGATATTTTTGGTGTTGGGATTTTATTTTATTTATGTATGTTTGTTATGTTCTCTAGATTAAATTAAGTTTGATTAAGTTATTCTGTGGGATATAGAGCGGCCTCATATAATAAGTAATTGATCGTGAGTGAAGATAAGATTGATGTAATTTGAAGGGTAATATTGGCTGTGTTCGTTTTTGCTTCGACTGGAGTGATGACGGGCATGTTTGTGATATAGTTGAATGAGCTTATGCCCATACGTGGGGACTCTTATAAAGTTCTCTTATTACTTGATTCAATCCGAATTTATATAAAATAAATAAAGGTAGTGTATATGTGTTTGAAATTATCTTAAGAACATTATGTAATCCCGGACAAGAAAAGAGATTATAGTGATTATTGAGTGGGTATAGGTAAAAATATAACTTTTAAGATTTTTATTGGGTTATTATAACAATGATACTATCTTAAATTTACCATATTAAGCAAAATTTTTTAAAAAAATTCTCGTGTTTTTATAGCATTTAAAATTCTTGTAACAATTTTGAAAATCACTGTGATGGTCAAATATCCAATATAATTTGTCCATAATGTTGTCATAAACACATAAATAAATAATCAATCAAACAAGATTGAAATAAATAACTATTAATAAGTATAATTAAATATTTATCAAACCGGTCTCAATGGAGATGAAATCCGGTTTGATAAATATTTAATTGTACTTATTAATAATTGTTTATTTCAATCTTGTTTGATTGATTATTTATTTATCAATTTTGAAAACATCAAGGTTTTCTATTTAGTTTGAAAAACAGCACAAAGATAACTTTAAAAAAGAAAAAAGAGGGACAATACACTAATAAAATACATAATATTGTATTCATGTAGATAAATTAATTAAAATAGGATCAGTAAAGCAATATTATATTAGTGTTATCAATAAAGCAAGTCATATATAACGTGACATTGCTTTTATAAGCTTGTATTTACAAAAATGAAATTCAGAGAGTGTAACAATAGTTCAAAGATCTTAACTGATAAGTGCGGTAAGAGAAAATATTTAAAATTTCTATCTGAAATACTCTTATTCCCAGACCAATTGGTGAATTGGTCTGGGGATAAGAGTATTTCGGATAAAGATTTTAAATATTTTCTCTTACCAAACTTATCAATTAAGATCTTGTTTGAGCTGTTGGTACACTCTCTGTATTTCATTTTTATATTAGTGTATACATAATGGTAAAACTATTTATATTAGTGACATAAACTTTTAATGCAATAATTAAATGAGAAGGTGCATGTATATTTAAATATAAAGGAATACTATTTTAAAATATTTAGATAGTTATTTGAAATAAAATCTCAATTATTAAGACAATAATAAAAAAAATTTATTTTAATATCTGTAATGTAAATATTTGTTATAATATTGTGAGTTGTATATCTAATTTTATTAAAGTATATTTTATTTAAATGTTTTAAAATATTCATCACAGTAAAATGCATTTAAAAAAATTAAATTTGAAGATGTTTTTGAAATAGAAAATTATAAGCTATTTTGCCAACGCTAATACATCAAAAGTTGTTTGCTGCTACACTTTAATACAAATATTTAAAAAATTGATACATATCTGCATTTAGAATATTTGTTTTAACAGTTTTAAAAATTAATGGAATTACTCTTTGTAAACAATTTTCTGAGCAATGATAGTGAATTTCACTTCTCAGGAAATTACTAATTATCCATGCTACATCTCTATAGAAATAAAGAAAAACAACTTATTGTGATTTTCTTAGTTCATTTATTATTCTACCAGATTTAATTCTTCTCTATCTTGTGATTTTATAATTAAATAAGATTTTCAATCATTTTTTTTAAATTCTAAAAGATTTCATCAAGATAAAAATAACTGGAACTCTTAAAGACTTTAGGTGAATTTTAGATTATAAAGGATATGTTTTTATTTATTACATATAGTTGCTTTTTTGAAATAAAGTTCTCACAAGAGAATGCACATAAAAAGTGGTTCTATAAATAATGTAATTTAAATTATATATATATTAATTTCAATATCATGACTTAGTAGGTATGTAATTTGTTGTGAGATTGTTTATTAATATTATTATTTATCCATAATTTAAATATAATAGTTATATATTTTATGTTTTATTGGTCTCTAAAGTTGTCTATGCTGTTATAATTAAGAAGCCATAAGATATCTAAAAATTAAGTGTAAAAGAATACATAGTTTGAAGCATTTAATAAGAATTATCCATTCTATTTATCAATATAGGTATGTTAAAGACTGTAAGATTTATATAATTACTTACTTTTGTTAAAGTGACTTATAATATTGTTTAGTAATGAAAAACTTCTAGCTATATGCATTATAATTTTTTATTGATGTTAGCTTAGATAAGCATCTTATGCACTAAAAATTTATTTTTAAGTTAATTACTTCAATTCAAAAATCCACTTGTTCTAACTTATATTCATGAAAATGATTCAACCATTTCATTCCCAAATTTAAGCATATTATTAAAACTATTACTAACTCTGCCTATAAGAGATCATTTTCGAAGTTAAAAATTATAAAGATTGGCTGGTAATAATGTATGCAATACTACTATGTTGACGATTTTGCATCTAAATTTAATTCTGTAAATACTCAGAAGTGAATTTATAATTATGTAATAGTAATTTTTTTCATTGTTATCTTTACTAAAACATTAAACTGTATATAAAATTACATAGAATGTTTCTTTTTTTTTATTTTCACAGAGAAGACACCAATTACTATTTTGCATAAGGGTGCTGACAGCACTTCCTCTGGTCCTACTAAAGATATAAAAGAAATTTGTGTCACCAGAAAGCCTGGTGTCAAATAATGACAACCAATTTTTTCCATTGAATTTAAAGTCTTCGTAATTGGACAGAGAGTGAAACATATTTGTATCTTATCACATCATTCGGAATCAACAGGATATTCAGCAATTGATGAGAAATATAAAAAGTATTGCAATAACATGCAAGAAGTTATAAATTTTAGGATGCTTCAATAACACATTAGACAATTCAAATAATTTCCTGAATTCATGTTAATCATATTCAAAGAAACAGCAAACAGATGAACTCTGCCAAAAACACCAATCACTTGGTGAATAGACTGTACTATACTGAAAATATATAGATTTTCAAATTACCCCAATTGAGAATATAATTGAAAATGCAGATCTGGGAGTAAGTTGACTAAAAAAAAGCAACTCGATATCCCAAAGGTACGAATAGAAAATTGTTATACAGAAATGGTTGTCTTTACTTTATGAATGTGAGATGCTGAAGATGTTATATAATGTTCTGGCTCAGTTAAGGACAATAATGGAACGTGTATTTGCTTTTTGCACACACATACATTCAATGTATTAAAGTGTTCATAGTATAAACTTGCATAATACAAAATTCAAAAACACAAAATCTATTTGTTAGTGTTGCTTTTGATCTGGATTACAGACCCAACCTACAGAAAATAATACTAACACCAGTATTACAATTAATATTATATTCACAAATATATACAATACATACTAATGTAATTATATGAACTCTTGGATCTGGGTCTTGTAGTTCTACTGCTTCCAGCTACACCTGATAGCTTGCCTCAGGGATAGAGAATTGACTCCTGGCTGTACAAAACAGCTTGCCTCAAGTCAACAGTAGTTTTAGCAGTCTGGTCTCTCTGTGGACTTGCCTAGCTGTGTGGACAAATAGTGTATTGCTATCATAAGAATGCTTACTGCTGTTTAGGTTAGCAGGGCTTCTCTTGGAGAACATGTACTGTCTTTGTAGGTTAGAGAGAGACATTCTCTGACTTTTCTCCCAAAATGCTGATCATTTATAGCCAGATCCCTGACCTCACTGAAAATATTCAGATTCAGCGAACATCATTGCTGATTGGCCTGAACTAACCATTGGCTGGGTGAGTACCTATACATAAACCTATTGGCCAGCAGCAAACAATGCCTAATCCAATCAGATAAGACGGAATCTGGAATAGTCCACTTTTGAGGAAAGGGTGAGATGTTAGATAAGTAAAAAAAGTTTTATATATTAATAATAAAAAAAAATTAATTATTTCTAAGATAACAGCCTTGAAAGAGAAAGAATTCAGAGAATAGTTTAAAAGGTGATTGTTAAAAAGTGATCAATCCGCAAGCCAGGAAAGAGGTCAGTACATTAAGCTACAAGAAATACGTGAAGGAAGAAAGGCCTAGATAGGCCTTAATACCTACTGACATTCCGGATTTTTTCGCTCACACTAAATCCAAAATTTGTACTATAAGTTAAATCTTGTATCAGATTTACTCTTGGTGAATTATTATTTACACATGCTGTATTATGCTGGGTTGGCATTTATGATTTCGTTGGATTCTTACTTTTGATATCTCGAATCCAGTTTGCTGGAGGAATGCGAATATAACAATTTCAAATAGAAAAAACAAGTATTTTTACATTTCTTTTTCGTTTAATACTTTTAAAGATTATCTTCATTCTCAACTTTATTTCTTTATTTAAATGTATTTTCTTTCCAATTTTTAAAACGTTAAAAACAAACAGCCGAAGAAATTAAGCATCACGTGATTATTAACGTTCAGGCAGTACTGTTTTTCTTTTAATGGTCCTATTTAGATAATAAGTTGTTACATCTTAATTAATTTCATATAATTTTAAAATCTAAATTTTAATATTTACATTAAAAGATTATAGCTCCGTTGTTAGAATGATTATATTTATATAAATATAATCCTACAATTTAAATGTTTATCAATAAAAGCAATAAGGTTGACTCACATAAATAAATTACCCTAAATAAATACAATAAATATTACATGTGGCATTAAACGTATATATATAAAAGTTACTGAGAATCTTACCAAAATTATTCCATTTTTAAAGACGAAAATAACTAATTAAATTAAATAAAATTTTGGCATTTCCCCACCCATTAAAGCTTCTTGGCTGGCGCTCTCTATCGGTATAGTTTAGCTTTCATTAAAATTATACTATCTTAATTAATTAATTAATAAAAAGTCTATTCAGTTTCCTTGTTTCAAAAGGATCATCCACTGATTAATATATAAAAAGTCTTGTTACTTGTGAATTTACCGGTTTAGGAAATCCGGAAATAGTTTTTGTTAAATTATATATTTTCATAGGTATACAGTAACTGTCTAAAACAAAACGGTTGAAAACGAGCAATGGTAATTAATATTTCCACCGTTGTTTTTTATTAGTTATTTTAAAGAAAATAAATTTTATATTTCCACTTTATTTGTTAATTTTTTTTTTCTATTAACTGAAGTTATTTTACCGATAAATACATGCTATGAATTAATTTTTTTAAAAAGTTTATTATAATCGCTTGATAAATGACTAGATCGTGACGGAAGAAAAGATAATACTTTATTTTCCGGGGGGGGGGGGGGTTGTAAGTTTTGAAAAAGAAAATTATTTGTTTATTGCAATAGTTGTATTCGAAAAAATATGTGGATAATTAGGTATCCGATATAATCAACATCCATGAATAACAATTAATTTCCAATTGGATTGCCTATTGTTTTTCTTAAGATTTGTAAATGTATTCTCTTTACAATTTTTTCTGTCTCTCCATACCAAAGTTGGGTCCCTAGAACTACAGATATTTTTTTCAATGTTCAAGATCTGCATGGCATTTTATGAATTGCTAAAAGCATAATAAGACATTTTTGGGATGTTTAAAAACTGCATATGACATTTTGGTTGTTTAAGAGGCGCATGTGGTATTTTTTGAATATTTGAGACCTTTTTTAAAATTGTACTGCATTCCATTTACAGATAAAGCTGTTTATTAGCATATTTTATTAGCTACTGTATATATAACCTGTAAATTATTGAACTTTATATATTTTGAGAATTAACAATGATAACTGATATCTTGGCAGTCTCGCATTGTAGCTTTTTGAGCTACAATTCACCTATTGCTATTTTATCATTTTGTCTATCTCATGCAACACGACAACATTATATATTTTTATTTATAAAGTAGTAATTAATTATTATCACTGATATAAAATGCAATTAGCATAGTCAATGCTAATATTAAATATTAATTAATAATCAGTTAATAATAATTAACATTATTGGAAACAACTGTAGTTACCTTCTATTATTGCGAAGTTAGATATCATTAATAGTGCAATAAATTCTAAATGAGCAATATAAAATCATAAACCAATAAGCATCACATGATCACCATTTCTTATGCTTGCTGATAACTTATTAAAACAGGCAAAACTCTCCGTACAGTATTGCCACTCAGTGCGAGCTAGAGGGTTGCATTAGATCCTAAGATCTAGGTGCAGTGCTCTCAGATCCAAGGCTCGTCACTGACGAAGGCCACAAGCAAGAAACTAGTCTGAGGATATTGGATGAGTAGGCTCTTGATGGGGATTTTATGCACAAGGCTTCTGGCATCCATTGATTACTCTGGCTTGCACAGAGTGGCACTACTGTAAGGAGAGTTTTTCCTGTTTAAAATCATCAACATGATAAAAATAGATTTGATATAAAAACAAAATTAATATTGTTTACTAGTAATGATTAATGGTATAATTTTAAGGATTTTAGTTTATAGTTGTGTATATGATTTTTTTTAAAAAGCTGTGAATTTGATTAGAAAAGTCATTCTTACAACAGAGCTCATCTAATATCAATTTGATAAAACCAGTAGATGTCAGAGGACTTGCCCTTGACAACCTTAAATTACGAGCAAATAGTACAGTTCCAGAATTTCTAAAAAAATTAGAATCGAAAGTCAAAGCATAGTTGGCAAAACTATTCAGTAACAATGATCCAAAAAATAAGCACCCAATATCATACAGCAAACTAAGAAGCTGCTGTGAACAAATTTTATCGTTAGCAACTTAAATTGATAAAAGGCTCTCACAACAAATTAAAGTGTTTTTTAATTGATCTAATCTCCACTTACGATTCTATTCATTAAAATGATCTTCTAAAAAAATTTAAATCCATAAATAAATAAAAAATCATTAATTTACATGCCAAAATGCTTTCCTAGCATTGGTGGTCGAGAGGTCAACACAGCTTTCTTACAAGCCGTTGTCCGGGTTAGTGGGTTCGCTTCCCGGCTGATGCTATGACACATGAAAAAAAAAATGCTTTCCTATATAAAAATTTAAGTGACATGATAATCATATGAGGTAAAAAAAATGTATAAAATGGACTACCATAAAATTTAGTTCTTTCAATAAATTCATGTCATCTTTTAAAAACATAATGTATGCAATTCATTTATGCTGATGACATAGATTTGATTTAACAAAAGAGATCCTTTCCTAAAAATAAAAAAGTCACTCAATAAGAATATGAAAAATAATGATTCTTTTTCAAAGACTGGGGTTTTATCCTTAATCCAATAAAGATAGTATTCCTAACTTTTCACCTAAGCATAAGAATAACAACTAGTAATCTGGATATAATCTTTTACAATAATAAATGGAAATACAATCCTACACCATGCTATTTAGAGTGATCTTGGAACATAGCTTAACTTATTTTCTTCATTCATCTAAGATTAGATCTAAAATAATTCCTACGAATAATTCCTTGAAAATATGACACACTAATTGGGCTTGTGATACAAATATTTTATGGACAGGCTTTTTTATTTCAGTTTTCTACTACTGAATATTATCTTCTATTCGAAGAAAAAAATCCCCACACTAAATATTGTTGACTTAAACAAGTCTACTCCTTTGCAGTGTCTTTCTGTTATTTATATATTCCTCTACCAGATAGCAGAAATAATGTTGCCTCATAGAAAATGCATAAAAAGCTAATAAAAAGAAAAGATTTGCATTCAAATTTTCAAGGTCCTTACAGCTATTCACTCCATCTTATACAAGAGATACCCATGATCACATACATGTGGAAAAGATAAATGATCTCCAATATATATATTTTGTGCTGAACCAACGCATCAGTTAGTCCAGATTATTATCTCCCCCATACGTATATAATCAGTGTCAGTTAAGACAGCAAATCTTCAAAAATTGTGATAGTAACTTCATTAGCATGATTCATAGGTAAATTATTAATTTATTAATAAATTATATATTTTATATGTATGAGTTGACTAACAACATTATCTCTATCACATAATTATATATAAACGATTAAAAAAAAGATTTACTAGTGGTAAACAATTCATACTATTAGTAATAAGAAAGACATTAAGATATCTGATCTTAATTGAGTTCCACATTAAGAACCTCTTTCAGCTTTACATTTCCTAATCATCAGCCAATGCGTAGAATTCATCAGACTAATTTTAATTGAAGCCTAAATCTGTTAATCTGTAAGTATTAATAAAATTAGTTTCAGATAGTCAAATCCTTCTCAGAGATTTATGTAATGTATCCAGTCATTAGATTCAGCCAGTTCGTATTGGTTTGACAGAACCGATATCTAATTTTTTGTTGAGTTCAGCAAACTGGCTGTTAAAATGAGACTTGTTTATTGTAATGGACAGCCGACACCCTAATATCCATCACCAGAGAATGCCACTAGACTTCTAGTCTAGAAATTTATAGTTTATTAGCGAGGATACCAAGTATAAATGCATACCACAGCTGTACTATCACTCGGATATCTAAAATCGCCTTTAAAACAAAGAGAGCAAAAATTATTCACAAAGCAGATAACAGTAAACAAAATACTGAAACAAATTTGACAATCAACAAAACAAAGTTCATTAAAAATCTAGCACTGCATAGTATAACATAGTTCAGTTATAGGATTTCAATACCACAGTTTAAATATAAGGTTCACTTATGACGGAGTATAAATAAGACAGTTTGAATATATCTGAGTTCAAAAAAATAACATATGAAGAAAAAAAAAGAATAATTCTAAGATATCCAAATTTGACTACAATAATTTAAATAAATGCATTTGAATAGTAAGGAATTATTTCATTTAAGCATATAATGTATTTGATATTTGGTAGTTTCAATATTATCCCCCCCCCTCCCAAATACTTATATTACTATTAGATCATTTCTGAAGTTTGATAATGACTCCTTGATTTATCCAGATGTACACACATATATTTCACATTTGCATTAAACAATAAATAATAAAACAGCCATAATCCACTATTTATGTTCACACATGCAGGCCATGAGAAAATTAGCTCAATATATTGTGCATATGATCCAAACACTAAAAATATAAACCAAACGTAAATAGGCTTCTTTATCACCTGTATTATAGAGCAAAAAATATATATAATCATGGGGTAAATGTCTCTACCTCACATAAACAAGAACCTGCAAGTACATCAAGTGGGAATAATAGTAAAGGTTCATTGAGCAAAACATATACTAATAAATTCATATAGTAAATTCATGTAATGGATAAATATTCAGAATTGCTATATACAATGCACACATATACATTTACCAATTCTTTTAATTTCAGACGTTTATGATGCAAACAGAGTAAACAGACAAAACTGCTAATAAATTTAATCAGTTTATCAATGATTTATATACTTACATGCACATCAAATAAAACACACATATTAATGATTTGGAAAAATATTCAGATATATTAATTATTGAATATAAATTATAACAAATATAACATCTATCTCTTTTTAAAACTTTCATTTTTTCTATTGAAAACTTGTCTTTAAAAATAACGTAGATCATAATTGCACAATCAAAAAAACATTTTCTTTCAAAAAAATATTTATGAGGGGGAAAAAAAGAATTAAAATTTTAGAATCAAATTAGTTTCTGTCATCTAAATTAAAGCTATCTTGCTATATCAGATACACTAAGTTTTACATCATATAAACATTAAAAAAGTTTATATAACAAATAAATGCTTAAATATAAAATTACATTATTTAAATTATAATTCATTGACTTGTTAATAATGTTTTATAAAATAATTTATAAATAAAAGTTTACTTTGCATCCAAAGGAAAAGATGATGAAGAGGATATTATTTTCCAGAAGTTTTAATTTTTTATAATTGTACATAATTTTCTACTTCTTCTTTTCCGATGTATTGATTTCTATTATAATATATCATACCATTTACACTTTCTTAGACACTTTATCAATAATTTTATTTGTATTACACTAACAGTTTCGACTTGGGTTTTGGTAATAGAATCAACAAGAACTCTGATGATGACTGCAGGACAGTCAAAACTGTTAGTGTAATACAAATAAAAGTATTGATAAAGTGTCTAAGAAGGTGTAAATGGTTTGATATGTTATAATTGAACATGCATGTGCAAATGAAGTTCCTTAATAGTTTCTGTGTAAAGTTTCTTCAATTACCAGTTTTTAATCTTGAAGAATTTGTCTTGAAATTGTTATTTACTATTGAGAAATGTATTTGTTGAAGGGCATATGTCACCACAGACATGGATGGTCTTAATTAACATTTATAATTAAGATGTAGTCTTATTGAACATAGACGTCAAGATATTGAGTACCATAGTTTTCAAAGTTATATTATCCAATTATTTTAAAGAATATGTATTCATTCATAAATTGTCATTAGTGACCAATGACGTTATGTATATTTCAATTTATATTTTATTTGCTATTATGCACACAGATTTTCACATACTATATTGATGTAATCTCATTTCATTATGCACGTTACAATTTAATTTTTTTAATTTAAATGAAGTAACATATAGCCAAATTTGAAGTCATAAATTTTTTTAATAGTTGTAAATACTAATTTTTATTAAGCACCATGTCAGCACGTAATACTTATATAAGGCTAAAACCTTAGTACGTGCACGTTGACAATTGAATCTTGCATTGATTTGTAGATGTCTCTCTTGTTAAAATTAAGCACTCAAGGCACATGTACTATGGTTTTAGCCTTATATAAGTATTAATAATAGTTGGTAAATAGATAAATTAAAAAAATAGCATCCACCCCAACATGACATAAAGCAAAGGCAAAACTCTCCATACAGTAGTGCCACCCTGTGTCAAACAGAGTAATCAATGGATGCTAGAAGGCTTGTGCATAAAATCCCTATCTAGTGCCTACTCATCCAATATCCCCAGACTAGTTTCTGGCTTGTGGCAATCATCAGTGAGGAGCCTTGGATCATGTGATGTTTAGTGGTTATGACAAACCCACATTAGATAACTAAACACATATATAAACCTAAATGAGATCTAAGAATTGAATATTTAATAGAAGTGGAATGCAGTTTTCAGAGCACTGAAATAAATATGTAAAGATTTAGTTTAGGAAAAGTCAGAAGTGACTGAAAATGAACCAATTAAAAGTTAGATAGGTATCACTAAAAGAATTAAGGAGGCTAACATGGATTTGGCTAGAGATATTGCTTGACCAGAAATGGGTGAACAGTTGAAGATTTAAATTGGATTCCAAGAAATTGTAAAAAACCTAGAAAGGGACAAGTTGTAAGAATACAATATGAATGTTTGCTGATTTGATATAAAGAAAGAATGATTTACAAAATGGGGATTAAATTTGGAGACTTTCATCCTATAGTGGATCAATAACTGAAAACTGTATTACCTGTTGTCATAAGATCTACAATGACATAAACATTATTATACCACTATCTTATTACTTTCAGTATATCAGAAATTTTGTTCATCCAGTCTTAAGAATGATTTCTTGCAGTTTTGCTTCATATATAAGCATGTATTTAAGAACAATGCATATTCACTTAACAAATGAGAAGTAATCTTTTTTCTCATTCATATTCTTTTCAATATCAATAATGGCTGACTTCTGATAATACATGTACCAAGATTTTTGATTCTGAACTAGATAAATAACAAATTCGGCTGAAAGGCTAAATATTGAAACAGTAAGGTCTGCTTTGCAGATCTTCGTTTCACCTTTTCTCACCTACTTCCTACTCTCATACCTTAGTTTGAACCCCAATCTATCGTAGTGTCTGCAATACACTTGTATACCGAAAATCCCGCCTAATTTTAAACCACGAGCACAATGCTCGTATTATATATATATAACTTATTCCCAAATAAAATAAAATATTATGAATTATGTATTTGTTCACATAATTTACATTTATTAAAAAGTAAGTTATATAAGTTGTAATCGCGCACACACTATGATATCCATTTTAAAACATTTCAAAATTATAAATTGTTAGTTATTTTGTTTGGATCTATTTACAAATATATTACCGTCGTAATATATTTTGATTTAAAATAAAATTCATTTAGTAAATATTAGTTTAGTAGATAGATTCAAATATTACAATTTAAAATAAAATAATTTTCGTTTTATTTAATAAAAATCATCCCAAATATTTCTGTTAAAATAAATGAGGGACAATAGTTTAATTATATAAGTTTATCTAAAAACAGCAGCTGTCCATTTAAGTTTTCTTTAATTAGTAGCAGTAATTTTAATTAAATCTAGTTTGTAATTCGAATGTCGACGGGGAAGTTAACAAAAGAAATTAATTAATGTTGAAGTCCTTTAGACATTCGGATAGATTTAATTACAGCAGATAAGTCCAATAATTTTGTACGCTCCAGG
Organism: Epiperipatus broadwayi; assembly: GCA_028023455.1. Classification (NCBI taxonomy): domain Eukaryota; kingdom Metazoa; phylum Onychophora; class Udeonychophora; order Euonychophora; family Peripatidae; genus Epiperipatus; species Epiperipatus broadwayi. The sequence goes on along the minus strand of JAQFVV010006286.1, from coordinate 1,628,516 downwards.
ACAAGTCTATTGTTAAATTTTACTATCAAAAGGATGTTTTTCTTTTGTTCTCCATTCTAAGCTTCTAAAGAATTCTGAGTTGTAAAAGGGTTTCTGAGTTATTCTAAGCTTCTAAAGAATTCTGAGTTGTAAAAGGGTTTCTGAGTTGTTCTAAAATTCTAATAATTTGCTAACCTTGACATGTCCGAGTAGAGGCGTTTAAGATGGCTATGTCCCCTCGGAATAGCCAGCCGCTGCTCCATACCATCAGAAATTATCACACGGATCCCGGAACTGCTGCTGCCGCTGCCAAAATATGAACATTCCAGATTTTGCTGCTGAATTATAAAACCTGCCGAACATCTACCTGCAAATGCTTCTCCAGAGGTAACCTAAATTAACCCAAGAGCTCTTGTGATCACTAACATGCTATAGCTATTTAACATTGTTTTCTTATATTTCACAACTTTGTTGTGTATTTATTTTGTGTGTTTAAATATGCTCAACATTTTGCTCTCTATCCTTGGGTTAATATTTTCTATTTATAAAGCTTTCTTTTATTTTATTATGATAATGTGTCAGAATCGTCTTTGACCGAGTGAACTATTCCCTCTATTGAAAATAAGACGCCGCTATTAAGGCATATTTTAAATTTATAATTTTCCAATTTTATTATCTTGCAAATCACTCGTTTGAGGGCGATTCTTTTCTTTAATGTAACATAATCACATAGTTTAAAATCTACATGTTATTGATTTTAATCTAATATAAGAGTATGTGCGAAGTCAATGATTAAATGTATCCCCAAATGCATGATTGCGTATATAAATCTATACTTACTTTTCAAACCCGCAAGCATGCATTTTCCTATTTTAATTACCGTGTTCTACTTTCATTATAAAGTTCATCATTGACGTCGAGAATGTGCGGACCCTCTTAAATGAATTTCGGGGAATTTGATTGGGCATTTCTCTTAATCCAAGTAAAACCCATTTAGTATGTTTTTATATACACTAGTCTCGTATTGCTGGTACATGAATTGGTTGTTGAGACCGCTTTGTTTTATTTTTCCAAGGATTCTTGACACGGCAAAGTCCGTTCTTTTCGCTTATTGCAAGTTTCCAGGCAGAGGGTGTTCATCAATGACACCCCTGGGAATTAAACGCAATCGTCACACAGTCGCTAAGTTTCGGCTGTTCGTCAAAATACTTTCCTACGGGTTAGCGGCGAGATGCCCTCCGTAATTATTCCGGATCTTCAATATTGTTTCATTTTATATTTATTTTACAAAGCATCCGTGACTTAAATGTGTCACACCCTCCAACTTTATAAATTCACTATCAGCAATACTGACCTCCCAATACAAATCTATTATTATTCTCAAATAAATGCTTTGATCCCATTCCCACCTTTGCTTAGTAAGCTTTAGTCCGTTACTATTCTCGAAATCAATAAATATTTTAGAACATTTAATTTCAAATATTGTCTTAAACTTGTCTATTTACTCAAAGCACCTCGCACATGTTCCTATCTTGTCAAGCACATTATCGTAACGCTATTAGCCCGAGGAATAGAATATATCACTCTGTTTTAAAACCTTTTGTCATTACTGAAATATAAATGCCAACAATTCTTTAATACGCGTCCCTGTCTCATATAAGCAGACAGTGGCGTTATATATATATTTATATAAATAAATTGTGTGAAATTATTTAAAACTAAATGTGATCTCTTATTTTATTTGATTCCTATCACTGTCTCGGTCTATATATATATTTTTTCTGCATTTCTTTTGTAAATCCATAGACGTTAATTAGCCACCCAAACTTATCTTAGTATAGAGTCTTTTGTTTCTCCCTGACCACCAGGCACCGGTAAAAGGTTATACTAGTTGTAGCATCAGATGTGTTATCACGCAGGTGGCGCTGTGAAATTTGGACTTTAGATTCGAACTTAGTATATCTAGAAGGCAACCCCTCCTAGAATGTTCAGTTTAGTGTCTGGGGTTTGAATTATGCAGTGTGTTAGCGAGATAGACGATTCTGACCGTTACAATATCTGTCGAATGGCAATGTTATCTGTGCCACATTTTGAATAGACAATTATCTTCATGTATATTTATATTAAAATATTATATCAAGTTGAATCAATGATCAATACATTATGGTATCTGAATGATCTTAACCTGGCAGCAGCTCTCGTATACCAATCTAATACTTTACACCATCATCAATCCTCGATATATCAGGCAAGTGAAGAGTGCTAGCCACTGATAAATTATTATTATTGAACATCAATGTTACACTTTTATGGCTTATATACCACAAAAATAAACATTAAATAACTGAAATATGCATAGCATCATTCTGAATCAATACAAAAGGTTAGCAATACACGTCAAGTGTTGGTGGTCAGTACAGCTGCCTTACAAGCAGTTGTCCTGGGCTAGCTTCCTGGCCAATGCTATGACACATAATAAAAAAAGGTTAGCAATACATGACATCTTTTTGTCAATGCCAAAAAATTTAAAAAATAATTAATTTATGTAGTACATAATGCCCAAATTCTAATCTACTGAATATAGATTACAATAAAATTAATAATAGTAAGATGTTTTTTCCCTTTACGATCTATTAACATCAAGAAATACTTGTCTATTATATATTTTAATTAAAAAAAGCAATTTTTAAAATTTTCATCTTTATTAAAATTCCTTAAAGGTTGAAAATAAATGATTAAAATTTTTCCTGAAACACAATATACATCTAATGTAATAAGAGTATTATTGTTTTAAAGTTATTATATTTAATGTTAGGTAGTAACAAATTTTAATTATTTGATATATAACATTTTCATATTAAAATATTTTTTCTTGTATATACTTATATTTAAGAAATTTAAAATAATTAATTACAACCATTTCTTTTCACCAATAAAATAATAAGAAAACATATTAAGGTATCAATTAAAAATAAAAAGTTATGATTAATATGCTTTTAAATACTATTTCCTTTACATACAATCATGTTATTTCCATTTTCAGTTCAATTTGTTTTTACTGTCAGGCAAAGATAAGATTGATGAATGTGTACATTTTTATACTAAGCTCTTCATAATTAACCATGTTAAACTTCTGATTTAATTTCTATACATTCATCCCAAATGTAAGCTTGTGGTTAAGACCTGTAGAGGTTCCTACTATTGCATTTTTATGTGCATATTCTTGAAGTTACAGCCTTAGTAAATATTACACACATTCATAATGTAAATATTGCTTTGCTTATTAATGCTGATTATTTTCCCTAGAAATATAAAACATTTTTAAAGAAAAATTGTAATAAAAGCAGCTGCTTGAGTTTTCTCATTGGAAATTTTAATATTAACAAACATAAATATGCAAAAAAAACTTTTTTATATTATGCTGAATCATTTCTTAATGCAACAGTAACCCAAACCTTCTTAGACTTTTTATACGATACATTTGCTTTTTTACAACTGAAGACAATCTTGCTTTTCTACTCACTTATGGTCAAACTGGATATAAAATATCCCACATATCTAAAAATACACTCACTTTTATCTAAAAATTTTATTCTTCCTATTTTCTCAAAAATCCTCCATTTATAAAACCTGGACAAGTAGTCTTCCAAGAAAATTGGTCAAACTAATAGCATTTTAAGGAGTACAAAACAATTTTTTTATATTGACAATTTGATTATATTTGACACAAAAATTTTACTCCCTTTGCTATTTTCATTTCTTTTTACAAGCCAATGTTTATCAATATAAGAGTATGTATTATTAAATTATCTTTTTCATTACGTTTTTTATATTTTGTCATTAAATAAATGCTTTTCAAAAATTGTTTTGTCAAAAAAAACATTTCCTTTAGGAATATTTGACCAATTTTCTATATTTATGATTGACTACATTTCAATAATTATTTTAAAATATATCAACCTTCAAATTTATAATTACTAATGTTACATGTAAAAATTTAATGCTATATATTTTCCTCATATTTAAGTGTGTTGTAAAAAGTTATTTCTTGTGGTCAATTAAATACACATGACATTAACTGTTATATAATTTATATAAACTTTAGGTAAATAAAAGATATCTATTATCCAATTTTGCTTAGTATTATCTTTTTCATATGCATGTATTTCTGAATCATCATCTTCCTACAATTCTTATATTTAATCTTGATTATTTACGATTTTTCTTTACATTAATCAGGTTGTGAGATTTGGCCATCAATATTATATTTTTTTTGCAAGAATATGTCATAAATGATGTACACAATACATCAGAATTATCACTTAAATGTGAAAACTGCATTTAATGACTTTGTGCCTAAAATTAAGGCTTTGAAGAATCTTTATAATCTTATATCAAATTAATTTTTAAATTATAAATACAGAAGCAAGATAAGAGACTCTTTTTTATTAGTTTGAAAAATATGAAGTATTTAAGCTTTTAAAACAAAAGCATTTCACTCTACAAATATAAATTTAAAAAGAGAAATATTAAATTTCAAACACATAATGCAATGGTTTTGCTACATGGTCTAAAAACAATATGGACAAGAAAATGTAAAATTGATTAAGAAATCCTGGTAATGATTGGAATACTTTTAACACATTAGATATCTTCCAAAAAAAATAATGTAAGAAATTTGATGAAGCATTTGTCTGTCTTCACATGAATTATGGAAATAGCTAACTGAAAAATTAAAATAGCTATAATTTAATGAAATTTATATAAAAAAAAAAACTTTATAAATATTAGTATTTGCCGGAAAGTTTTTGATGATAAGTATTTCAGATGTTATAATATCTTGGACTATTTCCATCATCTATCTATTATTAAATGTTCAATGTCTAGAAAATTTTAAACTTCTCCAAATAAAAATAATTGTTAGTATTAATACACAAGTTAGTAGATAACATGGTTGCAGTATAATCTAGTAACTTGTGTAATGTAACATATGTTATCTACAAATATGTGTTATTACAAATGATTGTTTATATTTGGAAAAGTTTAAAATTTTCTAGACATTCAACATTTAATGATAGATGATGGAACGATAGAAATTTAAAATTTGTGTTAATAAATGATTTTAAAAATATATTATAAGTATTACTTTAAAAAAAGTCTTATATACAACAAAAACCAGCACATTTTTTTTTGTTTTTAAGTAATATCTTTATTATTTTATATAAGGATATGTATAAATGACAAAATTAAACATTGAACAATAACTCATAATAACAATAATCTTAAAATCTATAGCATTATCAAATGCAGTATTATTTTAGGGACTCATTTTTGATTCTCACAATATTGACTCTTCACTAATACTAAAGTTAGTAAAAGCACTAAACATCACATGATCACCATCTCTTATGCTAGCACATAACTGTTATTAAACAGGCAGAACTCTCCATACAGTAGTGCCATCCTGTGCCAACCAAAGTAATCAATGGATGTTTACTCTGGTTGGCACTACTGTATGGAGAGTTTTGCCTGGTTAAGTTAGTAAAAGATAAGTAACCCGACTTCAAATTGATAATGACTTTTATATTGTTAAAAATTAGTTTTGCATTATTGTTTCGATTTAGAAAATAATTTTTGTTTTAGACTTCGTAAAACATATTTTTTATCTTCAATAAACTACTAATATAAAAAAATGTTAACAAGATTTCTTTAACATATACATTTTTATATAATGAATATAAATAGCATTTTAGCCAATAATTAAAAATTTAGAAATTTTAGTAGTCTTTTTATAAGTTCACTTTAGTTTATATAAATATTTTCCTTGGGCTTTATATCATTCCACATAGATCAACTTTATAAGGGTTATCAAATAATTGAATTCGTGGAATTTATCCCTCAACTGAATCTATCAAATTTTATTTGGATAATAGAAAATATTTTAGAAGGCTTTCATCAATAATCATTTATGGTATTTAATTATCATATGCTGAAAAGATATTCATATGATTCAAAAATCAGATTAAATTCTTACAGGTAAAATGTTTTGAAAATAAAGTTTGCACTCTTCTAAAATGGAAGTAACCATCTTGTTTTTAATACAGAAAAAATAGTTCTTCATTTTTATAATACAAATTAATTAAAGAAATCCTCTTAGACCACTACTGTTTAAAATTAAATCATAAACTAGTGAGAGGTCTCTATATTTCATTGATGTTTGCAATATTATCTGATTACTTTTAGACTCTTATGGTGACTTTCAAGGACAAGAGATTAATGGTACATTGTCCTGATATGCACATGAAATTGTCAGAACAGTAGATTTATGTACCTTTAGCAGTCAAATTATTTATAAATAAAATCTAGAATTCTCAACATAATAAAATAGCAATCTCTAGAATCTCCTGACTAGTGAAATGATTATTTTCATGACTTTCACAGTCATTTTTAATAATAATTTCATAGCCATACAACTGGCATTTAAATACTTCCTTGCTAATGAAGCAGTTTTTTTATAGTATGATTTTTATCATGCCTTTTGTTCTCACACAAAATACAATTAAGCAGTTCTTCTACCTGTAATTTTTCAGGTCTTTGTATGTTAAATGTTTTACCTTCACTGTGTCCTTTCTTGCCTTATTGAATACTCTTTATCAAAAGTTTTAAATTCACACAGGGTGCACCTACATAATTGTTCTCTCATATGGGTTCTTAAATTATTTCTATTTACACAAAGTGGACTTAAATGGTTTCTCTCCTGTGTGTTTTTTTTCTTGTAAAAAATGGGTTGTGTCAGAAACCGTATATTCACCCAAAGAACATTTAAATGGTTTTTGTCCTGTGTGTTTCCTTTCATAATGTAATAAACAATCTTTTCGAAAGGTTTTATATTTACACAAAGCATTTAAATAGTTTTTCTGCTGCTAATACATATATAAAGATCTTTGATTCTGGACCCACTGGTAATATCAAATATTTAGCAAAAAATGGCCAAGTACATGTACAAGGGTAATGTTATCTGAGCAACAATTTAAAATAGCAATTATCTCAATGAGTATTTATACTAAACCGTTATATAAAGTTTGAATCAATGATCAATTTTTATGCTCTCTGGATGCTATTAATCTTGCATCTGCACTCCTATAACAATCTAATGCTTTTCATCATCATCAATCCTTGAGATGTCAGGCAAGTGACATGTGCTTGCCACTGACATATTATTAAAAATCAGTGCTATACTTTCATGGCATGTGTATCACAAAAAACACATTAAATAATTAAAATATGCATTTTGAATTCTTAATATAAAAGATCAGCAATACATGACACCATAGCTATATATAATTTTGTCAATGCCAAAAAATGACTTTAAAAACATCAAAATTGGTTTATATACTAACTAATGTCCATTATGCTGAACATACACATAAATTGTGATCTAGTGAATATAGATTGCAATAAAATTAATAATAATGATTTAGTATTATTGTTTCCTTTATGATCTATTAGCATCATGAAATATTTTTAATCAATTATATATTTGAGTTAGGAAAAGTAATTTATTGATTTCCCATCATTATTCAAATTTCTTAAGAGTTCAATATAAATTATTAAAATTCCATCAACAACACAATATACACATAATGTAATGAGTATTATTGTTTTCAAGTCATTACATTTAATGATAGGTGGTAACAAGCCAATTTTAATTATTTAATATGAATTAGTAAATTTACAAGTAATTTTTATTTTAATATATTTATTCTTGTATTTATATTCAAGATTTAAAATTAATGAAAACACTTCTTTGCACCAATTAAATAATAAGACAAAGCATATTAAAATTAGAAATTAACATTAATTAGTATAAGTTTAAATGCATATTTCCTTTACATAATATGATAATGCTATTTTGCTTTCAGTTCAATTTGTTTTTACAATCAGGCAGAGATATTAAGATTGATGTAAAGCTCTCTATAATTAACAATGTTAAACATTTGATTGATCCATAATGTAAATCATGCTTTATTTATTCTTTCCTCTGAAATATAAAACTATTTTTTAAAAAAATCACAATAAAAATAACTGCTGAACTTAAGTTCTCTCACTTGAGATTTTAATATTAATAAAGACAAACAAGAAAAGAAATCCTTTTTATATTATGCAGAATCACTTCTTAATGCCACAGTAAACCAAACCTTGTTCGTATACTTTTCATGGAAGACATATTTTCTTCTTCACAACTGAAGTCAATGATCTTGCTTTTGAACTCACTTATGGATGAACTGGAAATGAAATAAAGTCACATACAAACTCACTTTTATGTAAATATTTTATTCCTTCTATTTTCTCAAAAATCCTCCATTAATAAAACCTGGGCAAGTAGTCTTCCAAAAAAAATTGTCAAACTAATAGCATTTTAAGGAGTACAACACAAAATAAATTTTATATTCATGAAAATATGTTAATTACATTTGAGGCAAGCACCTTTATTAGGTCTACATTCAAATTTTTAATTTCTCATGTTATATATACGCATTTAATGCTATTTATTTTTTTCATATTTAGGTGAATGAAGTAAAAAGTGGTTATGAATGAAGTAAAAAGTGGTTATTTCCTGTCATTAAATATACATAATATTAGCCATTATATAATTTATACAAATACTAATTGAATAAATGATATCTATTATTAAGTTATGTTCAATGCTAAATAAAATGATTTTAAATCAAATTATGCTATATTTTTCGTATGCATGCATGACTGGATCATCAGCTTCCTACATTTCTTCTAGTTAGTCTTTGGTTATTTATTTATGATTTTTCTTTACATTGATCATGTTGTGAGGTGCTGTGATCTTATTCCATTCATTTGACATCAAAATCATGTTCAATTCTGATTTATTTTTTACAATTGTGATACATGGTGTATATGCAACATATCAGAATTATCACTACTATAAGGGTATGTGAAAACTGCATCTAATGACCTTGTGGTGAAGATTAAAGCTTTGGAGAATCTCCACAATCTTATATGAAATTAATTTTTAAATTATTAAATGGCTATGTAGACTAAATAGAGGTCTAGAAGCAAAATAAGTCTTTTCACCACTTTTAAAAAGATGAAAATTTTAAGCTTTTAAAAACAAAATATTTCACCCTACATACATAAATTTAATAAGATATTACAAAATTTCCAACATATAATGTAATGTTCAATAAAAAATAGTCATATATCACATGACTCCACTTCTTTCTTAAGCTTGCAGAATATAAACAAAGAGCTTTGCTAATTGCTCAACAAACTTTGAGATAAATGCTTAGCAAGATAAAGCATTTAAAATATCTCTGAAAACCAACTCTCATCCCCTGACCAATGGTTTCATGCTTTGGCACTCCTCGGAAAGGCGCTAGGGTAGCTTCCAGACAGTAGATCTAAAAACACCAACCCAAAGCCAGCATTTATCTAAGAGTTGACTTTTGAGTAGAAAATCTGAAGTTTTCAGTGGACAATAAAGTGCATAATTAATAAAAGATGATAATAATTGGAATAAATACTTTAACAACTGCATTAGATATCTTCCAAAAAAATATAATCAAAGGAATTTGATTAAATATTCATCCATCTTCACATGAGTTATGGAAATAGCAAAGTGAAAAATTAAAATATTATTTAAAGGAATTTAAAAACAAACTCAGTATTTGCCTGAAAGTTTGTAATGATGGTATTGTAGATGCCATAATATGTTGGACTATTTCCATCATTTATCTATCATTAAACTTCTCCAAATAAAAACAACTGTTAGTAATAATACACAAAAAATTAGTAAATAACAAATTTTCTGTGTAATTGACTAATCTTTGGCATGTACCAATTAGTGTGTTATTACATATAGTTGTTTGTATTTGGAAAAGTTTCAAGTTTTCTAGACAATCAACATTTAATGATATGCCAAATTATTATCATATGAATATTAAAAATTTTAAATTTACATGTAAATATACAATTTTAAAAATGTATATAAGTATTACCCCATTTTTTTGTTTTTAAGTAAAATATATATTATATAAAAATATTTAAAGTTTTTTTTATGTGTGGTATATATAATGACAAAATTAAACAAACAACATTGGAAAGTGACTATGAGGTAGTTTTAGACATAGTAAAATAGATTTAATAATTATCTTCAATAAACTAAGTAATACAAAAAATGTTAGTAAAAGATTTCTTTAACATATTTATTCTTATAATTAATATAGATGACATTTTAGCCCATACTTTTTATATATTAATTGAAGAAATCTCTTAGACAACTGTGTTAAGAATTAAATCAAAAATCAGTGAGACATTTCTATATTTTGTTTATGTTTGCAATATATAGTAAAAACACTGTCATATTTTTGGAACAATAGAGATTACTGTACGTTTAGTAGCCAAATTATTCATCATAAACAAATCTGAAAGTTTCAACATAATAAAATAGAAATATTTAAAATTTCCTGACCAGTGAAATGATCATTTTCATGACTCTCCCAATCACTTTTAATAATGGCTTTATATTCACACAACTGGCATTTAAATACTTCTTTGCTGATGAAATTTTTTATAGTATGACTTCTATCATGGCTTTTTATGGTGTTATTAAAACAAGTCTTCTCACACAAAATACAATTATTAACTTCTACCTGTAATTTATCAGGTATATGGGTGGCAAATGTTTTTTCTCCTGTATGTTTATTTTCATGTACTAATAACCCACCATCTTGAAAATTCTTATTTTCACAAAAAAAGGACTTAGATGTTTTTTCTCCTGTATGTTTCTTTTGATGCAATAATAAATTATTTTTTTGCAAAGTTTTATATGATTGTTTTCCTGTGTGCTTCCTTTCATGGCGTAATAAATGACCTCTTTGAGAAGTCTTATATACACACCATAAACACTTAAAGGGTTTTTCTCCTGTATGTTTCCTTTCATGTCTTAATAAAGAACTTCTATGAGAGGTCCTATAGTCACATAAGATACACTTCAATGGCTTTGATCCTGTATGTTGCCTTTCATGTTGCAATAAATCATATTTTCTAGAAGTCTTATATTCACACAAAATACATTTTAATAGTTTTTCACCCGTATGGTTTCTTTCATGTTGTAATAAACCATATTTCCACGAAGTTTGATATGCACACACATGACACTTAAATGGTTTTTCTCCTGTGTGTTTTCTTTCGTGTTCTAATAAATGACCTCTTTGAGATGCCTTATATTCACACACAGAGCACTTAAATGGTTTTTCACCTGTATGTCTCCTTTCATGTTTTATTAAACACGTTTTGTTATAAGTCTTAAACTCACACAAAGGGCACTTAAATGGTTTTTCTCCTGTATGTTTCTTTCCGTGTTTTAACAAGCAACCCTTATGAGAAGTCTTATATTCACACAAAATACACTTAAATGGTTTTTCACCTGTATGTTTCCTTTCATGTCGTAGTAAATCACTTCTGCGAAAAGTCTTATATTCACATAAAGAACACTTTAATGGTTTTTCTCCTGTATGTCTCCTTTCATGTTCTATTAAACAAGTTTTGTAAGAAGTCTTAAACTCGCACAAAGTGCACTTAAATGGTTTTTCTCCTGTATGTTTCTTTTCGTGTATTAACAAGCAACCCTTATGAGAAGTCTTGTATTCACACAATAAACACTTAAATGGTTTTTCACCTGTATGTTTCCTTTCATGTCGTAGTAAATCATTTCTGCGAAAAGTCTTATATTCACACAAAGAACACTTGAATGGTTTTTCTCCTGTATGTCTTTTTTCATGCTTTATTAAACAAGCTTTACTAGAAGTCCTAAAGTCACATAAAGTGCACATAAATGGTTTTTCTCCTGTATGTTTCCTTTCATGTAGTAATAAATGACATTTTTGGAAAGCCTTATATTCACACAAAGTGCACTTAAATGGTTTTTCTCCCATATCTTCAATACATTTTTAAACCTTTTTGAGAACTGTTATAGATATATAAATTGCACTAAAATGGTTTTTATATATGTTTTATCTCATGCCATAATAAACTATAACCATCAATCTTAAATTCACATAAAATGCATTTAAATAGGTTTTCTTCTTTATCATGAATTTTTGATCTTAAAAGTTTTGAATTCACAAAAAGGGCAAAGAAGTTTTTTTTATCCATATTAATTTTTTCTGAGTTATTTCGAACTTGTCTTTCTCTTCAATATAAATTTTTTCATTTTTAATAAACCCTTACAAGTACAAAATATTTTTTACATGCTTCTGAATCATTTTGACAACTTTCATGATCATATATTTTATGAAATTAAGACAATGGCACTTTTGCAAATATGAATTTTAAAATTTCTTTTTAATAGTTGATATATATTGTTTAGTATTTGATTTTATCAGACATTCTAAATTTTTCTAGAGATTGTCATTTCCTAAAATCTTCCAAATTTTAATAATGTATATTTATACAACATGTAAATTACACCATTTCAAATGCATTTTCAAATACACTATTGATATTATTTGACAACAGCAGAAATGATCTAGTACTATGTTTTAAAATAAGATTGTAAACTGTTTACTATTTTATTCTTAGATTACTTATTTTAAAATAGAAGTATTTTACTATATAGTTAGTGTCATTTTTATAATATACTATGTTGTATAATGATTCCAACACCTTCTTTAAAAGAGAAATCTATAGATTATGGTTTTTTAAAATCCTTTTGTCATTTCACTATATTAAATAAAATGATAAACTTTTATGTAAATATTCAAACTTTTCGATAAATGTAAACTCTTGTTAAACATCATTACAATATTTGCAATTTGAATATCATAAATTTGTATCACTTGGTACAAATAATTAGAAAGCTAATATAAAATCAACTTATTTTGTTAAAGAATATTGTTTTGGTTATAAAAACATAATAATTCTTATTGGTAAATTTTTGATTCTAATTAATGATCAATAATCGTATTGTTTGAAGTATAAATATAATACCCTTATCTTCAAATACAAACTTTTTTCAAAATGAGTTCGTACCCTTATCTTCAAATACAAACTTTTTTCAAAATGAGTTCGTTTTCATTGTCTTGAACCTGTACAAAATAAAATGAAAAACATATTAATATTAAATTTATTGTTTTACATTATAATAGATGAAATGATGAAACAATTTTATCAAGTGACAAAATTCATTAATGCATAAGACTGATGCAAACAGATCTAGCTTTCAATTAATAAAAATAGGTTACTAATCCCACAATACAATTTCTCTGTCTTGACTGAATTACAGTATAGAATATTTATTTTGGTTTTACATATATAAAAACAAAAAAAAAGTGTTAATCTCATGAATAACTTTAGAAATTAAAAATACACAAAGAAATAAAATATTCATGTGTAAAATAAATAAAACAAAAAAAATAAATTGCTGTAAATACTCTCAGAAATATTGTATCTTTTTCGTGAAATGTAATCTACATTAGATATTGCTCTAAATTAATACATACTTTCAATTCAATTCTGAGAAGATTCATATATTGGTGATGTTGATTTCTGGAATCATTCTATCTTCAGCAAATCAAATAAATACTGATAGTTATTACAATCTTAAGATTTTCCCCTTCACTTTTTTTACAACAATCTGTGGTCTTTCCTCCTTCAACACAAATATATCTCACCTTAATTTAAAAACCATAACATTATTTCTCAAATTCCTTTATACAATATCAAAAATACATCAACAGTTTTTATTTCCAAAATAACAATATGTTTGTTAGTATTTGTTTGATTTTGACATTCTTGAAATTTTTCATCTCTAACTTCATTCTATTCTTTAAGCTTTTGACTAATTTTCAAAGAATCTACCATTAATTTAGTCATTGAACAAAGCAAATAAAATCTAGTTAAGTTCAGAACAATTCTAGTTTTTGTGGTGCTTGATTATTATGTGTCTTGGATAATTATAGTCACACTTGAGAATTATTTCAAAAATTTAAATTATTGAGGATTAACTCTGTATATATAGTTTAAATACAAAATTATGCTAAATATATATATATATTGAAAGTATATATAAGCATTATTTTGTTATTATTTTGTTATTAATAAAAATCTAAAAATACTTTCTAATAATTTTGTAAGCTTATAAAAAAATTATATAACATTTTAAAATCTAATTTAAATTTTTTGGCTTAGTATTACAAATAATTAAATTTACTAAATAAGTAAATTCATGAAACAAAAAAAATTTCAAATAAAAGTGTTGGTTATCTAAACAATTGACATAAAATAATAATAAAAATATTCTTTATTTTACTTGTTCAAACTTGAAAATGCACTAGTTCAGGATTTTCCAAACATTTTAAGATTCAGATACATTGTCAAAAATGATAACTTTTCAAGATCCACTCTTTATAGCATATATTTTAAAAAAGAAAGGTAAATAATAAAAATTAAGTTCTATTACTTCTAATTTTTTATTGATCATACTGAAAATTAAAATATTGAAACAATATGTACCTAGCTGTGTGCATAAAATATGAGCATCCAATGTAACAATAATAATAACATCATTATTAATTTTAAATGCTCACTAAAGATTAGTGTACATATTAATCTTAGGATTTCATCTCAAACAAATATTTCTCTATAAAAAAGAAAAAAAAAGTTTTGTTAAACTAATTATAAATGTAATCTATTGGAAAGAAAAAAGAAAGGAAAACTGATTTGAAATAAAGTTATTAATTGAACAATCGAATTTAATTAACTAGATTTTATTTATATAAATACAAGATTCTGAAATGAATTTGTATTACAAAAAAGATCAATATTTTTATTTTCTGTATTTCTTTCTTGTTTTCAATTATGAATCGTTATCATCTATTTTCTTTTCTGTTTTCAAAAAAACCAAGCCTTTGATAACATTTAAGCCAATAAACATCACATGCTCACCATTTCTTATGCTGGCTCTTACCTGTTATTACAACAGGCAAAATTCTCTATATGTATTGCCACTCACTGCAAGCCAGAGTAATCAATGGATGACAGGTTTGTGCATAAAATTCCCATCTAGTGCCACTCATCATGTGATCATGTGATGTTTATTGGCTTAAAACCAATCCTGCCTAATAGGATAGTGGTGGCTATGGTGATTAAAAAACCAAAGAAACCAAAATGTATGAGTACTGAACTGAGTTCAGACCTATATGACTATATAAGCTGATGAGCTTGGATTGGAAATATTAGTGTTTTCAATTTAAGTCTCATAGTTTTGTACTTAAGTAGAGATAAAATGTGGCTGCTGGAGGGTTGCATTAGATCCTAAGATCTGGATGCAGTGCTCTCAGAACCAAGGCTCCTCACTGACGAAGGCCACAAGCCAGAAACTAGTCTGGGAATGTTGAACGAGTAGGCACTAGATGAGGATTTTATGCACAAGCCTTCTGGCAGTCATTGATTATTCTAGCTTGCACTGAGTGGCAATATGTATAGAGAGTTTTGCCTGTTTTTGATAACATTTATAGGTGATGGAGTTGACTATGCTATTTTTCAATAAACACAATATTAAGATGCGATTGAGTTTGGATAGAAATGCTTAAGTTATTATTTAACAACACTTGATAACATAAAAAGGCTGTTGCTATAAATTTAGAAACAATGTTTTGTTGGCAAAGTGGACAAGAAAATTTTCTGTAATGATTATCATCAGTGTATCTACATGTAAAAAGTTAAAAATATTACAAAAATTGAGTTATCTGAATACATAATGGTTTCATATGTATATGATTTAAATGTTATTAGAATGAAGTGCTAGATATGCCTGTGGTCCATCTCTGGCCACCATGGTTACTCCATGAAGAAAAACTGATGTTGCCCAAACTTTAATTGAAAAGTGACCTAGCATGAAAAAAACTTGATTGTTCTATTCCAGCTTTATATTTGTCTTTATGTGCATTAGCTAAGCAAAAGAGAACTCTACTGATACCTGTAAACTTAACAACTATTAAAAAATCACCTGGAATCTAGTCAAGAAAGTGTACAGAAATAATAAATGGACTAATAATCATATAACTTTATTTAAACATGAAAATGATTCAAGCACCAATCTAATTTTTATATAACTACTTTGTGCTGCAAAAAATAAATAAAACTAAAATGATTATTTTTGTTAATATATATATTTTTCTATCTTGGTTAACCACCAATCTATATCATTGCTTGTTTACTCTAAATATTATATTTCTTTTTATGTATTTCTAAATGCCTATCAAAGAATTGTATATGTGCTATTATGATTATTCAAGTAGGTAATTCAATCATTAATTGGGAATCTGAAAAAAAATTTTTTTGTTTTGTGTATCTAATTCATAAAAAAGGTAATATATATGATCATTAC
The DNA here is from genome assembly GCA_028023455.1 of Epiperipatus broadwayi. NCBI lineage: Eukaryota > Metazoa > Onychophora > Udeonychophora > Euonychophora > Peripatidae > Epiperipatus > Epiperipatus broadwayi. The sequence continues at coordinate 1,612,114 of JAQFVV010006286.1, read as the reverse complement.
CTAATAATGCAGATAGATGCCTTATGAAGTATTGTACCGTCCAATGTTTGAGAGGCTGTAGAGATAACTTAGCATTACTTTTACTGAGAATAAAACATATATTTTTTTGTTTTATTTACTTTTCATTTATACATTTCACCAATTTAGCTGAGTAGTGCAACACTGCAACTGAGAGTGAATACCAAGACTATAATTCGGTGTTAACAGGATATCTACAGTTTATAACTTCAAACCTAGACTGCTAATGGTGCCATTATGGGTCTCTAAATTATATAACCAACGCAAACTAATAAATATTTCTAGACATCTTAGGCATCATAACTTATATCCATATGATGAGCATAAAATATTACTGTTGTAGAGTTAACATTATCAGTAATAGGCTTTAACTAATAATGCCTCTCATTATATTCATCATAATTTATGATCGGGAAAATAGGCCATCATCTTATATATTTGGTGCAGGTTACATTCAGCTGCAAATATGGTGTGCTGTGATTAACTAACTCTATTACATCAATTCTGTTTTGTATATGATGCAAATATGAAAATAAACATAAACCTTGAGTAAAATAAGGCAATGTTGTACAAACAAAAGTGAAATGCAAAAAGGAATTGGTTTAAAATAGTAGGGAAAAGCAATGTTAAAGTTAAAAATAAGGAAGTCGTATTAACAAGAACATGCTAGGAAGAAGTTAAACTGGAAATAAAAAGCAGCTATATGGAGCTGCTGTGAGATTGAGGGATGTAAATGTTTTTTTGAGCACCAGTTTGATGAATTATAATGAAGACTGAAGCTAAAATGCAAGCTTAAAAATTAAAAGAAAACACTGAATGGTTAACAGAACAGATATCACATTAAGTAAAAAAAAACAGATTGAAGAAAAATCTAAAACATCAAAAGAGCAGGTGGCTCAAACTATTGATGAGATTAATGGCAAAAATGACTGGCCGAATAGAAAATGGTAAAAACCAAATGAAATATGATAAATGACTGAATACAATTAATGCCAAGTAGAAAAGATGGCAAGCAAGATAAATGAAGGACACAAACAAGACCAGCTAAAAAAATTGAGGAAATTAGGGAGTGGATTAGAATATGGAGCTTGAATCACAGGATGGAGATCCATGAATAGATAAAAAAGAATAAAGATCAGGATGGTAAATTAATCATGATAAAGAAACAATAGAATTAGTAGAAATACAAAATAAGACATCTAGAACTGATGCAAGTAGTAATAAGTAACCCAGTATGCAAAGAAGATACAAATTGGGAATGGTGATCAGCAAAGAAAATATTATGGACAGGATTATAATACTGGAGGCTATCCATAGACAAGGTAACCAAACTGAAAAAAATGGTTGACCATCCCAAAAATAAAAATAAATGAAAATAAAGAAGAAATATGGATCCCCAACTATATATCTGGTAAAGTAAACCAGTTTTTTTTAAATTATTATTTTGGTCAGGCAACACAGGTGAAGCATCTATTGAATATATAAACAGATGGAAAGATAATTCAGTCTAATTGTTGTGATGGAAAAGACAAAGCTAGCTAGAGTCTGTAGTCATTTGAGGGAGCATCACACCCATGCTGGAACTATTGAAATTTTACAGAATTTAAACCGGCATTATTAAATTGCTACTGGAGGGAGAATTACCAGGAAGGTATCAAACACAAGATATCCTGAGGAAAATGTCCATCTGATAAGCCTTATACTCCATTTTTCACAAAACCAGTCCTATGTTGAGGAGACTAACAGATAACTCATTGTCAGAATTGCAAATTATACTAAGGCATAGCTTCCCAAGCAATATTGTGAAGATTCTGGTCAATACACATAAATGTACTAACAGGGTTATTCAATTGTTAAATGCTTTTGACAATAGAAGGCTTGTAACAGCAGAAAATTTAAAACCCATTAAAAACAAGAGGGAACAATGACACTCATATAAATGGCATCAGGTAGGGAAAGCAGATAGGAAACCATCATCATGGTATGAGAAAATAAAGGCCATCAAAAAAAAAGAAAAAACCAAGAGGTCAACTGGTAGTCCAACCATTCATGAGTGGGGCACGCATCGACCAAAATAATTATTATCACTGATAATAAACATGAGCCCCAATCTCCAAAAGCAGGCTGCTGTTATGCTTATAATAGATATGGAAAGAAAAGCAAAATAAGCAAGATAATTAACAACAAAGAAAAAATCTTTAAGGAGATTGGAGTGAATTTTAACTATTGCTGTGTTCACTGTATTTCATCTGGCTGAGGAATGAGAGATATTGGCATTAGCATGAGGATGCAATGTGTTCATGATGCTACATGAAATTACATCTCTGTATTGCACTTACCCAAAGCATCAAAGTCGTAAAAAAAATGTATAGTTTGGAAATGAAATGACAGAGAATGACACAAAGACAACTGAATAAGTTAAATAGCATTACTATGTAGTTTGAATAATCTTGATTGACTTTAAAAATTTTCTAAATCCATTGTTATTCGATTACTAAAAATTATAAATTGATAATCATAATAAAAACAAATTATAAAAGATCAATTATAAATATCGCATTTAACTAACACACACATACATATATCCCTTAAGGTACATTAACCAAAATTTGTTAATGACAGCTAGAAAAATATGAAACAATCTAAATAATATACATTCCAAAAAAAATAAAAATTGTTAAAATATATATAAATTAATATTTTAAAGTCTTTATATATACATTTAACCAATCCATAAATAGATCGAAATAATTGTAAACTCATTTATTTATAACTTAATATCATTTATAAGAAATAAAATTATATACAGTATATATAAAAATAAATTCTTACTGCAATTTGATTACAAAGAATTTATTAAGTTTACTATCAATAAATCAATTTGGTTCTGAAATATTATGAAGCCTTTGTTGATTTTAGTGAGACTTTAAAAAGGTTCTGGTTAACCTATGGCTCATATATGCAGGCCAGATAAATGCATGCTATTAGTAAAATAATTTTTGTAGACAAAACCTACATTCCATTAGCTCCTCTATTTCTGGGTTTCTGCAAGGTGTTTTTTTTTCAAATTGGAAACACAAATCATGTCTAGTCTTTAAATAATTTTGTCATTCTAGCTAGCAGATTTCATATCAGTACTGAGAAGTATTATAACAAACTTTTGGGACAATCTACAATGCTTCCAAAGTAATATATATTAAGGATATAACCTTAAGACAATGCACCTAAAATGTAACAGTAGGGACTTCTACAAATCTAAACACAAGATTAACGACTTTAAAAGACAAGAGCGGCCTCTTAGATTCATCTATATATTTAGAAATTAGGTCGAAGATAAGAGGCCACTCTTGTCTTTTAAAGTCATTAATCTTGTGTTTAGATTTGTAGAGGTCCTTACTGTCGCATTTTAAGTGCTTAGACTTAAGGTTATAGCCTTAATATATATTACTTACGTAATGAGAATGCGCTTTACAAATTATTAATTACAACTTTAGTACTACCAAAGCTAGTTGTTTTTTTTTTACATTTACATAATGTGATGATGTCTTTCTCAAACTTGTCACAGATATATCTGCTTTCCTTTCCTTCATTCTCTTTTTTAGCAATCTTTCAAAAAAAGGCAAAAAGCCTCACTTGTTTCTATCTTTGAACTATGTTTTTATTTTCAATTTATTAACTTTTTAATTACATTTAATTACAATCTTGGTTGACTTTACCTTTCATTGAATTTTATCAGTACCCTTAATTAGTCTTTGCTTTTTAGATTTCTTTTTTTCTTTTTATTAATAAATTTTAACTTTTGTTAAATTATTAATTCGGATTACAAAATATGTAATTATATTTTGTAACTTATAATATTAGGAGTGGGCAGTTTTACAAATTTTGTCAATCTCTTTCTAATTAATCATTTTATTAAATTATTAGCATATCACATGAATACCATTTCTTATGCTTACAAGCTTATTAAAACAATAGGCACTTTCCATACAATACCAATACTCACTGCAAGCTAACTTAGTGCCAACACATCCAATATCCCCAGACTAGTTTGTAACGTGTAGTCTTCATCAGCGAACAGCAACAGATCTGGGAGCAATGCACCTAGACTTTTGATTACTTTTTTAGTCAGGGTGCCTTGGATCTGAGAGCACAATACCTAGACTTTTGGACCTAATGCAACCCTCCAGCAGACACCTTTTGTTTAAAAAGATAAAAAGTGGCTTCTAGAAAGTTGCATTAGATGAAAAGTCTAAGTCTAGTGGTCTTAAATTCATGGTTTCTCAATGATGAAGATCACAAGTTTAAAACTATTCTGGGGATATTGGATGAGTAGGCACTAGGTAAGGTCTTTGATGGATAAATCTACTAGTACCTATTGATTGCTATGGCTTGCACTAAATGGCAATATTGTATGGAAAGAGTTGCAATTCTTTAAACATTTTATTGTGATTATATAATTATCTAAATATAAATTTAAATTATGCATACAAAATATGAAGTCAGTTTACAGAATCTTCTATTATAATTCAGTGGGAGGTAGTTATTTCTGTTTTAATTACAAATATTTAAAATTATGATTATTTATTATATTTTGTTTTATTTTTATGCGATTGTTAGAGTATAATTATTAATGTTAGAGTTACTTCAGTCATGAGTTCACATGCTTCAGTGTGGGTGATTGCACAAAAATATTAGTTAACCAGAAAGGCTGCCTCAATTTTTGTCTGAGGTTGGGGAACAGATCAGAATGAGAATGAATTGGTAGCTCAACAAGCTTGTTGAATTCATTGGTAGTTGCTAACCTGCATCTGAGGTTAACTGGAAACAAGGCAATGGTATAGACTATATTATTACTGGTGATGAAATATGAATGTACTAATATGAACGTGAAGCAAAGCATCAAAGTGCACAATCGATGTCAGCCAATTCTTCATAAAAAAAAAATTCCATCCATCGAAATCAAGTCAAATCAATATTACTAATCTTGTTTGATATTACAGGGATTGTTCATTATGAATTTGTACCCAAAAGGACAAACAGCGAAATTTATTATATGGGTACTGAAAAGACCACAAAAAAATTAGATGAAAACAATCTGAACTTTTGCCAAGAATTCATGACTCTTGGCTTGCATCACAATGCAACCAGATCAGTAAACAAATAACTGGATTGGAATATCAAATCTATTCTCTCAGTTTAAATTCCAATGACTTTTCTTTACTAAACACAGAGAAAATATTGAAAGAATAGTTTTGTTGACATTCAAGACACCAAAGATAATACAACAGCTCTTATGATCATTTTAGAAAAAAAATTCCAAAATTGCTTAGAAAGGTGAAGTAGACACTGGCACATTGGTGCATACATTCCTAAAAGGGAATACTTTGAAGCTATCCTTAGTGATATTCAGCAATGAGATATGTAGTACATTTTCTCAAACTTAATTCTTAGTCTTTATATGCTGGAAAATATCAATGGAAGTCGGATTTACCTAAATTAATTTCATGGAAGTAGATGACTACATGTATATAAAAATTAAGCTGAAAACTATTTGTAACTCACTATCAGGTCATGACTAAGTACATCCTCAAATCAACATTCTATTGTCAGGATGTTATTTTTTTTCTTGTATTATCATCTAGGTTCAGGAGTTGCTACAACTATCAGAAGCAATCTAATTATTTAAAATAATTTTATTTATATTCCTAATTTTTCATTCCCAGCATCTTTGTAAAAAGTGAAAGAAAATAAATAAATATTAAAAAATTTCGAAAGATTTTAAAATGATTTGGCAAAAATTATGAAATTTAAAATAATGACATGGTCAAAAATTTTTCATTTCTCTTTTCTAAGTAAAAAATTTATAAAAAACGCAGAGTGAGAGTATCATATTACAAAAAAAAATAAAAGATAGTTTTGGAAGTACATTTACATTTTTTATTAAAAAAAATTAATATATTTGTTTATATTAATTAAGTACTTAAGTTTAAAAAAAGGTTCTTTGACAGAGACAACAATCCATTCATAATGTATAGGGCAGAAGGATATTATTGTAAATAATAGTTTATTTGATCTTTTTTTAAACCCAATTAACGTCTGCTGCATATTTCATTCTTCAAGATTTTACGAATAGATCCTTTTGGGACAAGCTTTTGTAGACCTTTCTACATTTATAGGCAAGGATATGAGGATCTTTCTTAAATAAGACTATAATAATTTGCCAAGTAAAACTCTTGCCATAAATCTAATTTGAAAGCCACTCATTGTCAATGGTACTGCCTAGTTAAGGATATCCAACCTCTAAATGTTCCATCTTGACTTCTCAATGCCAATGTCATTATAATTAAGAAATGAAAAAATTGTTTCATGAGTACAAAATCCCACGGTTATATTTAATGGAAAAATGATAAAAGATATGAATTCATAATGATAAAAATGTATACCAATCTAAATACCTAAAGATATTACAGTACTATATAAAACTTTTTGCCCCAATGCAGGTTTAAGTCCTATTGTCCATAGGATATTATAAATAAAAAAACAAAAGAGTAATTATTTTGGACAAGGTATTCATTTGAAATAACTTCCAAATTTTCAGTTCTGTTGTATGATATTTTTTGGATTAATAAAGAGCAATAATAGAATATGTACATATAAACTATTCTCACACATATATTTAATATACTAAAAAAATAAATATGCCAAAAACTAACAATAATAATTAGGAGAAAATTAATAATGAAAGGAATGCAAAATTCAAAACCATTTAATCAAGAACATTTTCTATATAACAGAAATGGACAAAACTAAATAATACTTCTAAAACAGCAGTCTCAAAATAGAAACTGAAGATATTTTTAGATGAAGATAATTGTAGAAAACTATTAGAAAGGAAATTAAATTCCAAGCCAGGAACTAGGCCAGTGCATCAAAAGAGGACATCTAAAAAGAGGGAAACATGAATGAAACTTGATATCCAGTTGGTATTCCAGCTATAGGTCTTAAGTGAGGTGTAGTAACATTTAAAGGCCCTGTCAGTCTTAATTATGGTTTTAGCAAGCTTTCAACCGAACTGGAAATTGTAATTGGTCATCTATTAATATTGTACTATAAGTTAAAGTTTGTATTAAATTTTATATATTATAAAATTATCAATATTTAGCCTTACAATATTAAATTTTTTGATTTACATTTTCATTTGGATTCTTTCTTTTGAAGTTATCATTGTAGTTTCTTTGATGAGGGCATTCAAACATATTTATTGATGGGGAGGGGGGGAGGTATACAGAACATTAAATTACAATTAGGAGGTAAACAGCATAATACTTACTGAAAACTGAAAATAAATCTTTAAAGTAGAATAGTACATAAAAGCATAACTGACTAGAAATAATATCTTTGAGTAGCCTATCTACACAAACAGTATGGTAAAGATGTAACTTATTTTTGTTTAAGTGCTAAAATCATTGACATTGGAAATCAGTTTTGTAAATATGAAGACCTCGAAAATTTATCCTATGCGGAATTGGTCAAATGAACTAAGCAATCATTTAATCCCTAAATTTTCTAAACATATAAAAATATATAGAAATTATAATGCTCTCAGAGAGATTTGGAAAAGAATTGTGCATATGAAGATTACTTGGAGGAAGCTTTATTGAAACAATTTCTGTGTAATATGGCTAATGAAAAACTGCAACTGCAAATACTGCTTATATTTGACCTATCATATGTGAAAGACATCAAAAGATGCATTGAGTTCAAATTAATTCTAAGTCATATATGACTTTCATCAATCCAGTGCAGTAAAAAATCCCAAACATATAACAATTCTAAGAGTAAGCAAATCTGAAGAGCTGCAAAGGTAAAATTAGAATGCTATTGTTGCAGAACTTCAGAGCATAAAAGTGAAAATGTAAAAGTTGTGGAAACAAAAGGCACCTGGACAAAGTCTATCATTATAAAAACAAAATACAAACAAAGAGTAAAAGTAGATAAAGTGAATGTAGGAGTGAAATCAATATGGATCAGCACAAATCTGTAATAAATCTATAGCATGGAAAATAAATAGAGAAACTGGATGTCCATCATGTTCCAGAATGGACCAAATTATCTAAATACTGTATATGAAAAACAGCCCTACATTAGCAAAAATATAACTTAAAGCCAAAAAGACAAATGGAACTCGTTTTCATCATTGTAGTTAAAATAACAATCAAGATTAATAACTGTTAAAAAAAAAGTTAAATTTATTTACGTTAAAAAACAGTTCAATTCCACATTATAAGAGCATAATTTCTGATATGCATAAAAATCAATAAAAACAATATTGAAAGACAAATATAAACTAAATTCTTTAAATTAATTGGGTTTTATATCTGTTGAGATCAAATTTTTTGAAAGAATAAAATCTGTTCATTTGTAATGTATGAAACATTTTTCAAACAAAATGCAAGTTATTCAACAGGCAAAACTCTCCATAAAGTAGTGCCACCCTGTGGCAACCAGAGTAATCAATGGATGCCAGAAGGCTTGTGCATAAAATCCCCATCTAGTGCCTACTCTTCCAATATTCCCAAACTAGTTTCTGTCCTGTGGCCATCAGAGAGGAGCCTTGGATCTGAGAGCACTGTGCCTAGATCTTAGGATCTAATGCAATCCTCCAGCAGCCACCTTTTATCTCTACTTAACTACAAAACTATGAGAATAAAATTGAAAACCCAATTAATATTTTCAATCTAAGCTCAATAGCTTATATAATCATATGGGTCTGAACTCCGTTCAGCACCATACATTTTGGTGTCTTTGGCTCTTTAACAACCATAGCCACCACTATCCTGTTTAATAACAGTTATGTGCTAGCATAAGATATGGTGATCATATAATGTTTAGTGGTTTAAAATGCAAAAGTCAAAGAAGCATTAGATATCTAATAAAAAAGGTCCTGACAGTTATTGAAAATTCAGAAAGGACCATTCCTATACTTATTATTATAAAAACTAAAACAATTCTGTATATATTTGGACTATTGGATAACAACTAACAAAGCACAGATAAAAGTCTTTATCCTGATAGTGAGTTTGGATGGGTCAAAATTTTATTCAAAATCAGATTTGAACACTGATTTTAACTACATATCAGTATCAAATGAAATGGCAAATATGCTGCCTGTTATAACCGTAATTCAAATACAATTGTCTTTTTTGTTAATAATGACAACCCCAATCATTTTCCAAACTAAAACAAGAGTTATTAAATGGAATGGATGGGATTATTCCATATTTTTATGATATTTTAGTAATTTTAATTCAATAAAAAAATTTATGTAATAGAATAAATAATATATGTGAATGGTCAAAATTTGAAGCTATAATGAATTCCAAGAAATGGATTTGTATTGCAACAAAAATTAAATTTCTGGACCGTATTAATATAAATGCAAGGATAAGACCTTACCCAAAAAAGGTTAAAGTAATCAAGAATGCTTAGAGACTAAAGAATATAAAACAATTGCAGGTTTTTCTTTGGTAATTCTCTTTTGGGAATTTTCACATTCTTATATGATTTGCACCAGTCAGCAGTTGATTTGGAAGGAACCACAAGAGAATCTTTCACAAAACATAGAAACATTTCTAACATTTAGCTACTTATTGGTTCAATAGTTGGACATATTGGTTCAATAGTTGGACATAACCTTAATAGTTGATGTATCACATTACAGGATCAGAACAGAGCTTAATCACACTTTAGAAAATAGAAAACTATCTAATAGCATTCATGTTTGGACAAGGTCAAAGAATAAAAAAATTATAACCACTTGGTCACTATCCACTACGAAAAATATTTTGAACTAAAAAGCACTACTGAATCATTTATGCTCTCATTGGCTTGCTAGCATAATCTGTTATCAGTATAATATTATAAATTACAATTTAGAAAAGACATAAAATATGATGACATATTCTCGTATACTGAATATAAAAAAAAGGTAGCAATAAATTATATAAACTACTGAGAGTCAAAATTGATCAATTGTAAAATCCTAGCACTTTGGACTAAAGTCAATACAGGCTACCATATGGTTATGAATTGAATCAAGGATGGATCACTCAGTAAATGGTCTAAAAGTTTTCATAGATGCTGTGGAATTCATAGGAGCAAACTATCAATTGATCAAAAATAAATAATACTTGACAAAGTTCTGAAAGTACTGATAAGGTGTTCTATTCATATAGATATTTTATTAATTCTTTGTGCAATTCTAGTATAGGGCAGCAGATTTATTCCAATTTCTTTAATACATTTGTCATCAAACACAACTCCCCATCAGCTTCTTTTATCACTGGAAATATTAATAACTCATTGATTTGGTGAGGCTTATTAGGCCATGCAATTCTCAAAGTGAATGGAATATAGAGTAATAAAAATATTAGATATTAAAATAAATTTGGATCATCAAAAATTCTGGTGTCAGACAATGGCGAGGAATTTCTTCCATTAAATTTAAAGCCTTCATTATCATATGGGGGATAAAACATGTTTGTATCCTATCACTCATTCTGAATCAAAGAGGATTACTGAGAAAGCTGTTCAACAATTAAAGCAAAATATAAATAGCATTGCGACAACATGCAAGAAGTTATAAATTTTATGAATACTTCGATAGTACATTAGTCAATGCAAATAATTTCCAGTATTCATTTCTATCATCATGTCAATCATATCCAAGAAAACTGGATAAAAGTAAACCTGCCAAGAACACCAAATCCTTGGTAAAGAGACTGTACTATAATGAAACTATATAGATTCTCAAATTACTCTAATTGGGAATATAATTGAAAATGCAGATCTGCGAATAAGTTGAGTGATAAAAAACAACCAATGCCCCAAAGCTATGCATGCAAAAAGTCATAAAAAAATGGCTGCCCATTTCTTTAGGTCTGCGAGACACTGAAGAGGATAATGCTCTAGTTCAGTTATAGGTAATAATGGAGTGTGTGTATTAACTATTCACACACACATACATATAACGTATTAAAAAATGTTCATACTATAAACTTACACAATACAAAATTCAAAAAGAAGTAATCAGGTTATAAGATAAGAAAGTTTTAGATAATAGAAAAACAGTAGTTATTTCCAAGACAACAGTGAAATAGAAAACAGAGACTCCAGAGAATTGTTTTAAAAGGTGATAAAGCTGCAAGCCATGAAAGAGATCAGCATGTCAAGAAAGAAAAAAACATCTAAACGAAGAAGGGACTAGTTATGCCTTAATGCCTACTGACACATCAGACTATAAATGTATCTAGATACTTTAAACGCTATTTCGCTCATACTAAATCTTCAGACAGAAGTCCAAAATTTGTAACTAAATTTACACTTAATGAATTATTATTTATGCTTACTGTATTAAATATTCATATTAAACTATGCTCTGATGGCGTCTTATTGATTTATGATTTCAATGGAATTCCTACTTCTCAAGTCCCGATTCAACTTTGTTTGAGGAGTCCGAACGTTACAATTTCAAATAGAAACCAAAGCAACAATTACTTTTACGTTTTCTTCTTCGTTTAATGCTTTTAAAAATTATCTTCATTTTCAACTTTATTTCTTTGCTCAATTTCCTTTCGAATTTTTAAAACGTTAAAGACCAACAGCTGCAGAAATTAAACATCGCGTGAACAGAGGCAGTACTCAGGCTTTCCTTTAGTGATTCTATTTAGAGAATAAGCAGCTATTATCTTAGTTAGCTTTATATAATTTTAAAATGTAAATAAAATATAGTTAAAATTATTATATTTATAAAAATTTAATTTAATCCTTCAATTTAAATGTTTCTCAATAAAAACTATAACGTTGATTCACATAATTAAATTATCCTAAATAGACTCAATAAATATTGTGTATAGCATTAAATATATAATAAAAGTTAACGAAAAATCTTACCACAGTTATAATTGTTTTAAAAACAAAAATGGAAGTAATAAGTTTGAATAAAATTGTTGCATATCCCCACTCATCTAAGTTTCTTGGGAAGCGCTCTCTATCGGGATATTAAACTTTCATTAAAATCATGTAATCTTTATTAATTAATAAATTTAGTCCATTCTTTTTTCCCTAAAGAATCTATACACTGATTAATATCATATAAAAACTCGTTTTCCGCAGTCTTCTTTATATAAATAAGAAACTTGTTTTTATATGTATCAATAATTTAATATAAATAATTTTTACCTTACATTTCGATAATTTCTTATGAATTATTCACTATAATGGATTGTACATTATTAATTATCTTAAAAAATATTAATATTATAAAAAAATGCAACAAAATTAAATTTATAAAATACAGTATTGAATATATGGTACTTAAGTATTAGTCAGACACCAAGATTGATTACGGATCAAAAATTCCCGAGAGAAATAAAGTTATTTATCTCATAACATGTATATATGTAATAAAAAACACACAATTACTTCTCTATAAAACTGCTTGAATATTTCAATCAGTAGACTGGATTTCATCAGAAAGCACAGCAAAATGGCTATTTCCAGAATTTAAATGCTAAAATATTACAAGCAGTTATGTATCAGATAAAACTAATTCCTATAGGCTAAAAATCTTTACAAAACTAAGAATCCCCTGATTGCGGACCCAGACTGCCATTTGATGACAACTTTTTATTTAGGTACTTACAATAGCAGATCACTTTCAAGTGAAGGAAGATTGCAAGAATTAGAAAAACTGTCTTATATTAAATGGGACATTATTGGACTTTGTGAAGTTAGAAGAAAAGATGAAGAGACAATTAATTTAAAAAGTGGACATGTACTCTATTATAAAGGCACAAATATTGGAAATACAAGGGGTGTAGGATTCATTATAAATAAAAAGTAAAAGAACAACATTGTGGAGATTGATGGTGTATCAGACAAATTGGCAAGATTAGTTATACAACTTAATAGCAGATACCAAATGCAGATAATTCAGGTTTATGCCCCAACAAGTTCTCATAGTGATGAAGTAGTAGAAGATTTTTATATGGATGTACAAAAGGCTTTTGATCAGAGTAAACAACATTTTAAAATTGTTATGGGAGACTTTAATGCTAGAATTGGTAAACAAATGAAAGATGAAAGTGCTGTAGGTAATTTTGGTTATGGTAATAGAAATGAGAGAGGACATAGACTTGTGGAGTTTGCAGAAAAAGAAAACCTTTATATTATGAATTCTTTTTTTGAGAAAAATGTTAAAAGGAAATGGACATGGAAGCATCCAAATGAAGGTACAGCAGAATTGGATTATATTTTGACTAACAGAAAATACATATTTCAAGATTGTAATGTTCTTAATAAATTTAACACAGGAAGTGATCATCGATTAGTAAGATACGTGTTAATGCAAAACTAGAGAGACAAAAATTATTAAGAAAAACAATATTTACAGTTGATATTCCTAATCTTCAGAAACATTCTAATGAATTTAAATTAGAACTTACAAATCGGTTTCAAGTATTAGTAGATTTTGAACATGATTCAGATTTGAATGAAATTAATATGAAAATAACTGATACACTTTTAAAAACTGCAACAAAGATAGCTGGTAGAAAAAAGCAGCAATTGACCAATAAAATTTCTACTGAGACTAGAGAATTTATGAAGAAAAGAAGGAATATGAAGATATACAAAAATGATGCATTAAAAAGGATTGAATATCTCGAATTTTGTAAAATGGTGCGGAAAAGAGTTGAAAATGATATAAGAAAGTATAACTGTGAACTAGCAAGGAAAGCTGTAGAAGAAAATAAAAGTCTCAAGAGTGTAAAACAACATTTTGGTATTGGTAGGAAATTTATATCTGCAATAAGAAAAAAAGATGGAATTATTACTAAAAAGAGAGATGACATCATGAAATGGGTAGAAGACTTTTATCAAGAATTATATAGTAATAAAGAAGAAGTACCTCCTATATCTATTACATCTTCTGAATTGCCCAGAATTTTAAATGAAGAAGTGAGACATGCAATTAAATGTATGAAGAAAGGAAAGGCTCCAGGTAATGATGGAATTATAATTGATATATTAAAAGAAGCAGGTGAAGAAATAGAAATTTTTTTAGCAAAGTTATATACCAAATGTCTAAATGATAAAGATGTACCAGATGATTGGAAGAATGCAGTATTAATATTAATATTTAAAAAAGGTGATAAAGAAGATATTAGAAATTACAGACCTATCAGCCTTTTATCAGTTTTATACAAAATTTTTACCAAGATAATTACAACTTGTCTACAGAGAACATTGGATTTCCACCAACCAAGAGAACAAGCTGGATTTAAAAGTGGTTTTAGTACAGTAGATCATATCCAGGTATTGAGAGAAGTTATAGAAAGGACAAATGAATATGAGTTGCCATTATGCTTAGGATTTGTAGATTATGAAAAGGCATTTGATTCTATAAACATTTCTTCAGTGATTAAAGCATTGGATCATCAAGGTATAGATCCAGGATATTGTCATATTTTAAAGAATATTTATAAAAATGCAACAGCAACAATTAGATTACATAATGATACTGGGAAAATCAACATTGAGAAGGGTGTAAGACAAGGTGACTCCATATCTCCAAAACTTTTTACAGCAGTGCTGCAAGAAGTATTTTGTGGATTAAAATGGGAAGCTAAAGGAGTGAAAGTAAATGGAGATTATTTAAGTCATTTAGATTTTGCAGATGATGTAGTTGTTTTTGCAAATAATGCTTTAGAGCTGCAGGAAATGTTGCAGGAGTTATCAGATGAAAGTAGGACTAAAGATAAATGTTAAAAAGACTAAAGTAATGTTTAATGGATTTTCTCAAAATATGAAAATAAAGATTGATTATGATGAGTTAGAAGAAGTTAACAGTTACAAATACCTTGGTCAGATTATTAATACAGATGGAAACATAATGGATGAAATTAATCATAGAATTAAACTTGGTTGGAGTGCTTTTGGTAGAAATAACTTGATACTAAAAGGAAATATGCCTATGTGTTTGAAAAGGAAGGTTTTTAATAAATGTGTTTTACCAGTTCTTACTTATGGATCTGAGACTTGGACACTTAATAGAAGAGCAATACAGAGACTTCAGACCACTCAAAGAAGTATGGAGAGATGCATGTTGGGAGTAACAAGAAGAGATCAAAAATGCAATATATGGGTAAGAGAACAAACAGGTGTTACTGACCTCATTGAAAAAATTAAAAGACTGAAGTGGAGTTGGGCTGGACATATTTCTAGAAGAGATGATAATAGATGGACAATTGAAATTTTAAACTGGATTCCAAGAGATTGTAAAAGACCCAGAAAGAGACCACATGTGAGATGGATGGATGAAATAAGAAACTTTGCAGGGTGGTGTGGAGAAGCTAAAGATCAGAGAAGATGGATTGAACTTGGAGAGACCTTTATTCTGCAGTGGATTGATAATGGTTGATGATGGTGATATATATATATATAAATTATTTTATAAAACTTTGTATAAAAAATACAAAAAAACTCTTTCACAAAAAACTTTAAAAAAAAAACTAAAACCATACATTTATTGTTGTTGTTGTTGTTGTTGTTATTATTATTATTATTATTATTATTATTATTATTATTATTATTATTATTATTATTATTATTATTATTATTATTATTATTATTATTATTATTATTATTATTATTATTATTATTATTATTATTATTGTTGTTGTTGTTGTTGTTATTGTTGTTTATTTGTTTAATCTTTCCTTAAATGCTGGTTTTTTTCCTACTTGTTTGAAAGTTGGTTTTATTACACCTGTTTTTAAAAAGGGTGATCCTGCACAGTTTGACAATTATAGACCGATTTCTATTATATCTGTAATATCCAAATTGTTAGAGATGGTAGTTAAAGAGAAAATGATGTCATTTTTATCTAAAAATAATATTTTATCTGAACATCAATATGGATTTATTTCTGGTAGAAGTACCTTGGACACTTTCTATAGTCATGTAAACAATTTGACAACTTCACTAGATAAGTATTTTAAAACTGTTGCTATTTATTTAGACTTGTCTAAGGCATTTGACTCTGTATCTCACAAAATTTTACTTAAGCGTTAATATTCATATGGTTTTCGTGGTGGACTTATTTCATGGTTTGTGAGTTACTTAAAAGATAGAAAACAAGCAACAAATATTTCTGGTGTTGTAAGCTCTTTTATAACAGTTAACCATGGGTACCACAAGGTTTAGTTTTGGGTCCCATTTTATTTATAATTTATATAAATGATTTATTTTCTTTACCTTTAGAAGCTAAGATTTATGGTTTTGCAGATGATATTGCTTTATCTTATGCTGTAGTTTCATATAATTTTGTTGAAAAAATAATTAATGATGATTTAATCCTAATTAGTAAATGGTTAGCATTTAATAATTTATCAATTAATTTGAGTAAAACAAAAGCTATTAATTTTTCTTATAAGTCAAATATTCATTTGCTTAATATTACTATTTGTAATAAGTAATTTTGGCATTGTAATAGCACTTGTACTTGTGCTAACATTTCATTTGGTTAATAATATTTGTTATCTAGGTGTTTTTATTGACTCCAGACTATCCTGGTCAAACCATATTGACTTTCTTTGTTCTCATTTACGTAAATTAAATTATATGTTTTTCTACTTATCTAAATTTTTTCCTCGTTCAGCCTTGAGTTCTTTATATATTTCTTCTTATCAAAGCTTATTATGTTATATCAGTTTTGGGGAACTGTTCTACTTTTGCAATGACTACTTTGTCTGTTTTACAAAATTATACAATGCGTATCATTTTTGGTAGATCATGTACCACATCTGTTAAAGATATTTATGCCACATTTAATATACTAGATGTTTTCCATTTGTATAAATATAGAGTGATTCTTGATATTTATTTAAGGAAGCTTCATTTGGGTACTAAATCTTCTGTTGTAAATACTCATTTATCTACTAAATATAAGTTAGCTTTACCTAATTTTCTTAAAACATCTAGTAGGAAGCAATTTAGTTATAATGGTCCTAAATTATTTAATATGTTTATAAGAGATTGTTCTGTGAATTTAATGAACACTAGTTATTTGATTTTTAAAAAGCATTTATGGCATTGGTTATATTATGCTAAGCATTAGTTTTATTTTGTTTGTTTATTTTTTTTTTGTTTATATTGTATGTTATGTTGTAATTATTTACTACTGTGATTGAATTTCCAAATGCAATATCTGTGTGATTTTAATATTTTATGTTATATTTATACTTTTTTTTTTTGTATTTTATTAGTGTTTTTAGTTGTTACATTTAAATTCCTCACACAAGATTTTTCTTGTATGGAATTTATCTCACTGTATTATACATTTATTGTTGTTTCATAATGAATAAATAAATAAATAATAATAAATAAATTATTATTATTATTATTATTGTTGTTGTTATTATTATTATTATTTATTAAAATATATCAAAAACAATAAAAATATACTGTTATATATGTACACATCAAAAAACTGTATATATATTCTACTATTTGTATTTTACTATATAGATTCAGGGTGGTCCAAAAGTAGGTTTACAGTTATCACGTAGACTATTTATTTGAAAATTCAACACTATAACAGCGGGAAATTCATTATACCTGTTAACATAAACATAAACAATTTAATCTCTCAGATGCTCAAAATATCCTCCTTCAATGTTGCAACATTCTTCAAATCTCTCCAGGACACTCTGACACACAGTGCGACACAAATTCTGCTCTTCATCAATTTCTGTGAATGTGAGATGAATGTAATCTTTTAAATCATTTATTGTTTTGCGTTTCTTTTCATAAACCTTGTTCTTAACAACACCCCAAAAATAGAAATTCATAGGTGTCAGGTCAGGTGAACATGGTGGCCATTCGATGCTGCCCATTCTTCTGAACAAACGCTGTGAAAAAACTTGGTTAAGGTAGTCTCTTACTATAGACGCATAATATGGTGGTGCTCCATCCTGCTGAAAGAAAAGTTAGTCAAAGTTAGGTATAGTTTTGAGTTGTGGCACTACTACTTCATGAAGCATGTCCAGGTAGTTCTCTCCATTTACAGTTCTATTAAAAAAACGGGTCTAACAACACCTTCACTTGATAATGCACCCCAAACTGTAATGCTAGGCTGGTTTAGTTCAGTCTCTAAGGTCAAATGGGGATTTTCATCAACCCAGTACACACAGTTATGCCTGTTCACATGACCAGATAAATTAAAGCAAGCCTCATCTGACCAAATAATTTTATCCAAAGAGTAACGTTCTTCTCCAGTAAATTGATTATGCATCATTTCACAGAACTGCATCCGACAATCTGCATCGTCCTCTGAAAGACCATGTACTAGTCTTGGTTGGTAAGGTTTTCATTTCAGTTTACGCATTAAGCGTCACAATGATGTTCTTGGTATGGATAGTTTTGCAGAAGCATGTCATGTGGATTTCCTTGGATTGTTCACAAATGTCATAGCCACTAACATTTCATTTTCTTTGGTGTCAGAAGTTTTAGGACATCCAGATTTCAGTGCATTACTCACTGAACCTGTTTCATCAAATTTATTTCTTAAACGATAAATTGTTTGTCATGAAGGTGGAGAAGTATTAAAAGTTTTTTGCCATGCTGTACGTACCATCTCGGCATTTTCAGACTTCCAATACTGCTTTAATATGCATTTCCTTTACTCTAGATTTAAATTGTTCACCATTAATCCTGAAATAAAAAAATATCATCAAGTAAAAAGTTAGCATTACATAATAAAATAAATTACAATCAGCAAGAAAAAAGCTGTTTATGTAAGTTAGACTTATACTCTGAGGAATGTTTTATATTGGTATTACTAAGCAAGTAATTTCAACCATATAAAAGGTAGTTTAATAACTGTGCTAATCCACTTATAAAATAATTCCCTAGGAAGCAAGAAAAACAAATCCCTCGGAAACTAGGTAATTCAAGGATGTTTCTGATGAAAACCAGTTTGCTGGTTGAAATATTAAAGCAGCTTTGTAGAGAAGTAATTGTGTTTTTTTTATTGTTTTCATTTTTTTTAGTTAGTTGTATATTTATTATTGACATGTATATGTGTATACATATAAAACATAAAAGAAAAATTACTGAGTTCTTTTTTATCACTATCAAATCAGTTATATTTTATGGCGACCACTGTTCGTTTGAACAAAATATTTCTGTCAGCAGACATAGTCACCAAACATTTCAATTATTTTTGTTGACAATGGTTTTCGATAGATACTATTAAAAATATCTTTCCTTATAGGGTAAGAAGACAAATTTAATCATTCAGAAAATAACATAGTTGTGCTTTAACTAAAATGAGTTGCTATCAAAATTGGTAGTTTTTTTAAAATGTAAGCATGACTTGGATTTTCTTTAAAAAAGTTAGCGATATGTTTCCGAGTCTCAAAGTTGAATTTATTTTTAAATGCCATGAGATGCATGAAATTCCATACAGGGACTGACCACTTTCATATATTAGGCATATTAATCGTAGGATTAAGGTGACAAAATCAAAACATGTTTTACTGTTAGGGATAAATCGAATTCATTATTTATTTATTGACTTAAATAAAACATGATATCAATTGTAATAAAACACAAATTCTGGAAAAATTGACCAATATAAGCTGAAATTATTGAGGAAAGCTATAGAAATTTTTAAAAAGCCCAGTAACTTGAATAGAAAGTCTGAATTAAATAACATCAGTGCTATTTGGAAAAAGCAATTAGAGAAAAAAAATAACCTTTCTGAATCAGTGATATTTGGTCTTACACATAAGAAATAACTGACAAAGCAAAACTCTCTCCATACAGTAGTGTCACCCTCTGCCAACCAGAGTAATCAATGGAGTTTTGCCTTGTTTAATAACAATTATGTGCTAGTATAAGAGATGGTGATCATGTGATGCTTAGTGGTTTAAAAAATAACTGGTTAACAGTAATTGTGAATCTGAATAATAAAAATGACATTTTTTATGAGTTATTATATAAAATAATATTTTATAATAAATATTAGAAACAATATTACTGCAATACTTAATTTTATTATTAAGATCTGAAGGATTTAAATTTAATAAAATACTAAATAATATTTTATAATATAGAAAATGGAATGCAGTAAAGTAATTTTATCAATAGCTAAAACATGTAAACAAAGGAAAACTGTACTTAAAATTACATTGAAAGATTTATGTTGGAATGTATGCTTAAATGTTGCATTACTTAAGTAAAAAATAAACCTTACCTGAAAAAATGAAAAACAAGATAATCAACGCACAGACTTTTTGGTTTAATAAGACAAAATGAAGATTATATAATTTTTATATAAGATAACATTTTATACTTTAGGGGAGGGGGGGATAAGAAAAAAAATTGTAATTAAATAACAAGAAATAAATGAAGTATAGTTTTATTTTTAGATAAATGTAATTAAGATTATCTAAGGTTTTGTAAAACAGGTGAATTCACAGAACATATATAAATATATATTTATTTAATAACTCCCTGTCAGATAGAGTGTTTTTTATAAAAATATCTTAATATTAAAAAAAATATATGCTGATGTTTAAAGAGGAATGTTTATAATAAACACATTTTAACATTTCTAACTTATGGATCTGATATGTGGTCACTTGACAGAAGAGCAATTCAGACACTTCAGAGCACCATGTGAAGTGTGGATTGATGTGTGTTAGTAATAACAAAAAGAGGTAGTGGTGAGTTATGCCAAATGTGTCCACTTGATGGCATTGTTTCTCTGCAAAAGCACAGAAATATGTCATTTACATGGCCCAACATACAGCCTATAGAACAGATCTGTTCATATTAGCCATTATCAAGCCTATATAGTGTTGCACTCTGTGCTTCATCTCACTATGGAAATAGCGCACACTTCACAGATCGCTACCGTAGGATGTGAAGGTGTTTGGTATTCATCTGCCATACCCCCCCCACACACACACACACAATCTGGAACTAAGCTTGGTTTGCGCTAGGCACTAAAATGTGTAATGTAATTAAAAAATGTAATTTAGAAAATAAGGTTGGTTTGTAAATTTTTTAAAAATGCTTTTAAAAATTGTCGGAGAACAGAAAACAAAAAATTTTCAGCCAGTAACATTACATTTCATTATTTTTGCAAGCAGCAATGCCATCAAGCAGTCATATTGAGTGTAAGTCACAAGAATCCAAAAAGAAATGAAATATAAAGTACATGATTGAAATAAAATATTTCTGACAGCAATGAAAGAATTAACAGACTAAAATGGAGCTGGTCTAACAAAGACAGTTGAAAACTTAAATTGGATTCAAGATATGGAGAAAACAGAATGAAGAAAATGGACAGAATTTCATCCTGCTGTGAATCAATAATAATTGAAAATTATATGTATTTACTTTTCAAATTAGTAATATTTACTGAGGCTATAACCTCGATAATATGCATGTAAAATGCGATAGTAAGGACCTCTACAGGTGTTTAACCACAAGCTTATGCTATGGAAGAAAAGAGGGGAACCCCTTCTTTACTTCAACCTACTTTCAATTTAAATAGGTGAAGCTGAAGCAGTTAGATCTGCGAGCGTGAAGCTATTCAATACTTCACTGATTAAGTCCACATTTCTTATTACACATTAATACTCACGAAATCTTTCAATTTACAACGAGTCAACGGAAAGATTTTATAGTTAGAAATCTATTACAGTAATTTAAAGTTGTAATTATAAATTTATTAAACACACATTGATTACGTAAGTAATATTTACTGAGGCTATAACCTCGATAATATGCGTGTAAAATGCGATAGTAGGTACCTCTACAGGTGTTTAACCACAAGCTTACGCTAAATTGTTAATTCAAATATAATAATATGGCAAAGTGAATTAATTTTCTTTTTTAAACCAATTTAAAAGAAATGATTTAAATTTTGGTGTATTTCAATGTTAAATTTTATAGTTTTTCAAAGAGAATAAAAATATAAATATTTGCTATTTTTTATGTAACTTATTAAAAAATAGTTTTGATTAAAACTGCAATTTTTTAAAAATTTACCACTTAAATAACAATAGAAAATGCACAAAAAGCTAAACAGTGCATATTTAAATAAAACAGTTTTATAATATTTAAATTATAAAATAATATAATTTAGATAAATTAGCCAGAAAATTTAGAATAGGTAAATAATAACTATTAAAATCAGTTAACACTTAGACAAGTATCCAAGAAGTAGAATAAAAGACCATTCAAAAATTAAAAAAACAACAGTACTATAATTATTTTAATTTTAAATTAATCATATAATTTTTTATTATTCTAAACATGATCAGTGTTATCTTGGACATAGACTTAGACCCATACATTGTTATTGTACTAATAGAATTATTTAGAGCTTTTGTTTATTAAGTATATTCTATATTCATAAATTATGATAGGAAATTATTAATATTGATATTGTTTATCAGGGATAGGTTCTGAAAGCTGATTACCCTAATGAATGACTGAATTTTAAGCATACTATTTTATGATGATATGATAGCTGATTACTTCTATTAATTAAGAGTTTTATAGATACTGCTTTGTATAAGCTAGAATTTAAAGACTGGTTCCCTTTTTGAATTATTATTAGTTTAATGAAGATAGGTGCGTAGTTATAAAAATGTTTTCCATGATTTACAATGTTGATGTAGTAATAGAATAACCTGTAATAATTGTGAAATTTAAATGTGATGGAGTAAATTAAATATATTTCTAAGGATCATTAAAATGTGAAATTATATCCTAAATACATTTACTAAGTGCATGGAGTATCTAGTGATAGCAAGCAATGTTGATTGTATACTTACATTTTTATATTATACACTATGAATTCCATAATTGACATTCTAGAATTGATCAGATATAAATCATGGTTATTCTTTGATGACTTGCAAATGCTATTATTTGTTTTTTTTTACGTGATCATGAAATATGGATTTAAAATACAATTTAGATGTAATTTTAGATTAAAGAGAATATTGTTTATTAATAAAATTTAAAAGAATAATTATGAAAAGAGTTACTTATTTAAGAAGGGGTATAATTTAAATTAGATCATTTGCAAGAGATTGATAATGTTGTTTCTGAAATATAATGCTTTTTTTTTGCTTTTTAAATGTTAAATAAAAATTATATAATTATATTCAGAAAAAAATGTCATTGTATACATGAAAAATTAATTTATTATTAATATATAAATTAATTTTTTATTATTATTCATTTAAATATTACATAGAGGCAAAACTCTTCATCTAGTAGCACCAATCAGTGCGAGCCAGAGTAATCAATGGATTTGTCTCTGTGACTGTGTAAGCATAAAGAATGGTGAACATGTGATGTTTGGTGGTTTAATCATTTAGATATTATTATATTTCAATCATTTCTATATGAAAATTCATTGTCATATCAAAATACCAAATCCTTATCATCTTTGATTTGGTGAGATATTATAAATTGATGATGATGTATTGGCTGGACTAATCAATAATGTATATTAATGGTTAACATAAAGACTAAAAGATTATAAAGAAAATTGTCATAAAAAATTATCAGTCAGAAATCGATTATATCCCTGTAATATTTTATGATGATATTAATTAGATGGTGTCCAGAGTTTATTGATGATACTTAACTCAAACCTAAAAAATAAAGTATATCATTTATTTACCAAAAAAAAATCAAGTCATATGTCACATGACCTAATTTAACAAGCTTGTATTACAAATGTTGTATATAGAGCTCACAAATAAGCTCTTAACCCGCTTTACAGAATATCCCAAATCCCAGACCAATTTCTGCTACTGGCTACCTCAGTGAGGTGCTAGGATATTCAAGTATTAGATTAAAACTACCAGGACAAGCCCAACACTTTATCTAATGGATAACTATTAAGTAGAAAATCTGAAATATTCAGACATTCACATGTCTTCCAATCCAGCTATATAACTTAAATAGCCATGTGGGACTGAACCAAGTTCAGATACACCATATATTAATAACTTTAGCAATATAAAATCACCAAAGCCTTAATAGCAAAAAATAAAATTTCAAAGAAATCAAGTCATATGTCACATGATGTAATTTAACAAGCTTATATTACTAATGTTATATATAGAGCCTGCAAATAAGCTCTTAACAAGCTTTACAGAATATCCCCAACCCAGACCGCTTTCTGCTACTGGCTTCCTCAGTAAAATACTTAATAGTTATCCATTAGATAAAGTTCTGTGCTTGTCCTGGTGTTTTTAATATAATGCTTGAATATCCTAGAACCTCACTGAGAAAGCCAGTAGCAGAAACCAGTCTGAGGTCGGAGATATTCTGTAAAACTTGTTAAGAGCTTATTTGCAAGCTCTATATATATATATAACATTTGTAATACAAGCTTGTTAAATTAGGTCATATGATATATGACTTTATTTCTTTGTAATTTTATTTTTTGATATTAAGGCTTAAGTGATTTTATATTGCTAAAATCATTAATATATGATGTATCTGAATTTGGTTCAGTCCCATATGGCTATTAAAGTTAGATAGCTGAATTTCAAGACATATGAATGTCTGAAAATTTCTGATTTTTTACTTAATAGTTATCCATTAGATAAAGTGCTGAACTTGTCCTGGTATTTTTAATCTAATGCTTAAATATCCTAGCACTTCACTGAGGAAGTCAGTAGCAGAACACGGTCTATGGTTAGGGATATTCTGTAAAGCTTGTTGAGAGCTTATTTTCAAGTTCTAAATATATCATTTATTTAATACCATTATGCTTATTGCACGTTATTAATATGCATACTAGCATATTCATATGTATAGCAACCTTTTGTATAATATTAATGTATATCAGTATGCATCATCAAGCATTACAATTTATATGTATAGGTAAATTAATAGTGTTTGGGCTGAACCGTGTATTATTTTCCATTTCATACCAATATTTTGACGGACTAGCATCCGCCATTACCAAGGTTAAGTTTTGAAAGAAAAATTGTTAGATCTCAAACAGTAACGTGACTCAGTGTGAGATGAGAAATGAGATTCAACTTGAAGTAGTTCAGCATTCACAATATGAGGCTTATCAAAATGTTTATTTCCCTCAGTTTTTTCACCTATTAATTTTAAGTTAATATTAGATCAAATGAGAGGTTTCCACATAGCTGGAATACATTGTGCTTCATCAGCCCTATTTAAACCAGTAGGTCTATTTAATATTTCAATTGACTCTCTCATGGTTCTTAAATCATATCTTTCCAAATTAGTAAGTATTTTTGTGTTGTCAAAATCAGGTTTGTGACCAATTTCTAAAAAATGGGAAGTAAAAACTGTGTGCTAATTTTTTGATTAAAAGCATTTCTATGTTTCTTAATTCTGACATTTATTCATCTATTAGACTGACACACATAGCTTCTTATGTGATAAAGAACATCTTACTCAAGAAATAGAACTTACAAAAAATATTCTACTTTCTGATAATAATAATAATAATAATAATAACAACAACAATAATAATAATAATAATAATAATAATAATAATAATAATAATAATAATAATAATAATAATAATAATAATAATAATAATAATAATAATAACATCATATCTAAGGCTTTACATAACATTAATACTAAAAAGAAAAAAGAGAATAGAATTGACAATTTCTCTTTTAATAGAGTAATTTTACCTTATATTAAAGAGGTAACTGATAAAATCAGTAGAAGACTATCTTTTTTTAATATGAAGACTACTTTTTCTACTGGCAAAAAAATTGGTGATTTTTTATATAAACCTAAAGACAGAATATTTTTGGAACACTAAGGAGTTTATGAAATTCCATGTTTGCAGTGCTCAAGATTTTCCCATTTTTTAGAAATTGATCACAAATCTGATTTTGACAATACAAAAATACTTGCTAATTTGGAAAGATATGATTTAAGAACCATGAGAGAGTCAATTGAAATATTAAAGAGACCTACTGATTTAAATAGGGCTGATGAAACATAACATATTCCAGCTATGTGGAAACCTCTCATTTTATCTAATATTAACTTAAAATTAATAGGTGAAAAAACTGAGGGAAAATAAACATTTTGATAAGCCTCATATTGTGAATGCTGAACTACTTCAAGTTGAATTTCATTTCTCATCTCGCACTGAGTCACATTATTGTTTGAGATCTAATATTTTTTCTTTCAAAAGTTAACCTTGATAATGGCGGATGCTAGTCCATCAAAATATCGGTATAAAATGGAAAATAATATATGGTTCAGCCCAAAAACTATTAATTTACCTATATCATACAACCATGAAAACATTAAATATATATATATTGTACCAGTCAAAAAACGTCCATCACCTAAACTGCAAGTCGGATCCAAACTGAATTCCAACCCAACTCAACAGCTCAGATTAGTAGAAATCTAAATCGATGGCACAGTGCTATGTGCCAAGGAACTAGCTCAATGATTGGTGAGGATTAGAGACCCCTGAACTGACACTAATATTGGATAATTAATTAACTTAGGATACTTTTAAATCGAATCATATGTATATGTTCGGGTTGCCAACACAGACATCGAGCATTAACATTAAAATTATAAAAGAATTAAGAACTAAGAAACCAAGTGTGTTTAGAAAATATTTAATAATAATAGTTTGCTTTGTTTGAATAATGAATAATGATTATATTAATCACCTCTAGCCTTTAAACAACGTTTATAATTATAATAAGAGTGGCGGTCCTTATTATATGCCAATGAATATTACACAATATTTGAAAGTCTAGGTCTATGCCCCCAACAAGAAATAAAAGGCAGATAAAGGTATTCATTAGTAAAGGAAATTATTACTCTAATTTTATACGAAAGAATGTAATATTTATTTCACATTCACAAATCTATTTGTGAAGAGCAAGATACGTATTTTAGGGCATAACTTTAATCTTTATTGGAAAACTTATTTACTGAGAATTTGTTGGACTTTAATTTAAATCACTTCATCACGAATTACGAGCATCAGAGTGGGCTTTACCGGAACAGAGAGGCAACGGTGCTGACAAATTATGAGCTATAAAATGAAATTGAAAGACGATAGCTAGTTGATAATTGAAGTCCTATGGCGGCTTGCATCTGACAAGTCTTATGCCCTTTGACTAATAAGAACAGGAGAGGAAGTGCTTTTTTCCTCGATAATTTAAAATAACAGAAATATTATCACTGACCAGCCTAACGGTGCGGAAGATTGCCCTACATCAGCAACATTGAAGTTGATGACTTACTAGTCATCGTTTGAGAACTAAAACCCAATTATAGAATGCTCTACATGATGACTTGATCAAATTAATTAAAGTCAAACAAGCTTTTAAGAAAAACTATTTCAAAGCATTTATAAAATTATATTAGTCATGCCCCAAACATCGTGCCCCTCCTGAATATTAATAGACAGTGAAAACAATCTGAATACCCTTTTTACAAAAACATTTTAGATTATACGTGAATAAATAAATATTGGTGAATACGAGAAAAAACATTTTAACATTATATATATGAATATATAAACCTTTGTAAATTAGATAGGAGCTGGGGACATAGGTGAGAAACGGAGCTAATAATTTACTATAAAAATAACAAACATTTAATAATTTCTTTCAACTCGATGATTGATAGAACTGTATAAATCTAGTTCTAATGGACGAGAATTGTTATCAGATTTAATATTATATTTTCTGCGTAAGGCAAATAGAACAAAGGAGTTTATCTAGTCAAAAGATTATTGGCATATAATTAAAATAAATGACATTAATAAATCACACACAATATATATATATATAGTATAGTAAATGAACCGCCATAGTAATGAAGGAAAGTTAAATTTAAAGACTAGAGATTTAGAGAATTACTAATTTAAAATAGCATAAAAAAAGGTGTTACACAGAGATTATTACATTAAAGAATGAAAAGAGCTCTTAAAGGGAGTGCAAAGTAAAGTTCGGAAACTGGCCAGAAAGTTTAAGGTTCATTATGGAAATATATAACCCATTTCTTCCAGGCTGGATCCTTAGTTTGCACGTCTGGGTGAGGAAAACATAGGCACCATTTGGTCGATTACTTGAACAGTATTTTAATGAATTTTCACAATTTTAGCAGCATGATTGGTCCGGAAAAGATTCAGCAGCTTCATTGAAGATTTTTAGGGGACTTCAGGAACAATAGCCAGATTCCTGACGTTTTAGCCCTTCACCATGATCGAAACACTATTTGATTTTATAATTTAAAAACGCACAGAGTTGACTGCACCTCTCTACAACAAAGATGGCTTCCCCTTCTCCAAACTTTTCAGAGCTATATATACTGTCCTCTGATGCCTTCAGGCTAGCACTTCTTTCATTATAGTTGTTTTTAGATACATTCCTTTGATAAGGCTTTCAAACTCATTAACTTGAATTCATTTTCTAATTAGAAAATGAATTCTTAAAATCAGAAAATGATTTTAATTAGGAAATCCTTATCTTTTTTTCTAATTAATAAAACTTTAACTGTTGTTTTTGGAAAGGGAAAATCTGAAAGCTTATCGAAAGAATGTAGCTTTTAATCATTAAAATTTTAACAAATTATTTAAAAGTAAAAACAAATATTCCCGATGCAATGAAACTTTCGAACAATTATATATATTTAAATATTTAGAAATATATACGCACAATCCATGCAGTTGTAATATATATAAATTCATGAATAATTTTATCATAAATTTATTAATAGAATTGATCAATTTAAATCTGAAAGAATTAATTTTAATACGCATTTATAAAATAAGTTTCCTTTATGGAAATTAGCGTGGATTGAACGTATAAAGCCCCATTGCATCGGAAATTTAAGGTTAGTACTAGGGGTTTGAAGTGGGCTTATGGCTAGATGCCATGAAGCTAGGATCGAACTTAGATCCAACTGCTTCAATATATATATATATATATAGGATAAAGAGAATGAGACACATAAGTATATGCTAAGAAAAATAATTTTTTGAACCACAATACAAAATATGATGCTAAGACATTTTAATAGTTTTATATATAACAATCATTATTAACAAAAATAAATATAGGAAGATAGTTATTCCTAAAATAGTATTCATAAAAATTAATTACTTACAATAATTTGACAAGTAAAACAATGTATTGAGAAATTTGCATTAAAAAATGTTATTAAAAATACTGAGGACTATATATTAATAGATAATTTAAAAACCTGAAAAAGTACAGATAATTTTAATATGGTAAAGAAGATAATACAGCCACAAAGGTAATAACTTTATGTTAATAGAAAATGAATACAAAAATAAAATGAAAAATAGAATATAAAATATATTATAAAATGAAATGGAGCATACTGTATATTAAATTACAAAGATAAGTATTAAAACTTGAGAAAGCACAAATAAATGTTTATTAGAGATCTTAATTAACAGGAAATTAAAAAGATCTTAATTAACAGGAAATTAAAAAATTGCAAACAGTAATACAAAAAAGTCAATTCATACACAAAAACTAGGATCAGAGTAAATAAAGGAAACTTTAGATAAAAAGGCCATTTTACATTGATTTTCTTCATTTGCTTATTCTCTTAGTTTTTTTTAAGTAACTAATGATGTTAATTTTTTTTTGGATAACTTGTATATAAATTTATAAATAATCACATTTTAAATAAATAACCTTATGGTTATTTGCTCAAAATGTTGTGTTGATGTCTGAGAGTTGACCAAACATTCCTTTCCTCTTCTTCAATCCAGAAATTTTTTAAATTGTTATTGCTTGATAAAATGTTTAAGTGACATAGTTGCAAATGAGGTACAAAGAAGTTAATTTTATATTTAATAACAGTTTTACTATTCCATCCATTACTAATACTTAATTGAAAAAATAATAATGTGCTTATCAAAAAATTTGAAATTAAAGCAAAAATATTTTAATATTCTTGATAAAAAATGAAACAATTTGAGAATGTTAATATCATTTTCAAAATTAATATTTATTGTATCTCATTACATATAGTTATTTCAAAAAATATTAAAATAGTTAATTCAGTAAAAACTCTCTCCATACAATAATGCCATCTAGTACCAACCATAACAATCAATGGATGCTATAAGGTGTGTGTGTCAAAATTATTATCCAGTACCTATTTATCCAATATCCCATACTAGTTTTGGTCAGGAGCCTTGAATTTGAAAGCATTGCCCCTTGGATCTAATGCAATGCTCCAGCAGCCACCTTTTATCATTAAAGTTAAACAAAAATTTACGAACCTCAAATAAAAACAATGTTTTCAGCTCAAGACAATTTGCTTATATAATCATACAGTTTTGAATCCAGTTCAGAATCTATACATTTTGGTATTTTTGTTTTTTATTAATCTTATCACCATCATATCTTGGCCAGAATTGATATTAAACCACTCAAATAACACATGACCACAATTTATTCTGTTTATACAATGTGCAAAAGCTGTAGCATTTCTCTCCATATAATAGTGCTTTTCAATGCAAGACATAGTTATCAATTATTTCTCCAAAGCACCAAAATTCATATCTAGTACCTACTCATCCAATATTTTCAGACTAGTTTCACATTTGAGGCTTTTGTTAGTAAGGAGCCATAGATCTAGGAGCACTGCATTTAAATCATTTGATCTAATGCAATCCTCTTGCACCCACCTTTTACCTTTTTTTAACTATAAAGAAATGGGCTCGAAAACTCAATATTTTTCAATCTAATTTGTTCATATAGTCATTTAAATATGTAACCTTTTACTCTTTTAGTTAACTATAAATCTATGAGCTCAAAATTTAAACAGTGTTTTAAATCCAACCTAATTCACTTGAGTAGTCATATGGATATAAACCCTACATGATTATTGAAGTAAATTAGCTCGGATTAAAATGTCAGTGTGATTTTATTTTGAGTTTATAGCTTTCTAGTGAACTAAAAAAAATAAAAGGTGGCTGATTGAAGGTTGTCTTAGATTCAAAGGACCATGTGCAGTACTCTCAGAGCGATGGCTTCTCACTGATAAAAATCAAAGCTAAAAAATGTGGGGATATTGGTTAATTAAGCAATAATAAGTAGGGTTTATAATACACTAAACTTTTAGCATCCTTTAACTACTACAATTTGCACTAAGGGATACTACTGTATGGAAAGAGTTGCTACTGTTTTAACAGGTTACATAAATATTAGAAATGCTGGTAATGTGAAAATAGTTAATATTAGTTCTTTCATTCTTGAAAATGTTACTTTGTCCACAAGAGTAATACTGATTTTACAGAACATATTATTTTAGAGATATTGTACCGGTCAAAATTGGTCAAAATCGTACGTTCATTCAACAAGACCTAGAATCCAAGCAAACTATAGCAATATAGCATGTGTGAGATGCACAGGTTTGGAACAATACTAAACACTAACCTATTCGCCTATACTCCAGGGTCTCTGACTATATGGATAATGCTTTTGAGGATACTAGCAAGCTTTCATTTACTCCAGACCCAGCAAAAAGAACAGGGTGAGCAGATAGACTTGGGAATCAATAATTATTACAAAATATAATATTTAAAGAGTGGTACAGACTATTGCTTAATATATTAATAATCAGATCCATAATGTTGTTCAAGGCAACGTTAAACAAAGGGAGTTAATTAATAATATTAATAAAATCTGTCATCTGAATGATCTAATCATTATTACATTTGGCTTCAGAGTTGGTTTAAGTTTATCTTCCCTAATTTCAGGTTCAAACTCACTGCTTTCTAGATCTTGATCCCCCCCTCAATTTCTATTTTGTGTGGCATTGATTCTGCGATCTCTGTTTTTCTGTGTTTCATGGTATAGCAATTGAAATTTGAAAGTCTTCCTTAATTCGATGGCAGACATGATTTACATATTTCTTGTATGTCATGATTTCCTGTGGTTGGTGATTACTATTTTCTTTGACAACAATTTTGTGACTACCCCTTGATCATGTTTTGAATCATAAATTTTGTCACCTATTATTACATATATATTTTCACATTTTTCACTAGTTACATGAGTACTTTCACTTTTGTCACTCTTTACATTATCAGCTGTGTTGAGAAATAGATGTGATAATTTAATCTGAAATTTCCTTCCCATTAACAGTTCTGTCAGTGATTTTCTTGTAGCTGTTGAAGGTGTAGAGTGTTGATGAAACATGACATTATATATTGTTTGCTGCATACTTTCATTCTTCAGTTTCTTAATACCTTTTTTATTAGTTGTACAGCCTTTTCAGCAAGGCCATTCAACTCTGGGTGGTATGTGGGTGTGCATGTATGTTTAATGTCATTGTCCATGAAGTACTTTTCCATTTCTTGTAGGGTGCATCTGGCACTGTTGTTGACATGATGGTTTCCAGTAACCTGTGACAAGAAAACATAACATTTACGATGTCTATCATCTTTAGCACTCATATCTTTTACTATGTGACTATCTGCCCATTTTGAGTAAGCATTTATAAGTATCAGCAGTATTTTGCCATTTATTGGATCTGCATGGTCTATGTGCACTTTCTGCCAGACTTTCATTGGTATTGGCCACTGATTATATTCCTTTGCCTTCATATTCATCTTTGATTGGCAGGCCATACATTTTTTGATGTACTGCTCTATCTCTGATACTATTTTTGGCTACCAGATATAGCTGTAAACTAATGCCTTGGCTCTCACAATTCCAGGATGAGCTTTGTGGAGCAGTTTTAGAACTTGATGTCTGCCTTCATTTGGCATTACTACCTGATCCCCCATTAACATACAACCTTTATAAATAGACAATTTGTTTCACTTTATCCAGAATCCTGGTGCAATATAGTGAGGCTCTGAAACAGGCCAGCCATTTTTTGCCTACTCCATAAGCAATTGATAACTTTTGTCAATTTTTATTCAGCTAGCTACTTTTCTACTATTAAGTATTTCTGATATCAATATATTAATATACTTTGTCTGTTTTCATACTGCTTGGTTCTTCTTTATTTGGGATCCAGGATAATAAGTTGACATGCAAAATATCTTTGTCCTTCTTATATAATAATTTGTAGTCATAAGATAACAAAATATTTCTCCAACACATTATGCATGGGCTTAAATGATCAAGGGCTAATTTATCATGGCCCAGAATTCCTAGAAGCAGTTTGTGGTCAGTTATTATTTAGAATGTTCTTCCAAAAATGTATTGATAAAATTTTTCAGGGTGAAAATAATAGCTGAAGCCTCTTTATTAATCTGATTGTAGTTTCTCCAGGGCATTCCCTCTTATGTGGATGAGAGAAAATCACATTCATTCCCCATTTTGAAGCATCAGCAGTTAAATGCATGTCTAATTTACTATTAAAGTTGTCTGATGACAATAGAGCTTTGGTTTTGCTGAACACTTCATCATGAATTTCTAACCATTGCCACTTTTGATCTTTTCTTAATAATTCATAAAATGGCTTTGCTAAATGTGTTTTATGTATTAAAAAAGGCTAAAAAAAATTATCAATGCTAAATATGCTTATAATTGTTTAATGTTTGTGGCTATTTTCACATTTTGCACTGCTCTTACTTTTTCAGGTGTTGGTTTTTTCCACCTATTGGAAATTTTATGACCAAGAAAAACTAACTTTTGCATGCCATATGCTTTTTTGGGCATTTAATTTTTACTCCAAATCTGTTTAATTTTTCACAAACTGTTTCCATAGAATATTTTCTGTTTACTGTGATGAGTATGTCATTGAAGTACGAGATAACCCCTCTAGGCCTTGGAACAATGCATTAATTTTTGCTTGAAAGATGTTGGGAGCTGTTGATATGCCAAACAGTAAACTGTTACAACATTTAAACAATCCCATTGGGATTATCAAGGTTTATATTTCAGCTGATTTATCCATCACCTGTATCTGGTGGAATGTGGAGTTCAGATCCAACTTTGCTAAATGTGAAACATTTTGGAGATTGGCTAATACTTCTCTCACATTTGGAACAGGGTATGCTCTCCAGTTTAGATATTTGTTTATTGTTACTCTGCAATTGCCACATAATCTAATTTTGTCATTTGGCTAAGTTATCACTACTAAAGGCATGGCCCATTCTGATGTTTCTATTGGTGTTAATATGCCCTTAATGACTAAAGAATTTAGTTTTTCTGCCACTTTTTGTTTTTGAGTGAATAAGACTTTATGAGGTTTACACATGACTGAATGTACAATTTCCAGTAACTCTATATCAACCTGGCTCATTGTAATTAATCCCAATTCTTCATTTGACAAATTGGGGTATTTGTCTGCTATTTCCTGTTCAAGAAAGATTTTTTTATAATGTTAATTTGGATTCCTAACTTGTGTAACCATTTCCTCCTGAGGATGGGACTAATATTCCCTTTTACTATGAATAGAGGTAGATTCCTTTTTGTATCACAATGGTTTATGGGCACTGTCACATGAACTAATAATTTAGCACTTTCCATTTTACATCATGCACTCTAATTTTAGTTTTCTCTAATTTACTTTCTGTGTTAGCCGATGATAATGACATCAGAAAGATACTTGATCCACTATCAATTTCCATCGATACTTCTTTACCGCAATGTACTAACTTAATCATAAACTGATTTACCTCTTGGACATCCATATTTTTAACCATGTGAGTATCTCCCCTATTTGCTTGCATTGGTAATTCATATCTGCCTTTAATATTACCTTCCTGCACACACACACTAAAATGACACTTTTACCATATTTAAAACATGTTTCTTTAAGCCACCTGCATTCTTTCACGATGTGACCCCACTTTCTGCAGTACAAGTATGTCTATATAGAATTTTTACTATGATCACAGTTTTCAATGGTACGGTACTCTCCTTTGCTGTCTTGAGCACTCCCATTTTAGCATTTTCCTCAGTTTTAGTTCTAAACACCTGAGCCTGTTCCAGAATTAGTTCTTACACTATATGTTTCTTAATGGCCACATTGTATATGATATCAGGCTCTGTAAGTAGTTGTTGGCTATCATCAGACATACCCAATAATTGATCCATGAGTATTTCCTCAGCGTAATTACCATAATCACAATCCCTCAGAGATGACTTGTATTCTTTAATTTTTCCCCATTAAAGTGCTTCCTATTTCATAACGTTAAGCAAGCTACATGCCTGAATGGATGTGGACTAAAATGTTCACTTAATCTCTTTATTAATTCCTCACATTTTACATTATAACCACTATTATTTTTTTTGCCAGTGAAACACATAAGTGCTGCTATTTTTCATTTATGATCTTTGATCCTGTTCAGCATAAAAAAATTCTCTAGCTGCATTACATATAACAGCCATTCCGATGCATTACTGACATCAAATTCTGCTAAGCTACTTTGTCCAAATGAATTCATTTTACTGACTACTGTTAACTTTCCCTACTACTAACTTCCATCAAAACTGATTGCTGCTAACTTACTAATGATTTTAAAACTCTCTTTTGCCCCTAAATTCAACATGACTGTACCACTTATTTGCTGTGTCCCCAACTCTGAGCAGGCGGCCATCAAACATGAATACACAATTGATGTTATCAGATGACTACACATATGGTAGCATTGAGACATTAGCAATTAAAAAGTTAATTAATTAATTCTGCTAAACATCACATGATCACCATCTCTATACTAGCACATAATTGTTGTAAACAAAGGCAAAACTCTCTATACAGTAGTGCCACCCTGTGCCAAACAGAGTAATCAATGGATGCCAGAAGGCTTGTGCATAAAATCCCTATCTATGCCTACTCATCCAATATCCCCAGACTAGTTTCTGGCTTGTGGCCATCATCAGTGAGGAACCTTGGATCTGAGAGCATTGCACCTAGATCTTAGGATCTAATGCAACCCTCCAGCAGCCACCTTTTAACTCTACTTTACTACAAAACTATGAGAATGAAATTGAAAACACAATAATATTTTCAATCTAAGCTCAATAGCTTATATAGTCATATGGGTCTGAACTCAATTCAGCACCCATACATTTTGGTGTCTTTGGCTCTTAAACAACCATAGCCACCACTATCCTATTAGGCAGGATTGGTGTTAAACCACTAAACATCACATGATCACCATCTCTATACTAGCACATAATTGTTGTAAACAAAGGCAAAACTCTCCATACAGTAGTGCCACCCTGTGCAAACAGAGTAATCAATGGTTGCATTAGATCCTAAGATCTAGGTGCAGTGCTCTCAGATCCAAGGCTCCTCACTAATGATGGCCACAAGCCAGAAACTAGTCTGGGGATATTGGATGAGTAGGCACTAGATAGGGATTTTATGCACAAGCCTTCTGGCATCCATTGATTACTCTGTTTGGCACAGGGTGGCACTACTGTATGGAGAGTTTTGCCTTTGTTTACAACAATTATGTGCTAGTATAGAGATGGTGATCATGTGATGTTTAGTGGTTTAACACCAATCCTGCCTAATAGGATAGTGGTGGCTATGGTTGTTTAAGAGCCAAAGACACCAAAATGTATGGGTGTTGAATTGAGTTCAGACCCATATGACTATATAAGCTATTGAGCTTAAATTGAAAATATTATTGTGTTTTCAATTTCATTCTCATAGTTTTGTAGTAAAGTAGAGTTAAAAGGTGGCTGCTGGAGGGTTGCATTAGATCCTAAGATCTAGGTACAGTGCTCTCAAATCCAAGACTCCTCACTGATGATGGCCACAAGCCAGAAACTAGTCTGGAGATATTGGATGAGTAGGCACTAGATAGGGATTTTATGCACAAGCCTTCTGGCATCCATTGATTACTCTGTTTGGCACAGGGTGGCACTACTGTATGGAGAGTTTTGCCTTTGTTTAATTAATTCTTCAATATACATCTGCACTTATGCAAGCATAATTGCTCAGCCAAAATGAATAATTGAATAAAAATGTCAAAAATCTTGCTAAATGATTGGCGTACTTTCCTTTCACAATACAGTCTCTTCCTTTAAAACTCAAACCTCTTGAAGTGTTCTAATAAATAATAATAAGACCGGGATGGTCTGCTAAAAGTTCTAATTGGCTTGGTTATCTACAAGAGCAGAGATCCTGGGAATATAATCCACTGATGATGATCTTCAATTGCCCCTTACGCAGACTTAGACCAGCAGGCAACCATACCAAGAGCATTCAGTCCTTTCTTACTAGCTTTTTATACCCTCTCTTCTTTTGTTGTCTTATCATCTTTTTTTTCTTTTCTGGAGTAATTAATTAAATTTTTTCCCTCGTAATCTGTTGGGGGAAGGAAGTTCTTGACTTTTACTTTCATTAGTTCTGCTTAATAATTATTAGAATTTTGATATCTACCCAAAAATCAATAGTTATTGTACAATGAAATTCTCTTAACTTTAATTACTAATTCCCCGTTTATCTCAGGAATTTATTTTCACTATAATCTAACTTTTCAGATCTACAAAAATAATTAATATATATTATTTTGTTTGTCTCTATTCAAAGCTTTTATTTTTTACTTAGTTTAATTAACATATTTCTTTTATCGATGTCTTTCGCAGCACTATAACCAACTTTATTAAATATAAATTGAATATTTTACATAGATAAGAATCGATAGTTCTATAATTTCTTGTAGATCCATTATCATTTATTTTACTTATCAAAATTACTATTGCGTAATTCCAATCACCTGGTTTATTTAAATCTTTTTCTTACACTACATTAATATTATTTGGTGATATACATTTTCAATATGGTAATTTATAAATTTAATTTTGATCCTTTTTTTTTTATCACATTACTATTTTCATTTTTTCAACTTATAACGTAAATTTCATTATAATGAATAATGCATAAGAAAATGAGCTAAATTTAGACTAAAAATTATTTATATTAAACAATTCGGATATTAATGAATGGCTAGATCCTTTTGAAAATAAAGAAAGTGAATGGATTATTTTTATTAATTAATTAAGTTGTAGGATTATAATGAAAGCTTAAATCTCCCGATAGAGTGCGCCAACCAAGAAGCATAGATCGGTGGGGGAAATATCACAATTTTATTTCTTATTATTGCTATTTTCGTCTTTAGAAAAAAAAAAACAGTGGTAAGATTCTCATTAGCTTTTACATATATTTAATGCTATCATAATATTTATTGTGTCTATGTAGAATAATTTAATTATGTGAGTCAACATTATTGCTGTTATTGATAAATATTTAAATTGATTTTATATCAATATAATAATTCTAACTACGTAGGTGTGGTCGTTTAATGTAAATATTTATTTTATTAACATTTACATTTTAAAGTTATATGAAGCTAGCTAAGATGTAGCAGCTTATATAAATAGTATCACCAAAAGAAATTACTGCGGAGAACGTTAGTAATCACGTGATTTTCAATTTTTGCAGCTGTTACTTTAACGTTTTAAAAATTGGAAAGAAAATTGATCTGAGTAAAGAAAGTTGAAAATGAAGATAATTTTTAAAAGTATTAAACGAAGAAGAAAAAGTAAAAATAGTTGTTTTTTCTATATGAAATTGTTAGGTTCGGACATCTCAAACAAAATGGAATCGGGACTTAAAATAGACATCTCATTAAAATTAAATCAATTAGACGAGACCGGAGCGTAGTTAAGTACAAATATTTAATACAGTAAGCTTAAATAATAATTCATTAAGTGTAAATAAGATTGAAGAATGAACTAATAGTCCAAATTTTGCCCTTCTGTCCAATAATTTAATATGAGCGAAGTAGCGTTTATAGTAGTATCCTTAGATCATATTTGTAATGCGGGATGTCAGTAGGCTTTAAGACCTATCAAGGCTCTTCTTCCTTTAGGCGTGTTTTTTAGCTTGATGTGCTGAATTCTTTCCTGGCTTGCGCTTAATCCCTTTTTAAACAATTATCTATAGAGTATTTCTTCTTTATATATCAAGCTTGTTGTCTCAGAAATTATTAATATTTTTCTTTTATTTAAAACTTTTTTTTTTTATCTTATTTAATTAACAACCTGATTACATGTTTTTGAAGTTCGTATTGTGTAAGTAAAAACATTTTTTGCTACTTTTGTTGATGTATGGCGGAATTTCGCCATCGGTGTATGTTTTAGTTAACCATTTTCAGGAGCCTCAGCCATTTGTTTTTTGTTTTTTTTTTAAATGTCATAGCATCGGCCGGGACGCGAACCCGCAACCCGGGCAACTGCCTGCAAGTGCAAGGCAGTCGCGCTGACCTCTCGACCACCAACATATGTTACTTATTAAAATTAAACGGTATTAAGAAAATGAATTATAAGTTACTGTCACTTTTAAAAAATATTACTAAGTGGCTTATAAATTCTATTTCACAACACATAATCAATCTTTTTTAATAATAGTGTATGAACGTAAACACATTGCTAATATTGTTGTCAATATTTGGCGACATTTTATTGCGTTTAGTATAATATTTTTGAGCATTTACTGTATTTTTTGTTTTGTGTAAATTATTAAAATTTGGGATCTTCCAATGATACAAGAAACAAACAGCACAGGGGAACCGCGAGACAACACATCGATTTCTATTTAGCAGAATTTGTGCTGCGCCGACTGTATAAAGATGATACATTTGTGGCGATGATGCACTCTTATTAAGGATATCTGCCTGCAGATAGGAACCCACAGTTTATTTATTTATTTATATTAAATTTACTTTAATTATAATCATTTGTGGGTAATTAAAAAAACAACAATATGGGTGGTGAAGTCGTACATCTTCGACAAAAGTACTCATTTTTTAATACGTCAAATGTATGTGTGTGCGAATAGCTAATACACTTATTCCGTTATTGCCTACAGCTGAGCCAGAACATTACTCTCTTCAGTCTCACATACATTCCTAAAGAAATTAATAGCCATTTGTTTATGACTATTTTCCATTTGTACCAATAGAGTATTGTTTGGTTTTTTTTATCAGTTAACTTATTCCCAGACCTCCATTTTCAATTATATTCTCAAAGTAATTTGAGAATCTATATAGTTTCAGCATAGAACACTCTAGTCACCAAGTGATTATGTTCTTGACAGGGTTTGTATATATCCAGTTTCTTTGAATATGATTAACATGATAATTGAAATTAATACGGGAAATTACTTATGCTTAAATCAAATAATCTAAATAAGATTGAAATAAACAGCTAATGATAATTATATTTTAATATTTGTCAAACCAGCTTTCATCTTTATTGAGACGAACTCACAAAAAAAAAAAAAAAAACGGTATGATCAATACTAAAATATTATCATTAGTTGTTTATTTTGCTTCAACTGCTGAACAGTTTTCTCTGAGATCTTATTTGATTCAGGTTGATGTGGTAAGATAAAAACATGTTTCACTCGATTGGGAAGGCTTTAAATTCAAAAGAAGAAATCCCTTGTCATTATTTGATACCAGAATTTCTAGTGATACAAATTTTTTTTAATATTTGAACATTTTCAGATGAAGTAATATTTTTACTAGTCTATATTCCACTCACTTTGAGCTAGCAATAACTAGAACCATGTAGCATGACTTGGGACGACCTTCATAGTCCATGCGCATTGTCACTTTTTGGCTAAGACTTTCTTGGCATGGATTGATATGATTTGCATTTCTTTATATATATACTTCAATTTTTATATTAATGTTAAGTCTACATCTATATGTTAGTGCTTTAATTTTATGATAGGACAATCCTTGTGAAGTACTTCCAAAACTTTAGCTCATCTCGGGATTGTTTTAGTGCTACTGATTATATACTCTTGGTCAATTTATAGTTGCCTCCTATGAATTCCACAAGCATTTATGGAGACTTTTAGATCATTTACTGAATGATCCATTCTTTATCCAATTCATAAGCTTCTGATAGCTTGTATTGCTTTAATTCAAAAAGCTAGGGTTTTACAATTGATCAATTTTGACTTTTACTAGTCTACTTAATTTATTGTTACCTTGCTAATTTTTTTTGTTATATTCATTATGTGAGATAAAATGTCAGCATATTTTATGTTTGAACATCTTATGGTAGTAACAGTCAACACATTTGCCATTTTATCTGACATCTGATGTGTAGTTAAAAGCAGTGTCCAAATTCAGTTTTGAATAATATTTTAACTCATCCAAACTTACTATTGGGTAAAGACTTTTATCTATGCTTTGTTAGTTGTTATCCAATAATCCAAATATGTACAAAATTATCTGTTTTTGTAATAATAAGTATGGGAGTGGTCCATACTTAATTTTCAATAACTAGCAGGACCCCTCTTTTTTATTAGATATCTAAATCTTCTTTGACATCTGCAGTGTATGTGAAGCATATCTATCACAGAGTACTAATGAACATGTGTAATTCTTTTTCAGAACTTGATCTTAACAGGTATAGTATTTATCTTTCCCTGTTTAGACCCAATTAATTTAAAGAATTTAATGAATATTTTACTGCTAATATTGTTTTTTTATTGATGTTTATGCATACATGAACAAATCATTTTCTACTAATGTGTACTTAAAATATCTTTTAATATAAATAAATAACTTTTTTCAACAGTTATTTAATCTTGATTGTTTATTTTAATAGCGGTGATGATAACAATGAGATTTCTGTTTGTCTTTTTGGCTTTATGTTTTTAATAACTTAGGGCTGTTTTCCATATATTAATTAATTTATTTCACTCTGTTTGGAATATGAGGGATATAGAGTTTTTCTATCTGTTTTCCTTGCTATAGATTTATTACAGATTTGTGCTGAACCTTATTGATTTCATTGTTATGTTCATTTTATCTAGTTTCACTCTTGAGGGAATTTTTTGTTTATACCTAGTGTTTAGTATGATAAACTTTGACTACAAGCCTTTTGTTTCCACAACTTTTCCAATTTGCACTTTTCCATTACCACTTTTGTCCTATGTACTCTGAAGTTCTGCAACGATAACATTCTAATTTTATCTTTTCAGCTATTCATATTTGCTTACTCTTAGAATTCTTATTTGTTTTGGGATTTTTTATTGCACCGGATTGATGAACTCATTTATATGACTTAAATTTGTACTCAGTGCATCTTTTGATAGTTTTCACATACAGCAGATCATATATGGCGGTACTTGCGGTTGCAGGTTTTCATTAGTCATATTACACAGAAATTGTTTCAGCAAAGCTTCTTCCAAGTAATCTTCATATACACAATTCTTTGCCAAATCTCTCGGAGAGCATTGTTATTTCTATATTTTTTCTTCATTTGCCATCTATTATATAAATGAAGGCAAATTATATGTTTAGAAAATTTAGGGATAAAATGATTGCTTAGTTTATTTGACCAATCATACATAGGATAAATTTTCGAGGTCTTCATATTCACATAAATTGATGTCCATTTTCAATTATTTTAGAACCCAAACAAAAAGAAGTTATGGATCCACTTTTCCAGTGCCATCTATATTATTTGCAATAAAATAACATGCTCTTTGTGTAGATAGGCCACTCAAAGATGCTATTACTAGTCTGCCATGCTTTTATGTACTATTCAAAGATTTATTTTCAATATGATGCTGTCTACTTCCTAATTGTAATTTAATGTTCTGTATGCCCCCCTCCAGGTCATTCTTAGATCATGCCAATGTATAAGATACATGTGCGCTCATCAAAGAAACTAGTGATGATTTCAAAAGAAGGAATCCAAATGAAAATGTAGATCAAAAAATTAATATCATAAGACTAAATATTGATAATTTTATTACATAAAAATTTGATACAAAATTTAACTTAAAGTACAATATTAATAGATGACTAATTACAAATTTACAGTTCTGATGAAGACTTACTAAAACCTTAAAACTGACATAGTCTGTAAATGTTTCACATCTCACTTATGATCTACAGCTGGGGTGCCTCTGAGTATTGAGTCTTACCCAAGTTTCTATTTAAGTATTTGTTCTCTTTTGATACACTGGCTTATTCCCTGCTGGCAATTCCATTTTTTCATACTTTAATATAAATGTTACTTTATGTAAGTTTTTAGCATATATACTTTTAGTATATTATATATATATATGTGTGCATGTGTGTGAATAGCTTATATGGCTATATTCTATTACTGCTCTCTACTGAAAAAAACATACCATACAATGAAACTGAAAATTTGAGAATTATTTCACATGAAAATCTTATTCAAAATAATTGTTCCTTTTGCTTTTTTATTTATAATATCTTATGGTCACTGCAAGTTGAACCTGCATTAAGGCAAAGACTTTTATAAAGAAATAATTCCACTGCATTATTTTAAATTCAGATTATTTAATGACATTGATATTAAAACTTGTTTGTTTAATATTTAAATTTATGATGAGCATTATTTAATTACGACTTCTTTTTGTCACATTGTAGAATATAATGATCATTAATCAAAGTGTAATTTATGATACTCTCTTATTGTTATGTTTTTTTCTTATTTTCTTTTGTCTTACTGCCTATAATTCTTTAGATTGTCATACCATTTACGACTTTCTTAAACACTTTATCATTACTATTTTTTATATCAAAATTTTATTCTAACAGTTTCGACTGTTCTGCAGTCATCATCAGAACTACAATATTCAAATATATAATTAATACACTTATCCACATATTCATATACATGATTAAATACACAAAATAAAACACATTTTAACCTGACAATTATAAATAATCATTTTATTACTTTACTCTTAAATAATTCTATCCACATTTATTTTATATTACTTTATTTTATTTTTTAAAAAAATTATTATAATTTTAATTTTAAAATTTTTTTTAACTTTTTATTCTACTATTTCATACATATTATTGCTTTTTACTTATATTTTTAATCAACTTCTAACCTTTTTTTATTTTTATTAAATATTTTATATTTATCAATTCACTTTTTTCACATTACAAATTACTTTTTTACATTACAAAAATTACCTACCTCTGTACAATCCTACTTCTAAAAACCCAATTGACAAAATTTTCAAAATTTGTATACTTGTTTAATACCTCCCTCTATCATCATTTTCTTCAACTTTATTATTTTAACCTTTTTCAAATCCAAACTATTATTATTAATAATTGTTTATAAAATTGTCTTTACCCCAAAATACCTATTAAGATTTGGTTTTTTAATCAATATTGCCTCTTTAATTTTCTTATCCCTTCTATTATTTGTATAATTAATCATTTTTATGCTATCTTTCTCAAACCTATGACCTGTTTCTAATGAATGCAAATAAATAGGTGATCTCTTATTATATTTATATGAGATTAATTCAGCATAAATTATGTAGGAGAA
The DNA here is from genome assembly GCA_028023455.1 of Epiperipatus broadwayi. Lineage (NCBI taxonomy): Eukaryota > Metazoa > Onychophora > Udeonychophora > Euonychophora > Peripatidae > Epiperipatus > Epiperipatus broadwayi. The sequence goes on along the minus strand of JAQFVV010006286.1, from coordinate 1,567,640 downwards.
ACATAATGATATTAGGAAGGTTAACATTGAGAAGGTTGTAATACAGGAATGATTCCATATCTCCAAAACTTTTTACAGCAGTGCTGCAAGATGTATTTTGTGGATTAAAATGGGAAGCTAAAGGAGTAAAAGTAAATGGAGTTATTTCAGTCATTTAGATTTTGCAGATGATGTAGTTGTTTTTGCAAATAATGCTTAACAACTTCAGGAAATGTTGCAAGAGTTATCAGGTGAAAGTAAGGAAATAGGACTAAAGATAAATGTTAAAAAGACTAAAGTAATGTGTAATGGATTTTTCACAAGATGAAAATAGTTGATTATGATGAATTAAAAGAAGTTATCAACTACAAATACCTTAGTCAGATTATTAATACAGATGGAAACAATGGATGAAATTAATCATAGAATTAAACTTGGTTGGAGTGCTTTTGTAGAAATAACTTAATATTAAAAGGAAATAGTCCTATGTATTTGAAAAGGAAAGTTTTTAATAAATGTGTTTACCAGTTCTTATTTGTGGATCTGAGACTTAGGCACTTAACAAAAGAGCAATACAGAGACTTTAGACCACTCAACGAAGTACAGAGAGATGCATGTTAGGGCTAACAAGAAGAGATTGAAAACAATATATGGGTAAGAAAATAAACAGGTGTTACTGACATTATTGAAAGAATTAAAAGTCATGGAGTTGGGCTGGTCATTATTCTAGAAAAAATGATAATCGATAGACAATTGAAATCTTAAACTGGATTCTAATAGATTGTAAAAGACCTAGAAAAAGACCACATGTGAGATGATGGATTAAATTTGGAGAGACCTTCATCCTGCAGTGGATTGATAATGGTTGACAATTGATAATCTAATTATGAAAATTATTTTTTTATCTGTTTATAATTTTATTTGTAGGAAATTAAATGGTTATTAGATGTAAATGCTGTTGTTAAATGTGATCAGGATATGCTAATTGCTTTAGTTTTTCTTGAAAGTGATTTTATATTGCCTCATCTATTTGAAATCAATTGAAATAGAGACATCAGTAGCTCTTCAACAATAAAAAAGTATAAAATCACTTTACATAGTGTAAAAAAATTGCTTACATTAAAAGATCCAATCGTATTTCTAGCTCCTGATGATGTACAATAGGAAATCATTACATCTACTCAAAGAATTGATTAGCAATTTATTAGACTTGATTTTCTTAATAGCATCAAATTTTTGGAAAAATTTATTTAGTAGTTTGTCTAGAATAAAGTGAATCAACATTTCTTGAATGAGAGGTCACAAAGGAGTTCAGATATTAGAATTTATTATTGAATTAGATAGGACAAGATTATTAATTGTCATATATGAGTTTTATTATAGTAGCTGATTCAATTCTAAATCTTAATAGTGGTAATTTCAGATTAATAAACTTCATCTTATTTATGATGGAAAACAGTTGGATACTTTTTACTCGGTTAGATGGAACAGATCCTACAAGCCTGACCACCATTAGGAAAATCCTTCCTAAGTTTTTCAAAAGCCAGCATTCAGCAGTCTCACTTGCATAGGATCTTGCTGTTCTTTTGATTCATTGCAATTTCATTTTTAATTGGAACCTAAATGAGGCAGACTAGTCTGTTTTTAATACTTATGTAAAAAAATAGTATAAATAGAATTCTTCCCTATGCCTTCTCCATTCAAAGTTTAATGCCTTCATTAAGTCATCTCCAAAAAAGTTCACTCCCTGAGGTTTTTGTAAATATTCCATGTTTTGTTGGGATTCAAAGTGTGTAGAATTTGAGGAATATGTGGGAAATGGAGGTCTTACCTGATATTCTCAAATGGAAAGTGAGCATGACGACAGTAATATTTATGCTCATCATAAGCGAGATGGCTACAATATTTGTTAGTTTGTACTGGATATACTATTCAAGACTGATAACAGTGCCACTAGCAATTCAGATTTGAATTTATACCTTTTAGTAGACATCCTGTTAGCATCAAATCATTTGCAATGTTTCGTGTGATGCATAAATAAAAGATAAACACACAAAACAGATATAAATAAAAAATGATATAATAATGAAAACAATTTTAATTTTTTTTTTTTTTTCGGAAAAATAAAATGACATTTGAATTAGTCGAGTTTTCGTGATGCTAATCCAGTTTTCACTTAAAGGTGGGCAGTTTAGTTAACTCTACATATTAAAGAAAACAGATGATAATTCATAGTTAGAAACAAAAAGAGGAAATAAAAATATTTCTCTTTTCAATAATATAAATTCATTTCAGATTCTTGCTTCTATATAATTAAAATCTAGTCACTTAAATTCTACTGTCAAGTTAATAACAGTAATAACTTTATTTTGAATTGGTTTTCCTTTCTTTTTTTCTTTTCAGCGATTAAGTTTATAATTAGTTTAACAAAATTTTTTTATTTTATGTAAAGAAATATTTGTTTGAGATGAAATCCTATGACTCACATGTACACAACCAGAACAAAACCCTTCACTTAAGTATTTAAAATTAATAAAAGTGTTGTTTTTTATTGTCACATTGGTTATGCATTGCAACAGTATTTAAATTAAAGGTGACCAATAAAAAAATTAAAAATAATAAAACTTGATTTTTTTTTATTGAGCCTACTGGCAAATCCTGATCTAGTGCATTTCCAAGTTTGAACAAGTAAAATAAATAATGAATATCATTATTGTTTAAAGACAATTCATTGTTTTGATAACCAAACTCATATTTGAATTGAAGATTTTTTTCTCTTTCTAAGTTTATTTAGTTAATGGTTTTAATTATATGTAATATTAACCCCAAAAAATTTAAATTAAATTTTAAAATGTTATAGGATTTTTTTTTAAAAAAAAAACTTAAAAAATTATAAGTATTCTTAAATTTTTGTTTATTTTTAAATGTAAAGTAAAATATTAATGATCACCAACAACCAAAAAATCAGCATTCATTCACATATTTAATTCTCAATAACATATTTTTGACATAATTCTCAAAATATAAATATAATAATTCAACAAGACACATAACAAAGGCACATAAAACAGGAATTTTTCTGAAATTATCTAGATTTTATTTGCTATTTTGATGACTAATTAATGGTTATCTATCTTTTCCCTGAGTTTCTATTAATAGATTCGTTGGAAATTAGTAAAAAAGACTTACAAAATAGAATGAAGTTAGAAATGAAAAGTTTCAAGAAGGTTAAGATCAAATGTATACTAATAAACATGTTTTGAAATTTGTGTTTATGGAAAAAGAAACTGTTGATATATTTAGGATATTCTAAGAATTAATTTGAGAAAGAATGATATTTTTAGATTAAGTTGAAATATGTTTGTGTTGAAGGAGGAAAAATCACACTTTGTTGTAAAAGAAGTGATGAAGATGAAGATCTTATTAAGATTGTAATAACTATCACTTTATTTGATTTGTTGAAAATAAAATTATTCCAGAAATCATCATCACCATTATATGAATACTAATAAGGTTATTTTATGAAAAAGGGACAACTTTCTGAGAATTGTTTAAAGTAATTTTTCTTATTATTATTTTATAAATGAATATTTTATTTTTTTCTGAATTTTTAATTTCTAAAATTATTCATGAGATTAACTTCTTTTTGTTTATATGTATGTATGTAAAACCAAAAGTAAATATTCTAGATAATAATTCAGTCAAAACTGAGACAAATTATATTTTAAATAATCTGTGATTAGTGAACCTATTCTTAATAATTGGAAACTAGATCTATTTAAATGAATCTCAGAACATTAAATAAAAAACTCATTTGTTTTATTAAAATCTCATCTGATGAAATAGTTTAATTATTCAGTTAAACTTTGATCTAATGATTATTGAATTTGCAATGTCTTTGCTAACAATTTTTTTAAATTTGCGAAGTGCTGATAGTTGAAAATTGAAGTAAATGGAGATACTGCCAAATCTCTAGCGCTCGTTACAATACTTAACTGACAGCCAATCAGATATCAAGAATAGATGTTTAGGTTTGGATGTCATTTTGGACAGCTATTCTTGACATCTGATTGGCTGTTAGTTAAGTATTGTAATGAGCACTAGACATTTGGCAGTATCTCGATTTATTTCATCTTCTCTATTGTAAAATAAATCATTAAGTTTAATATTAATATGTTTTTTCTTTTATTTTGTATAGATTCAAGACATTGAAAAGAACTCATTTTGAAAAAAGTTTGTATTTCAAGATAAGTGTAATATAAAATGGTTACCATGAAGTATTTATACTTCAAAAAATAAAATATTAATTAGGATCAAAAATGTCAATAATAATTATCATGTTTTCATACCCAAGAGTTCTTAAACAAAATAATTTGATTTTATATTAGCTTTCTAATTATTTGTATAAAATAACAAATTTGATATTGGAATCATGATTAACATATAGATGTTTGAATATTTACATAAAAGTTTATCTTTTTATTTAATATTATTAGAGAGAAATGACTAAAGGATTTTAGAAATATATATTCTATAGATGTTATTTTAAATGGAGGTTTCTGAATTATTATGCAAAAAAAAATCATGTGATGTTTAGTGGTTTAATTATTATATAACATATAATGAATTGAAAAATGACACTAATTGTTTTTAAAAACAACAGTAGCAGGTCACTTCTGCCACAAATATTTTGTTAATTGTAGTAAAAACAAGTAGTATGGACAATGAAGTTGAAAATGTATTTAAAATGATGTATTTTATTCAGTGTGTAAACATACAGTACTGAAATTTGGAAGATTTTTAGAAAACAAAAATAACCTCTAGAAAAAGTCGGTATATTTGATGAATCAAATACTAAACTATATATCAACTATTAAACAATTTTTAAAATCCAATATTTGTAAACATGATATCATCTTAATTTCATAATATATATGATAATAAAAATTGTCAAAATGATTCAGAAATGTCTAAAAAATTGTTTTATACTGTAAAAGTTTATTAAATATGAAAAAATCCAAATTGAAGAGAAAAGGCAATATTGTTATGAAATGTACTAATTTTGTGACTAAAGTACTTTTACAATAATAACATGGAAAATATTAATATGGATAAAATTTTTCTTTGCACTTTTTGTGAAATCAGAATTTTTGAGAGTTGTCTAATAAGTCATGATAAATAAACAAGGTGAAAAACCATTTAGATATATTTTATGTGAATTTAGAACGAATTGATGGTCAAACTGGAAAAAGGGCAATTTATTGCCTCATGAAAGGAAACATACAGAAGAAAAACCATTCAATTGTTATTTGTGTGAATACAAGACTTGTAGGAAAAGTAATTTATTGCAACATGAATGGACACATACAGGAGAAAAGCCATTCAAGTGCAATTTCTGCGAGCATACAACCTCAGAAAAGGTCTTTATTACAGCATGAAATGACCCATACAGGGCAAAAACCATTTAAGTGTACTTTATGTGAATATAAAACGTCTGAAAAGGTTATTATTACAACATGAAAGTATGCATACGGGAGAAAAACCATTCAATTGTTCTTTGTGTGAATACAAGTCTTGCAGGAAAAGTAATTTACTGCAACATGAAAGGAAGCATACAGGCGAAAAACCATTCAAGTGTACTTTGTGTGAATACATGACTTCTAAAAAGGGCAATTTATTGCAACATGAAAGATCACATACAGGAGAAAAACTATTTAAGTGTTTATTCTGTAAATATGAGAGTTCTCAAAAAGGTTGTTTATTACTACATGAAAGAAAACATACAGAAGAAATAGCGTTTAAATGCTCTATGTGTGAATATAAGACTTTTCACAAAAGTTATTTATTACTACATGAAAGAAATCACACACGAGATAAACCATTTAAGTATTTTTATTGTTAGTATAAAAGTTTTACAAAATGTAATTTATTGAAACATGAAAGAACACATGTAGGAGAAAAATCAATTAAGAACTCTTTGGGTAAATGTAAGTCTTTTTTCAAAAATGCTGTATTATATGATAGGAGACAAACTAGAGTAAAACCATTTAAGTGCACTTTGTATGAATATGAAACTTGTAATAGAAGTCACTTCAGAAAACATGAAAGAACCCATACTGGAAAAAAAACATGTAAGTGCACATTGTATAAATTTAAGCATTCTAATGAAGAATATTCAATAAGTCATGAAAGAACACATATTTGTTTTAATAATAAGTTTAAAAAGCCTAATAAAAATCATATAAAAAAACATTTCATTAGCAAAGAAGAATTTAAATGCAGGTTGTGTGATTATAAAGCCATTATTAAAAATGAATGGGAAAGTCATGAAAATGATCATTTCACTGGTCAGGAGATTCTAAAGATTGCTATTTTATTATGTTGAGAATTTCAGTTTTACTTATGGTAAATAATTTTGATACTAATGATACATAAATTTTTACTGTTCCAAAAATGCTCTTTGCATATCAGGATAATGATCGATTAATCTATCTTTCATAAAAAAAATATCCAAAGAATCTACAATCAGAATATTTTTAAAAATATTATGACCAAAATTGTTTTAATTATATATCGCAAACATCAAGAAAATATAGACTTTTCACTGATTTTCTTCAACAATATTTCTTTCTAAATAAGAACAGGCTGACTAGTTCCATTTTAGTAGAATGCAATCTTTTTATTTTCGGAATCTTTTATCCGGAAGAATTTTAATCTGATTCGAATCATGGATAATTTTTCAGCATAAGAATGCTTAAATACCACAGCAAATAATTTTTGATGAAAGCCTTCTAAAATAATTTCTATTATCCAAATAAAATATGATGGATTCAATTGAAGGACAAATTTCATTATTTCATAACACTTGTAGAGTGGTTACCCCTATGTGGAGAGATATAAAGCAGAAGGAAAATACTTAAAGTAAATTTTTTAAAAGAAAATTTAAGTATCTATAAATTATTAATTACAGGGTAAATGTCTATATTTATTATAAGATTGCATATGTTAAAAAATTCTTAATAATATTTTATTATATTACTTAATTTATTGAAGATAACCAACAAATCTATTTTACCAAGTCTAGAACAAGAATTATTTTATAAATCAAAACATGATTGCAAAACTTATTTTTAGCAATATATAAACAATTATCAATTTAAAGCCAGGTTACTTATGTTGGTACTAGTAAGAGACAATATTATGAGAATCAAAAATGATTCCCTAATACAATATTTCATTTGATAAATGAATGCTATAGCATTATAATTTAAGATTATTATTATTGTGAGATATTGTCCAATGTTCAATTTTATCATCAAACATATATCCCACATAAAAAAAAAATGTAAATATTTTTGTATAATAGAGATTTTACTTAAAAACAAAAAAAAAATGTTTTGTTTTTTTGTAGTGAATAAGAAATTTTTTTAGTAATAATTATATACATTTTTAAAATTATTTATATGTAAATTTTAAATTGCTAATATTCATATGTGATCACATATTGGTCTATTTTCATCATCTATAGTTAAATGTTGAATGATTAGAAAATTTTAAAGTTAATTTCAAGTTTTTCAAATATAAATAACCCTTTGTAATAACACACAAGTTAGTAGATAACAGAAGTTACACTACACTGGTAAGTAGATTACATTGAAAATGTGTTATCTATTAACTTGTGTGTTATTTTTAGTTGAAGTTACAAATTATATTGACATTGAACATTTGAAGATGGAAATAGTCCAACTTATGACATCTAAAATACCATCACAATTTTTCAGGTAAATATTAATATTTATCAGTTCTTTTTTATAATTTTCCTATAAATATTGTCTACCTTAATTTTTCTATTTGCTATTTCCATAACTCGTATGAAGACAGATGAAAACTGGATAAAAAAAAATTTCATAGTTTTTATCCAAGGCAATTATTAAATTATTTCTTCCAATCATTATCAGGCTTTTTAATTATTGTATTGTTTTTAGAGCATGTGACAAAGCTATTGCATTATGGTTTTGAAATTTTTTAAGTTCTCTTTAAATTTATATGTTGTGATGGTGACTGATGATGATCAAACGTCCATTACAAGTTTTGGTCAGCTAGCACTGTATTCATGTTAGCTCACTCAAAAAAAATTTAAAAGTAAATATAATTTAAAAACCAAAAGGATGTTTGTGGCCAGATAGGTAATACAATATTTGCATATTGCAACTTTATTTGCGTTATTAATTTTTGTTGATAAATTTTCTTTAATGTATTTAATTTTTTAAAATCTAAGATAAAGGAAGAAAAACTAATTAAAATGTATGATAGTTTGTTTTAATTTCATTTGTAGATAAAAAATACTAAGATTTCATTCATTGTCTTTGGTATCATCATCATCAACCATTATCAATCCACTGCAGGATGAAGGTCTCCAAGTTTAATCCATCTTCTCCGATCTTTAGCTTCTCTTCTTCACATCACTCCTGCACACTTTTTTATTTCATCCATCCATTTCACATGTGGTCTCTTTCTGGGTCTTTTACAATCTCTTGGAATCCAGTTTAAAATTTCAATTGCCTATCTATTATCATCTCTTCTAGCAATATGTCCAGCCCAACTCCACTTCAATCTTTTAATTCTTTCAATGAGGTCAGTAACACCTGTTTGTTCTCTTACCCATACATTGCGTTTTTGATTTCTTCTTGTTACTCCCAACATACATCTCTCCATACTTCTTTGAGTGGTCTGAAGTCTCTGTATTGCTCTTTTATTAAGTGTCCAAGTCTCAGATCCATAAGTAAGAACTGGTAAAACATATTTGTTAAAAATCTTCCTTTTCAAACACATAGGCATATTTCCTTTTAGTATCAAGTTATTTCTACCAAAAGCACTCTAACCAAGTTTAATTCTCTGATTAATTTTCTCCATTATGTTTCCATCTGTATTAATAATATGACCAAGGTATTTGTAACTGTTAACTTCTAATTCATCATAATCAATCTTTATTTCCATATTTAATATATTGGAGGATAATTAGAGATATTGTTATAAAATTCTTAGTAAGAATTTATTCTTTGATATAAGTTTTTTTCAAGCTATTTATTTTAAGTGTACCAAGAGATTTATCAAAATTTAATTTATAATGGGTTGATAAAATTCTTGAAATTTCTTTTTTTGTAAAAATTAAGACTCATCTGCAAGAAAAATAAATTAATTGAAATCAAAGATAAAATATTGTATAAAAAGAGAGGACTACATTTTGGACAGTGAGCAGAGAAGAGCCAGCAATCAGACTTGGTGAGGAGAGTCAGTGAGCATCAGAAGTCAGAGGAATAAGAAAATGAGTTGTCAGAGTCAGTGAGGGTTTGTTGATTATTGACTGGAACAACTATAGTACAGAAATAAAAAAAATATTGGAGAAATGTTGGTATCTGTTTTTGAAAGAGTTGGAAAAAAATCTTAATGCTGCCAGAAGAATTAAAAAACTAAACAAAATGAAACTCTGCCTAGCAAGAAAAGTACCAAAAATCAAAGTTGTCTTCTGTTTGTTACTAGACATTTGTTAAAGTTTTTTAAGGTGGTGCATGCCAAGGTTTTGCTTTAATCGTGAACAGGGGGAAATGGTCATCACAGGAACCAGCATTATGTAATGTCTCATATGAATAATTATTGCGAATGAGTCTTTTAAATATTTAGAGAGAGAATAGAAAGGAAATGTGTACAACTCACCCCCTCTCCATCGTTTTGATATATGTAAGAAAAGAACATTTAAATATTTTTTTTCTTTTTAAGAAATTAATATCTTATCTAAGTTAAGCTATATGTATAGTAATGTATGTGTATAGAATTAGATCAAGATATATATTAAGATGTAAAAAAAAAAACATGAATTAAAATATAATCTATCTTGCTGATTTTTTTTTTGTGCAATATCACTAATCAGCATGGGTAGTATTATATATTATTATATATGTGTGTATATTTATATGTCCATAATTTGCTGTATTAATTTAAATAATAAGAAATGGATAGAAAGGAGAGGTATTCTCTTATTTCTAAGTAATATATTATAGATGTGATTTTTTCCTTTTGTGTTATTTTTATTATAATTATTTATATATATATATATATAATTAAGATAAATAAAGTATTTTTCGTTGTATTTAGTCAAGAACTAGTGGTCAATATTTTACCATCAGTTCAATGTTTTACTTACCTCATTCCATAGTTAATATGAATAATATATGTATTTATTGTAAGACAGGCTATTCACCTTGAGAATTAGAATAATAGAGCCAGCATATGGGATACCCTGTAAGGTTATGTTGGTTGTATCTCTCAATAAGGGTTTTGTAGAGTATCTTTCTATGAAAGTGACACTTAAAGCTCCTGGGGCTTTATAAAATGCTTTATTTTGGCTAAGCTTGGCTGATCCTGGTGAAGATGGTTATCCAAATAGGGGTGATTAGGAAATATAACTGATGGCTGTCATTTTAATTCACTTTTTAATAATATAATTAGTGAAGTTAATTATTTTACTCTGCTTTATCTTCTACTTAAGTTACAGGGATTGAACTCAGTAGTGATGGGTAGGGTAGTTCCTGGTACTAAATATTCCTAGTCTTAAAAGTTTAAATACTTAATATTTTTTAAACTAGTAAAAAAACAGGTTAATTTTATCTTGTTTCTAAACTTATGTATAGCTCATATAGCCATTTAATAATTTAAAAATTCATTTGATATAAGATTGTGGAGATTCGTCAAAGCCTTAATCTTGGACACAGTCATTAGACGCAGTTTTCTCATTTTCCACACATTCTTTTATAGTAAGTGATAATTCTAGTATGTCTTGCATACATCATTTGTGGCAATTCTCAGAAAAAATAAACACAACTGATTATTACGATATTGATGGCCAAATAAATGGAAAAGAGCACAGCACCTCACAACACGATCAAGATAAAAAAATTGTAATTAAATAAATAATCGTAGTCTAAGTATAAGATAAGAATTGTCGAAAGATGATGATGATCCAGTAACAATTTAATAATAGATATCTTTTATTGACTTAATATTTTTATAAATTATATAATGGTTAAGATCGTACATGTATTAAATATGAGAAAAATGTATGGTATTAAATGTATATATGTAACATTACAAAGTAAGAATTTGAATGTAGATGTTTTAAAATAATTGTTTATGTCCTTGCAAAAGTAAATTTAGAAAATTGGGAAAATATTACTAAAAGGAAAGTCCTTTTCGACTAAACAATTTTTAAAAAAACATTTAATGATAAAATACAAAAGTAATGTAATGAAAAAAATTATTTAATAATATATAAACTGTATATTGATTAAAATTTGCTTGTAAAAAGAAATTAAAGAGGAAAATAGTAAAGGAGATAAAGTTTTTGTCTCAAATGTAATTAATAAATTTTTATAGTGTTTTGTATTCGTTAAAATGCGATTTTCTGGAAGATTACTCACACAAGTTTCATAGATGGAGGATTTTGTGAAAATAGGAGGAATAAAATATTTACATAAAAGTGAGTTTGATATTTTTGGTTATCTCCAGTTCATCCATAAGTGAGTAGAAAAGCAAAATCATTGTCTTCTGTTGTGAAAAAAAAAAAGTGTTCTATATAGAAAGTAGAATTGATAAGGGCTATTTTATATTTCTCAAGAAAGTAATCGGCAATAATAAGCAAAGCAAGATTTACATTATGGATCTATAGACATTCAATCCAAAGTTCAACATTGTTAATTATGGAGTGCTGTAATATGAAAATGCACATTCATTGAACTGAAGGTGAAATAACATCATGGTATGTAAAGGAAATATTCAAAAATATTAATCATAACTGTTAATGTCTAATTACGGTATTTTAATATGTTTTGTCTTATTATTTAATTGGTTCAAACAAATGGCACTAATTATTTTAAATCTTATATATATATATTGAAGCTGGAAATCTGTTCTGCAGATTTGCGATTCACCTAGTGCCAATTGTATAAGCACTAGAACCGGTTTGGACCAAATTACATATAAATTTAATAGGCAATAGTATATATAGAGATGTATGGATACACAAACATTTAGTTCATCTGCCCAATTAACTTGCACACGTGTATGTGTGAATGAAAATTAACATTTGAAGGTATAAAATTTTGTAATTTTATTTCAATAACTTCCTAACCAATGTATAATATATATATTTTGTAATTTTTATATTTTGCAAATAATAATTTGTATAAAGATAAAATTGTCATTTAAAAGATGAACAATAGTATTTTGGAAATTTATTGCTAGTAATTTGTGTAAAAGTAAAATTGTCATTTAAGAGACAAACAATAGTATCTTGGAAATTTATTACTAATAGTTTGTCTAAAAGTAAACTGATATTTAAGAGTGAAACAATGCAATCGGTCGAGTCTTAAAATTTTGCAGGCCATTGTGTCATTCTAAAAGATGCATGGAAGGTTATAGGTGCCAGAGGTTCTTTAATTATTTTGTTTAACCATTGTTCTGGTCTTTTTCATTCCCATATATGGAAATGGAGGTCAACTTCGAATCTCAACCAAGTGTCTGAGTTTGAGGCAATGGCCAGCATTCTTTAAATATTTGTTTATGTATAAATAGCTAAATTTTATATATATATTTGGCTTTTGTTCTTTTTGCTCTATTTGGATATCAAATACTTCACGCAAGTTTGCATTGTACAGCAAATCAGTGGGGTAACGGAGATCGTCTGCTTCTCCTATACCTCTGAGAAGCTTATCTAGCTCACTATGCCATGATCTGGAACACCTAGACCAAATATGTGGACTATTCAATGACCTGTTTGCCTGTAAGTGACTTGAATTTCTACCAATGCCTGTTTCAAATCCAAGCCAGCTTATGATCATGATCCACCGAGTACCCACATTGTTGTGTCCTCAAGCCCAAGGTAACATCTATATTGCCGTCCGCTAATGAACTCTTAATTAATAAATTATTCTGATTCTAAACTATATTGTACGCTTTTCTTTCCCTTACTTAATTTTAAAGCTATTATATAAATGCTAATAATGTCTGTGCAATTTATTATAATGCTATATAAACTCTTATGTCTTGGTGTGGCAATTTAGAATTAATTTGATTTTCTCTTATTTTATTATTCTAATTCATTTTGATATGCCAAGAAGGTATACAATCTAGCAAGTGAATTTAAACCCACCACCAATAGTTTTCTCCTATTTAAATTATGGAGATGTAAATTTCCTTTCAATTTCATTGTTATAAACTTGCTCGGTTTTATACCAATTATTTTATAATAATTTTATTCTTTAAATGATCGGAAGGTTTAAATGTTTATGCCTAACCGTTATCTCTAACTGAAAATTAATCCTCATCTAATCATTAAAGTTGTTTTATCATTTTATCTAATTAAATCTCACCAAAAGTGAATTTAATGATTTTATTTTGTAATTAATATAAGTTATCTGTGCAATGATCGCTTGTAGAAATGTAAGAAGATATTTTGGAGGTGTGGGAGAGAGCAATTTATTCCCTTTTAGTTTTAAACTCTGACCTCTTATGTGCCTTTTATTAATCCTTAGTTAAGTGCCCGGGATGGTTTGTGTTTAAGCATTCCATTATGCAGGAGAGCATCATATAATAATCAGGTGTTTATTAATTTACTGTGGTCATTAGTGACACAAACTATTTATCTGTTTTAGGCATTATAGGTATATCGTTGCAATCGTTATTTATGATTTTCTTGCTTTGTCATGTATTTTGGGATCTTCGGAATGACCAATCCCACTCTTCGTTATCCTCTCAAAGTAGATGCATTTCCTACTCAGGATCTTCTCCAGGCACCTCCAATGAATACGTGTATGGGAAACATATGGATGAACCATCCCAACACGCCACTTGTGCCACTGTTCTTCAGAGATATGACCTTGACCATTGTGCAGGCATACTCCTTTCAGATATGATAAAGCCACTCAAGAGCATCTTAAGTGACCTCCTCTCTATATGCGATTGTAAGCGAGAACATGATACCACCTTTATTATTATTGAGTTGTCTATCCACCTGCAATGCTCTCTGTCAGTCGTAATTGCATGTTATTCACCATCCATTCGACTTAGTCAGGTTCTGAGTTACAGCTTCTTTTAAGATGAGTTATTTTACTCCCACACATCTGAGTGATCTCCAAATATTGCACACTTTTCAAATCACACATCATGAACTCTTATTCGTATATATGTAATGACTAATTAAACTCATTAGTGTGAATCCATAATATATTAAATGAGGGTTAAGCTAAAAGGTATTATCGATGACCTAATTAATTTATTTGATCCTTGGCATATTAACCGCACCATCAAATATGAGCAACCGCACAAACTACTCTTTTTTTATGTATGTAGTAATTACGTTAACTAACTTTATGTAATAACACAAAGATTTTATGTATTTATGTAAATTCAATAATTTATTGACTTCATTCATAAAGTGCATGATTGCAAATTAAACCATAATCAAATTTGTAACTACCATTGTACAGACATTCTACACACCTATTTTGTTTATTACCATATTTAATTATTTAATAAAATTTATATTATATCATTTCTCTATATTCTCGCATTTGTCATTCATTTCCTGAATCTTTAGTATGACTGTTTGATTAAGTTAAGTTATTTCAAATTGAATGAAAGATTTTATTAGTATTATTAATTAAACTCCCTTTGTTTAATGTTGCCTTGAACAACATTATGGATTTGATTATTATATTAAGCAATAGTCTGCACCGCTCTTTAGGTATTATATTTTGTAATAATCATTAGCTAATTATTTGAATATTATTGATTTCCAAGTCTCTTTGCTCAACCTGTTCTCATTGCTGGGTCTGGAGTAAATGAATACTTGCTAATATCCTCAAATGCGTTGTCCATATAGTCAGAGACCCTGGAGCACAGACAAATAGGTTAGCGTTTAGTACTGTTCCAGACCTGTGTATTTCGCACATGCTAGATTGCTATAGTTTGCTTGGATTCTAGGTCTTGTTGAATGAACACACAATTTTGACCGGTACAATATATATAAGAATAAATATATTAAAATGAAAATAATTAAAATTTGCTTGTTATTACCTATCATTAAATGTAATGATTTAAAAACAATATTCTTGCTACATTATATGATGTATATTGTGTTGTGGGAAAAAATTTAATCCTGTATATTGAATAAATTTGAATAAAGTAGAAATTTAAAAAAATACTTTTTTTAATTAAAATATGTAATTGACAAAAAATATTTCATGATGTTAATAGACTATAAAGGTCAAAAAAACAATATTAAATCACTATTATTAATTTTACTCTTCAATAGATTAGAATTTGTCTATGTACAGTATAATGGACATTATGTAGTATATAAATTAATTTTGATTAAAAATTAAATACTGCCTAATGCTACATTAGCCAATAAACATCACATGATCACCAGAAACTAGTCTCGGGATATTGGATGAGTAGGCACTAGATGGGGATTTTATGCATACCCTCCTCCCTGGCATCCATTGATTACTC
This sequence comes from Epiperipatus broadwayi, assembly GCA_028023455.1. NCBI lineage: Eukaryota > Metazoa > Onychophora > Udeonychophora > Euonychophora > Peripatidae > Epiperipatus > Epiperipatus broadwayi. Next base: position 1,552,094 of record JAQFVV010006286.1, on the reverse strand, counting down.
TGGCTTGCACTGAGTGGCAATATGTATAGAGTTTTGCCTGTTTGAATAATGCTATATTAGCAATTATAAATAAAATAGAATTTCATATATCACTACAATATTAACCAAAACAAAATTTTGCTAAAATTATTCCACACCTATCGTTTCATCTATTAACAAATAGAAAAGTCTATTTGTTAATAGATGAAACCATGGTTATGGAAGTATTTTAGTACAATTATGTTATTTTGGCTAGTATTGTAGTGTTATATGAATTTCTATTTTATTAATTTCGATGTATACTCTTGAAGTCATTTTTTGGTGTTGACAAAATTATATATAGCTATGATATGTATTGCTGACCTTTTGTATTAATGATTCAGAATGATGCTATACATATTTCAATTATTTAATGCTTATTTTTGTGGTGCATAAGCCATAAAATTATAGCATGAATGTTGAATATGAATGTCAATAGCAAACACTCTTCACTTGCCTGACATATCAAGGATTGGTGATGGTGCAAAGTGTTAGATTGATATAGGAGTGCAATTGTCAGTTTAATAGCATTCAGATAGCATAAAATATTGATTCATAAAAATATACATGGAGATAATCTGCTATTCAAATTGTGCCACAGATAACATTACCCTTGCTCACATATTTAGCCTTCTTTTTTGCTAAATGTTTGATATTTATCAATGGGTCCAAATTCAAAGATCTTGATAAATGTATTATCAGCAGTCAGCCAATATTGATATTGAAAAGAATATATGAGAGAAAATTACTTTCCTTTTAGTTAAGGGAATGTGCAAGAATATTAAATACATGTTTATATATGAAGCAACTTGAAGCAGTATTTCTTAGAAATGAGTGAATAACATTTCTGTTATACTGAAAGTGATAAGGTATAAGCAATATACTGTTTGAATCATTGTAGATCATATGGTAACAAGTAGTAGAATTTTCAATCATTATTGATCCACTATAGAATGAAAGCAGCCTTGTGTTTAATCCAGTTTTTCTAATTCATTGCTTCTCTATACCACACCTGTAAACTTCTATTTTATTTATCCAACATGTCTAGCTTTTTGCAATTTCTTAGAATTCAATTTAAACCTTTAACTGTTCATCTATCATTTCTTTAAGTAATATCACTAATTAAATCCATGTGAACTTTTGAATTCTTTCAGTAACCATTTTCAGTCTCTTCTGGTTTTTGCTAATTTATATATTTACATATTTCTTTGAGTGGCCTGAAGATTGCATTACACTTCTGTTAAATATCCAAATCCCAGATCAAAGCAGTATATTACATTTTCAGTCTAATGGCAATATGAAGTAAAGGTGCAATAAGATATTATCATACAGAGACAATACCTGTTCAATGTTGTTTATATTTTGCCATTTTTGCTATCCATTTTACACACTTTATTTTAGCATTTTGTTATTTAAAATACATCACAAATTTAATTTTCTATGTTATAAAGAGCACAACTGTAGACCAAACAGAAAACTTATCAGTTTAAATAGACATATAGTTCATTTTGTTTCAGGGAAAACAATGTACAAGCTGGAAGTTTTTTTTTTTTGAAGCAGATAAAGGTATTATAACTAATGTAATTCTTGATAATTTTTACAATTAGGAAAGTAAATCAAATTACAATTTTTTACTTGTCTTCTGCAAATTCCAGACTTTACCTTAAATGCTTAGTGCGGACTCATAGGTGTGATAATGAAATTTCAATCCATAACATTTACATTTAATTCATTTAAAAGTTGCCTAATATTTGTAATGAAGACCAAATCTTACAATTACGTTTTATTATCATTTTGGTTTGTTGATTGCCCTTATTTTTTCTAAAAACATTACAGTTTCATTGTGATGTTTCCAAACAGATAATAAATATTTATGAGAAAAGAGAAAACATAATTCTATGTAATAAAGTATTCCGGCATGGTCACTTTTAATTTCTAAGAGAAATGAACCAAACCGTCATTGGTTTAGCATTTTGAAAACATTAAATTTATACCTTTTCTTTGACAAATATTTCATATTCATTAATTAAAAATTAATACTTCTTTGCATATAGTACCAGAATGGGACAAAATTTAATTAATGGGGGAAATTTTATGCTCATTTTTTCTACTGCCTGTAGTTACAAACTAGTTTTGATAATGAAAGACTGTAAGTTACTAAAAGCTCGAAGTCATTTTTAGAAGTATGTTCACCAGTAATGCTTATCATTAAGAAAGTAAATATTAAGTAGCAGGAAGATATCTATCTCAAGCATGAACAAATGTAACCAGTTTTGACAGTTCAGTAATATTTGTAATTTCAAGCCAACCAGTGAGAGCTATGATTTTGGTGATCTATACTGAAATTGGATTCAGCTGTATCTATGAAGTGCCTATTTCATATAAGGAAAATAATAAAACCCTTTTCGGTTGTTTTATAATAGCATATTGAAACCGCCGGAGGGCGTGGTTTGTTTGTAAACAAAGATAAATATAATGTTGCCGGGGCCGCCGGGTTTGTTTATTATCACATTTAAAAGTAATATCAAATAAATTTTTTAACACAAAAAAAAAATGCAGAAATCAAAAAATTGAATTTAAAAAAGTACTTAATTTTTTGTTATTCTTTTCATTACTTATATTTTTTGGGGCCGGGGTTTTTTTCTATGTATTTTTTGATTTTGTTTATCACATTTAAAAGTACTATCTATCAAATCGATTTTGAACGAAAAAAAAGTACATAAATCAAAATTAATTTTAAAAAGTAGTTACTTTTTATTCTTCTCATTACTTACATTTGCGGTTGGGTATTCTACGAAATCAGCTTTTTTTTTGTTTTGTTTTATAAATTACAAATAAATAGATTTCCATTCAACGGTAAAACATTTACAACAAAAAGTCAAACTTTGGGAAGGGGAGTGGTGGTTACAATTCCTAACCAAACGAAACGCAACTCGAAGGTTGACCAAATTTTTACCGCAATTACCCAAAACAAATATAAAACCAACTTTTAGGGCTCTTCAGGAACACCACGCATGCAGCTTCAAGCTTTTGTTTGATAACCCTTCCAGCAGTCAGAGAATCTTTGACATTTGGAGTTTCCTATTTCAGCCATTTGATGAAGTTTGCAGTTGTTCTCGCAGAAACGTGACTTAGAGCGTGATTTCATCCGAATCGTGCTTGCACCTATACTTGCCGAATTTTTTGAGCAGGAAATGTGGGCTAGGGAAGCATGAGACTCTGCTGATAATTGTTAGTAGACATTAATAAAAGATGGGAGATAGAGGGGGAGGTTGTCTTAATGAATATTAAAATAGTTTTGACAATCGGAATTCCAGCCACCCTCACACAATACTATAGCCAAAAGTGAAATGTGATTGCACATCAAAAATGCGTACTACAAATCTGAGCTGTAAGCTGACATGATAGCTTCTGTGGCAGATTAAATGTCATGTTTCTGTGCATTAGCATAGAAATAGACAGCCACCCCGCACAACGGACTATTTCTAGGCTCATGCATTAGAAATAGAACGTTCGATAGTGATAGGCCGCCTAAACGGCATATTTCTGCACGCTATCATAGAAATAACACCCTCTGGCAGATGTTAAAAATGTTTTGCTAAATAAAACTTCATAATTCATAAGTGAAAAATTTGCAGTTTGAATTCAAAGTTTAAAATTATGGTATTTGTAACTTATTTTTTGTCTGCAATACAGTTGTTTGATAGTGAAATATTTAGAATAGAGTTAACTTTTTCAAAAAAAAGCTTTATGTAATTTTCTTCAAAGTTATTTAACAATTTCATTTTCACCATTCTTAGTATCCACTGTTTTTGCTGTATTAGAGGGGGTTTAGAAAATACTGCTAGTTGTTTTTTGAAATTATAATTTCATATTTTTAAACTTCTTATTTTTTCTATGTGGAGGTATTGCCCTTCAGAATGGCATTTTACAGTTGTTTTTTTCTTAGTATTGATACTTTCTTTACAAATTAAACAATTTTTTTACTTTTGTTGATATATATAGGGTATATGAGCACAAACTTTCACACAACCCATCACTCTCCACACTATCTCATAATACTAACACACTTGAACACATATATGTTGAAAAGATAGATAATCACCAATATATGTATTTCATGCTAAACCAGCAATCATCAGTTGGTCCAGATTACCATCCCCACACATATATGTTATAAGTGTTCAGATATATATTAAGATAGCCAAACCTCATACTTTAATGGACGGGCTTCAATCTACTCCAACTCTTCAACCGTCCATCCAATCGAAAATCTGATGATTGCTCAAAGGCCACTCTGAGGCTGAGATTCTTGTCACACCCATGTTATTTAATTCGCATGTTGACTGAAGTCTGTTTTTCTTATATAAAGTTTTTCCCAACTCTTGTAGAATATATATGATTTAATTTTTGTTTTCTATAAAGTAAACATGATATATGTTTTTAAATGACATATTTAGATGAGATAACATTTAGTTTAATAATCAACATACCTTTATAGCAATATATATTAATGGACACTTTTATATATAAGTATGAAATTTGAAAGCAGATCTTCATAATAAAAAATTAAAACAAATCTATTAAAGTGCTATACAATAATGCTAATAACTAACTGAATTTGCCAAGAAGTTTTAACAGTAAAATATAAAAGCATAATTCTAAGATTTGCAAATCTCTAACAATGACATGATCATGTAGGTAGTACTTTATTGGCAACTATGAATATATCAATGGCTGAAAACATTAAATGTTAAATAAACTTCTATAATTTGCAAAGTTTTAAAATTCTACTTTAATATTTTGATAACTTCAGTTTTTTTTTTTCATATGTCATAGCATCAGCCGAGACGTGAACCCACAACTGTCTGCAACCAACTACTTGCTTGCAAGGCGGCTGCGATGACCTCTCGGCTAACAATGCTTTTTACAAAATGACACTTTGGAAGTTGTTGTAAACTATATGTTTGACATTATTATTCTTAACCATATGCTAAGCTGTGAAATAGACTACATTTTATGAGAGAAATAGTAGTAGTTGACATGACTTTGTCATCTGCTATCTTATTTATATGACATTTTTCATACACATGATCTAATGCAGAATTAATATTTTGTAACAAACTGTATAAAGTAATCCTTTTTTGTAAGTATCATTAAACAGTGGTGTTCAATCTGCAAGGATACTCTCATCCCAGCCTTAAGATTGAGACTTTAAGGAAATAAAAGTGACTTTTTTATTTCCAAACTCAGTAAAAGATCAAAGTCTAAATATATTTTAAATAAGAATTACCAAATACTTCACTTATTTAAGAACTATTATTTGAATTTGAAAACCAATTTGGAGGATTCGTGCAAGAATTACTACTTAGTTCTGTGTTGTCAATAAGAGAAAGTATCCAGATGGAATTGATATCTAGTGCAACATATTTCTAAAAGTAGTGTATAATAAAATTGATATTTCAGAGTTTTGAATTTTCCATAAAATTTTATTAAATGGCTTGTGCTCGCTTCAATAATCTGGGAAATGTTTGATAGAAGAAATGTATGTGATAAATTATTTTCCTACCTTAAAATTCCTAAGATGTTGCACAAGGTGAAATAAATAAATGAGCATTTAGCATCTATATTAAAATCATCATAGATCACAAAACATCTATGTTAAAATTATCATAACCACAAAACATATCTGCTCTTAAGACATTTATTTTATATAGCGCCATGTTTTTATAAACTAATATTAATAAGCTAATGCACATGCACTTTGTAGATTTAACTATATAAATGAATACTCTCACTTTCCAAACACAAGATAAAGTCTTTGTGAAAAGATAGAATGAATCCATCTATCTTGTCAACCCAAACGTTGTGATCTTAATAAAAATTTTAATATATTTTTTAAATAATATTGTAACACTTGATAATAATTTTTAAAATTAATGGGTCTCTTTTAATTCGTGTAATTTCAATGAATAAAAAATGCATGTAAAATTTAAAAGAATTATTTTTATTAGTCTTTTTTGTGCCCACAGTCACAATATTGCATATTCTCTTGTAAATTATAAAATTAACATTGTAATTAAATATTTTACTTTTGTTATAAAGGCCATATTAGTTTTCAGAATACATTATAATACTTGGCAGGATTTTGAAAACAAAAGCATAGCATAGGAAATAATTAAACTAAATCTTTTAACGTATATGTGAGTACATTGAGTATTTAAAATTTTATAAGTAAAATGTAAGAAGAAACAAACAAGGTCTAAATCACTCGCAATTTACTATCAATTTATTTTACAGAATGCTTGTAGTTTGTGGTTTTTGGAACTACAAAAAGTGCAAATGATGATCTGCATATTTAAATACATTTTATCCACAAGCAGTTCTAATGATCATATGTACAAAATAAGTTAACATTCATGGAGTAAATTATTTATAGTAATTCTAAATTTATTATGATTTTGAGATTTCTTGTATTGAGTGTTTTTTCGTTTTTTGTTTATATAAAATGTTCACCTTTTTATTTCCAATTTGAACTTCCATATCTTAAAACAATTTAAAAACTATTAGTTGAAAAAAAAAATATATCTGAACTTTTGAATTGTTTGATTATAATAGTTTCAAACTGTATTTAAGAAACTCATGTCTTATGGTAGATTCAAGTTGCCAGTCACTGATTTATCAACAATATGAATTCAAATGTATTTTATCATTATTATTTAAATCATTATTGATCAATAGGATCTCTTGTCAACATCTTAAGTGCAAACTTCCTTACCACATCCATGAATCTCACATATGGTCTCATTCTACATTCTTTACACCCTTTTGGGATCTGATTGAAAACTCCAACTACTCATTTATTATCATCTTTGTAAATATGTTCAGCCCAGCTCCATTTCTATCTTAATAATTTCAATAACCTTTTTTTCTCTTGCCTATTTTTTTACAGTTTCAGTACATTTTTGTTACTCCTAACATGTTCTTTGAATAGTTTGAAGTTTCTGAATCCCTCTTCTGATAAGGAATCAAGTTTCAGATATGTAAATAAAAATTGGTTAAAAAAAGTGGTAAACTCTTTTTAATATGTATCCATTCATTAAATTGATTTTTTAAGGACTTTGTAAGTATGTGCTCTACTAGACCTAAGTTATTTCTCTTCATTATTTTGAAAACACTAATGGAATAAAGAAATGTAACCATTTTAAAGGAAATTAATATAGAAAGTGTAAGTTAAATTTTTAAATCTATACAGCGATGTGTAAAGGAGTGATTTCTAATGATTGTCATAAATTAAAAACAGCAGTATATAACTCATTATATATATTTAATAAAAATAATTGCAATTCAAAGCAATAAGAATACTTTATGCTTGACCAACCTAAAGCCATGGTTCTATTGAATAACCATTTTTACACATATTCCAACTATGCACATTCTCACACAATATAGTCTTATTAATCCAGGACATTAGAAATAATACCAGAACAAGGTAAGATATGCAGGAGGAAAATACTTCCCAAAGATGTGCACCTTAGATATTTGTGCTTGACTAACCTAAAGTCGAGGCCCTATTTAATAATTTTTACAGCTATCTAATTTAAATACATTATCACACTTTACAAACGATATAGTCTCTTACGTTGCAGGACATTGTAAATAGTACCACATCTAGAAATCCTATTAATAAGGAATTGTGAATTAAAATAATTCTGACATACATTAACAGACCTATTGTAAAGTTAAAAGTTTGAATGTCTGGGTTTAATAACTCGATAGCAAATACTCTCTGATTTTCTTGATTTAATTAGTATTATGCTTCATTTTTATATACCAGGATTAATAGTCATGATTATTAATTATCAAAAGACAGATCCCAATCTCCAAATCAATCCATCATAATAATGTATGCCCTTGTGTCTTTTGCTTTATTTCATTGCAACTATTTCCCTCCTTCAGATCATCAATCAATTTCTTTAGTCTCTTTCCACAAATCTAATACTTTCTCTGATTCAAGTATAATACATGCTTAATCCAACACCTCTTCATACTTTCCTCATTATTATTACTTTTGAATAAATATTGTTATATATATATATTGAAACAGTAAGATTCGTATTCGAATCTTAAGTTTCACCTTTTTCTGTCGTCTCTCACTGACCGGTCTATCCCACCCAAATTTAAACTTTTGGTATCGAGTGGTGTGTGTAACAATATTAAAAATGTATAAATATATGTAGAATTCAACATAAACACGCACACATTTCGATCTCAAATTAAAGGCAATAAATACGGATAAAGTAATATAATTTAGATTTCTTTAGCTAAATAAATCTTGTGTAATATTAATCATTTATTTTGAATTTATAAAGTTCGTATTTATTGCTTAGTTTAAATTTCGTTAAATAATAATTCTAACAAAATCTGATGCAATAATTAATTAAAGTTAAAATAATTTTATTCCCTTTTGTCTTTGAAAATTTAAAAGCATCGGTCAGTGATAGATAATAAATTAATTATAGGAAAATTCCAAAAAAATGTAATTAACGAATGTAAAAAAAAAAAAAAAAAACAATAGCACAGCAGATTTCTTTCTAATTAAAACCAGCAAAAGCATTGATTATCCTGAGGGCAAGATAAAGAAAACCTAAAAATATCTCAACAGAAAAAATTAAAAGATGAAGATAAAAAAAGGAGGCCATCTTGGACTTGCTGGAGACTTGACACTTGAATTTTAGCTTTGCTCTCGAGTGGAGAGTCTAAAATATCTTAAAATAAATTGATATTGCCAAGGTATGACCGAGTAAGCACCGAGATTATTCTCCATCGGGAGATGGCCCACCATATGCCGAACTTCACCTTGCCCATCGTAAAAACACCATAATGATCTGCTGCCTGAAATAAACAAGAAAGCCGCTGCTGTTAAAATCAATAAAAAAAACCCAAAGACAAGAAAGAAAACTGCTAATCACGAACAATCTACTATTAAACAAATGGACGAAAACATCTTATAAAACAGGTACCTGTGTGTGTATTCCAAATTATAGAGTACTCTAGTAAATAAGCTATAGCTCATCTCCTACTATTTGTCTAACTTCTAAATGTTAAAATTGTAATTTTGTGAAACTAAAATTTGAGAATTAATGTAATCTGTAAATTTCTCGCATAATCTGGCTACCTCCCTCTATCCTTCTTAGGTGTGTATTTCTCAAATCTACACTTTATTTATAAGTATCATTGAAATATTACCTTCTCATAATTGTCTTAGTTTTAAAGCTAAATCCATAATCGCTTGAACATTGAATGCGTGTCGAATTGTCATTAATATTTGCTTTATAAATAACTTAAATTTCATATAAATCGAGACGCATTCAAAGAGTCAGTTATTGTAATGCAGGGTCTATTACTTCGTAACGGCTGGCATGCTCGCTGTAATAAGTCCCCTTTTTAGATATTTTTTTTTATTATTAAATTTTAATGAATAATTACGGAAATTTCATTTCTTTGAGAGTCACCAGTTTTCTTTCAGTCAACGTTGATAATGGGGGGCCGAGTTTGAAATCTAGTTAAATATTACCATAATCTTTTAGATCTTATACATGTGTTACGTTTTGAAGCCACGATGGCTCATTCCACGCCGTGAATACTCCGGATTCTATAGGGTTGAATTAACCCCAGTCGTCCTACACAAGTGGACATGATAATGTTCCCGTAGGGCTTGACGACCGTCATGCAGCCAGCTGGCAAATTGCGACACGGACCGCTTGTCCCTGGTTATGCTCATGTGACACCTTACCTCTTCGGGTCGAGGCAGAGACCAACCCGAAGCCCTTATAAACTTATTCACGGCATTGCAGTTTCAGTGCTGCCATTTTATATCGCCCTTCTAAAGCGTACCACGTGTTCCTTTATTTAGTTTATCATTCTCTATATCACTCCGCCTCGGCATTATCTTCGTCATCCACTCTCAAATAAATGTTCGCCCTTAGTCGTAAAATAAATATTTTTATTAAATAAATGTATGTCCGCCGCCACGGATGACTCTTGCAATGCAAAGTATAAAGCCCCTACAGTACGCATTAGAAATACTCACTCGGGAACCTTAGGTAGCTAGATTACGCCTTCATATAAATGAATGCTCTTTATAAATAAATGTACTTTTATATATAGTAAAATTGCCAATTAGCTATTGAAACTCTGAATATAAAATATGATTAATAACATTAATAATGTTTTTTTTATTAAATACGTAAATAAATAATTTTAACTGTACGTCTGTAGTCAAGTTTTCATTTATTCGATGCCCATTATATATATTTCCTCGATTATATATGTGAATTAATATTCGTTTGATTGTTGGCCAACTCGGAAACAATACCATGAATCTCGTGCATCTCCCTGACCACCGTGCCTAAAGAAGTGTTTACTTATGTCGCATCAGAGGCGTTGTTCCGTAGATTGTAGTGTGGAACCGATAAACTATGTTCGAACTCGGTACCATGAGTGGCTTCGCTACTCGATGGTGCTGCTGTTCTGTGTGGTGGTCGAATTCTGCACTATGTTAACGAGATACACGTGTTTTGACTGTTACATAGTTAAATTTTTTTTTAGCGTTTGGCGCCAATAACATGAGGCTTCGAGTATAAAACCCATAGATACCCTGAGCAAAAATAATGCAGATAAATTCCTTTAGCGTTCGTTGCCGAGTTGGCTAATTGTTTTATATATATAAGAGTTTGTTTTGGATAAAAATAAAAATAACAAAAATAAATCGAGTGAAGTAATGTGGGTCGAGTGAGTGAAGGGACAGCAGGCGTAATAACAAATTTAGGGAAAGCAGGGATGTGTGTGTAATTTAAGAAGGAACGAAATACTCGGATCTAATGAAATATCTTTTATATAATAATAATAATAATCAGTAGCTAAATGAGACAGCAGAAGCTTATTATGTTTAACAATAAAATTTAGTTAAGGTAAAAATATATATGTCATAGACAGCAGTGGCTTATACGCGTTACTAATAGTTCGTTATGATATATATGTTAAGTATATTAAAGGCAGCAATGTAGAGTAGGAGAGGGCAATGAAAGAGTATTATAGGGCCAAGATACTGGTGGGGAATAGTTAAATGCTACTAGTGTAAAATAAATAAATAAATAGTAAGAAAATGGATAGGAAAATGGAAACAGAAAATACTGATACAGAGCAGCTAGATTTATCTGAGGCTTTGGAGTCGACACCCGAGCGAAGGGAAGCTCCGCAACAATGCAGAGCATCAATGGACTATAATTTCAGGTTCATGGAGGAGGTGCTCAGACGGAGTATGCAGGAGGTGAAGAAAATGTATGAGGAGGAAATGAGAAAAAGAAGCGATGAAGAATCAAAAAGGAGACAGGAAGAAGAAAAAAGAAGAGTCAGGGAATGTCAGGAATTTAAAGACACTATAGTGAGAGAGTTAGAAGTAATAAGGGAACAGTTGGGAATATCCAAAGTTAGTAAAAAGGTAGAAGAGGTTAAAGACAGGCAGAGTGAAATGAAGGTAGAGAGATCTGATGAACCTATGATAGAAGAGCAAACAGGTAGTGTCGTGAAGGTAAAAAAATATGATGAGCAGAGAGACCTCATTCCAACCGATGAAGGCCCACAAGAACCGGAAAAGGAAGTCAGCATTAAAGAAGAGGCGAAGATGGACGTTGGACACCAAAGCTATTTAGCCAAGATGATCCACATCAAGATCTTTAGAGGGGAGATCGGAGAAAACCCGCAAGCCCACTTAGAGAGCTTGCAAAAGTTTTTCCAATTTCATAAAACAGGGCCAGACGAGCAGATAGCGATAGCTAGCTACCATCTACAGGGATCTGCCAAGGACTGGTGGAATATGGTGAGATGGAAGCCGAAAACAATCGGAAATTACAAAGATGTGTTAATGAAGCGTTACTGGAGCAACGAGCGTCAAAGCGGTATCTACAATACGCTCTGCCAGGAAAAATATGGGACGATACCCCAAGAGACACACACGCAGTTTTTCCTCCGCCAAGCGAATCGGTTTAAATCCCTTACAACGTTCGCCTTTTCGGATTCACACGTCATAGGGACCATCCAGCGTGGCATGCCGCTGGCCATCCAACAGTTGATGGCAGGCAGTCGTATAAAGGACATAGAAGAAATGAGTGAATTTCTCACTACATTAGATTTTAGCCATTGGGCCAAAGAACCGCCGGATAGAAGACAAAAATTAGAAAACCCAAGGCCGCAGTCGTCAACGACGAGAGATATATATTATCCACCTGACCCGGGGTTATAACAATATTGGAGCATTTCGGACGGCCATTCCGTGTATAAAATTTAGTAAAACGAACTTGATAAATATTGGTTGAATGGAAATTATATTGGTCAAATAGGGCTTTATATAGAAATTTTGTTATGTATATTTAATTATTATTATTCTTTAAAATTTTTTTTATATATATTATGTTAATTAATATTAGTCTAGGAATTTTTTTTATATATAAAATCGGTTTAACTAATAGTATTATAATGATTGCTAACCAGACACGGCCAAATTAGGTCATTTTAAAATTAAAGTTTAAATTCTAGATCCGGGTATATAAATTGTTCGTTACTTCATGTAATCTCTGCTTTCTATATTTATGTGTATCTGTAAAAAAAAAAAAATAATAATAATAATAATAATTCTTTCGTATTTAAATTATGTAATGTAAATTTTTTTCCCTTTCTTGCCTCCTTTGTTCTTCCTTAATTGTTCACGGGAAGTACGGGGAAATGAAACAGTAAGATTCGTATTCGAATCTTAAGTTTCACCTTTTTCTGTCGTCTCTCACTGACCGGTCTATCCCACCCAAATTTAAACTTTTGGTATCGAGTGGTGTGTGTAACAATATTAAAAATGTATAAATATATGTAGAATTCAACATAAACACGCACACATTTCGATCTCAAATTAAAGGCAATAAATACGGATAAAGTAATATAATTTAGATTTCTTTAGCTAAATAAATCTTGTGTAATATTAATCATTTATTTTGAATTTATAAAGTTCGTATTTATTGCTTAGTTTAAATTTCGTTAAATAATAATTCTAACAAAATCTGATGCAATAATTAATTAAAGTTAAAATAATTTTATTCCCTTTTGTCTTTGAAAATTTAAAAGCATCGGTCAGTGATAGATAATAAATTAATTATAGGAAAATTCCAAAAAAATGTAATTAACGAATGTAAAAAAAAACAACAAAACAAACAATAGCACAGCAGATTTCTTTCTAATTAAAACCAGCAAAAGCATTGATTATCCTGAGGGCAAGATAAAGAAAACCTAAAAATATCTCAACAGAAAAAATTAAAAGATGAAGATAAAAAAAGGAGGCCATCTTGGACTTGCTGGAGACTTGACACTTGAATTTTAGCTTTGCTCTCGAGTGGAGAGTCTAAAATATCTTAAAATAAATTGATATTGCCAAGGTATGACCGAGTAAGCACCGAGATTATTCTCCATCGGGAGATGGCCCACCATATGCCGAACTTCACCTTGCCCATCGTAAAAACACCATAATGATCTGCTGCCTGAAATAAACAAGAAAGCCGCTGCTGTTAAAATCAATAAAAAAAACCCAAAGACAAGAAAGAAAACTGCTAATCACGAACAATCTACTATTAAACAAATGGACGAAAACATCTTATAAAACAGGTACCTGTGTGTGTATTCCAAATTATAGAGTACTCTAGTAAATAAGCTATAGCTCATCTCCTACTATTTGTCTAACTTCTAAATGTTAAAATTGTAATTTTGTGAAACTAAAATTTGAGAATTAATGTAATCTGTAAATTTCTCGCATAATCTAGCTTACCTCCCTCTATCCTTCTTAGGTGTGTATTTCTCAAATCTACACTTTATTTATAAGTATCATTGAAATATTACCTTCTCATAATTGTCTTAGTTTTAAAGCTAAATCCATAATCGCTTGAACATTGAATGCGTGTCGAATTGTCATTAATATTTGCTTTATAAATAACTTAAATTTCATATAAATCGAGACGCATTCAAAGAGTCAGTTATTGTAATGCAGGGTCTATTACTTCGTAACGGCTGGCATGCTCGCTGTAATAAGTCCCCTTTTTAGATATTTTTTTTATTATTAAATTTTAATGAATAATTACGGAAATTTCATTTCTTTGAGAGTCACCAGTTTTCTTTCAGTCAACGTTGATAATGGGGGGCCGAGTTTGAAATCTAGTTAAATATTACCATAATCTTTTAGATCTTATACATGTGTTACGTTTTGAAGCCACGATGGCTCATTCCACGCCGTGAATACTCCGGATTCTATAGGGTTGAATTAACCCCAGTCGTCCTACACAAGTGGACATGATAATGTTCCCGTAGGGCTTGACGACCGTCACGCAGCCAGCTGGCAAATTGCGACACGGACCGCTTGTCCCTGGTTATGCTCATGTGACACCTTACCTCTTCGGGTCGAGGCAGAGACCAACCCGAAGCCCTTATAAACTTATTCACGGCATTGCAGTTTCAGTGCTGCCATTTTATATCGCCCTTCTAAAGCGTACCACGTGTTCCTTTATTTAGTTTATCATTCTCTATATCACTCCGCCTCGGCATTATCTTCGTCATCCACTCTCAAATAAATGTTCGCCCTTAGTCGTAAAATAAATATTTTTATTAAATAAATGTATGTCCGCCGCCACGGATGACTCTTGCAATGCAAAGTATAAAGCCCCTACAGTACGCATTAGAAATACTCACTCGGGAACCTTAGGTAGCTAGATTACGCCTTCATATAAATGAATGCTCTTTATAAATAAATGTACTTTTATATATAGTAAAATTGCCAATTAGCTATTGAAACTCTGAATATAAAATATGATTAATAACATTAATAATGTTTTTTTTATTAAATACGTAAATAAATAATTTTAACTGTACGTCTGTAGTCAAGTTTTCATTTATTCGATGCCCATTATATATATTTCCTCGATTATATATGTGAATTAATATTCGTTTGATTGTTGGCCAACTCGGAAACAATACCATGAATCTCGTGCATCTCCCTGACCACCGTGCCTAAAGAAGTGTTTACTTATGTCGCATCAGAGGCGTTGTTCCGTAGATTGTAGTGTGGAACCGATAAACTATGTTCGAACTCGGTACCATGAGTGGCTTCGCTACTCGATGGTGCTGCTGTTCTGTGTGGTGGTCGAATTCTGCACTATGTTAACGAGATACACGTGTTTTGACTGTTACAATATATATATAAATTCCTGTGTATATTATTATTACTTTCACAGTCTGACTGGTCTTAAGAGACTCTCAGGACACAGCAGAATATGCAGTCGATGGGAGACCTGAAGTTCATTACAAGAATACCCATACAAAACAGCAAAATGGCACAAGTCAACAGATGAAAGAATGCAAGTTAATACCTGTAATGTTTACACTTGATGATTTGCGAAAAACTTTAATATAAACAGAAAATGGTCGTATAATATACTATGATTTGGAAATTTGACAATATATTGATTCATGGAAAAATTACATCAAACATGTAGAATATTATATGTTCATAAATGAGATAGAAGACAAGCATCTGAACATGGCTACATTTCTGTTTTGCAGATCAGGCTGTAATACAGCAGGTGAATAGGTTAACAGATCCCAAGTGATCAGAGAAACTTCTATATAAAGAAGTCATTGAGATACTAAATGGATATTTTACTCTGGGATATCTAAATAAGTAGCTCAACTGAGAATGCAAAAGAAAAAGTAGTTACAACATGAAAAATACTTAGGCTATGATCTAGCTTTAAGGAAGTTAGTTAAAGTCTGCAACTTTAGCCTTAAAATAAATATATTATTAGAACAATTCCTCAATGGCATGATTGGTGAGAATTGTAGGAAAATATTGGTGAATGACCCCAACCTAAATTATAAATGAGCTATGGAAAAATAAGTTATGCTAAATAATGTGTTTGAGTATACTTTGCCACAACAGCTGGAGAAAATTTTGCTTACAAAAAAGGCAAGAAAAAATATTCCAAACCCCAGTAGAGAGAAAAAAAGAGCAAATGTGCTATTGCTGCAGCAAACCCTGTCATTTGAAGAATAACTACAAACACAAAAATAAACCAAGCAGAAACTGTGAAAAGGAACATTTAACAACTGTCAATTGTTTTAAGAATTGCAGAGCTATTAATCATTAGTAAAAGATGGACTACAAATATGGGGGAGGGGCGTAGATTATAAAAGTGTTAATGTAAAGATGCTGAGTGACATGAAAATGGTATATATATTTCTAGATATAAACAGTGGAGTATGTTTGTAACTGATATAGAAAATGGATAAAAATCAGCAAAAAAAATTTAAAAAAAGGTCTACATTTCAAAATACAGACATGATAGCCACAGATGCCAATGAAAACGAAATAGATATACTTGGATATATTGTATCACCTGTAAAGATAATTTCTAGAATAAAATTGCTTCCACTATACATGATAAATAAAGATTTCAATCTATAGCTGGGAAGAAATTCGTTTTAACCAATGGGTATTCATGTACATGCTGCTGCTTTATCTCAGTTACCTGATAAAAAGAAGGAATATGCAGTTAAAAAATTGACTTCATAGACATATTAAACTCCTTAATTTTACACAGTCCAATTATATTCTAGTGGAAAAAGTAAGACAAAGCATATGTCCAACTCATGAAATTGATTAAATTTGACTGGCCTAAAAAATGTCTTACAGAACCAGTAAAACCAATCTGGAAAGTATGGCATGGTCTTTATGTTAGCAATGAATGAGTGCTGACTACAAATTATATATTCGTTCCCCCCATAGTCAGAGCACATGTATTGCAGCAGCTTCTGTATCATGACCATTCTGTAATTGTGAAGATGAAAGCATTGGTCCAATTATGCATATTGTGGGAAAATTTAACTAGTGATGTCAATCAGATGATTAAAAAATCCACTAATTATCAATAAACTGCAAAAATGCCACCTAAACAATTGGAAATGTGAAGAATATTATCCCTTGGACTCTTATCTATTTGAATCATAAAAAACTTTTACACAGATGCATAATATTGGTACTAGTGGATTCATCCTCCCGATTGACTAAATACAAATTAGTAAAAAGTACAAGTGCGGAACGCACAATAACAGTGCCGAAAGAAATATTTGCTAAGTACTTTTATCCAAAGATAAGTGACTGATAATGATATAGGTTTTACTTTGCAGCAGTTTAAAAACTACTTGCATGATAAAACGATTAAACATATCCTTCCTCCATCTTATCACCCTGAAAGTAACGTTTTGCAGAGAAAAAAGTTCAATATTTAAATGTGTTGGAAAAAACTAGAATAAAGGATGTACCAAAAGTGTTAGTGTATGCTATTTATAACTAGCATTTCTCACCCAGTGCAGCAACAAATAAGACTCCAGCAGATTATTGATGTGTCATTTGTTCCAGTTTCATCTGACTAAACTATTGCCACTTATAAGTAAAAAAGATAAAAATCAAAAGTGGGGGGAATTCTATGTAAGAGATAGCATATGGATGTCATTTTCTTAAGCAAAAATGGATGCCCAGCTTAATACAGAAATTGTTAGCAAAACAATTATGAATTGTCAAATTAGAAAACTAGAGGGAACTGAGGAGACACATTACCATCCTCCTCATTTTATGGATACTTGACTGGATGTTCATGGAAATAATTCATAAATGAAATAGAAAAAAAATACTTGTACTAAATAAATTAAATAGTGACCTGGATCAAGATAAATTAATGGATAAGAAGGAGGAATTTCTACAGGAAGAGAAACAGGATATAGCTACGTCAATGGAGGAAGGAAAGAGAGTTGATTTTATACGTAAATCACCTGTCAAGTTTATAGACTATATATGCAATTGAATCAATTATTTCTAGAATAGGGGGAGGAGTGAAATGTCTATGCATATAAAAACATGTTGTAAATAAAGATTTATTTTTGTAAATGCATAGATTTTTTCCCCTTGTAAAACAGTCTCTTTGTTTTAAAACCTATTCTAGAAAATCTACAAAGAGATTGCCCCAATAGAAATTTAATTGAAATAAAATTTGTATGCAAATAAACATTTGCATACAAATTAGCAGAGTATTAAAAAAATCCATGCAGTCAAGTAATGTGGGTGACAAGAAGTAAGTATTTGTTGTTAGTTAAAATGGTTACTGAAGAGAAGATTAATTAACAGAAGCTAACGAAATTGCAAGTGATAGTGAAAATTAATACTGGAATGATAGTCGTATAAATTTTGTGTTTCAATAAAACACTCAAATTGCGAACTTTAAATAGTTTATTTTTATATGGATCTGTCCATTAAAGACAATTAATTGGCTGAACAGAAGTCATTATTGAAAAAGCTATATGAATTTGCTAATATACATGTGTATATGTGCAAGAAAGGACTTTTAAAATTGAAAACACATGCGTAAAATCGATTACTCCTTGTCTGAATAATATATATTTCCATTCGAGGATATATTAGTTATTTAATTTGGTTATTTATATTATCATTTGTTACCTCATTATTATTATTGTTGAATAAATATTGTTATATATATATATTGCTGTCTTATCACGCCTGATTGGTCTTAAGAGACCCCAGGGTTATAGCAGAGATGTATACTGTTCTAATAAATTAATCAAATCAGATCAGCAGCATCGACCTATAAAGTAAAAAATTCCAAAAATTAATGATATTAAGATCATAAATTGGGAGATTAAATTCCTTGAGAATAGAAGATATAGTAATGTTGTTTCTTGGATTATTGACTGCAAGTTATCATTATTTTGTTGAATGAGAGAGTAATGATTTTGAAATTATGATATAATAAAAGATGCAAGATTGAATGATAAATAGATAAGTTTTCATTTTCATAATTTGATTCAACAATTAATTTACTGGCATTAATATCATTATTCTTTCTCCATTTTCTTTTTCGTTATAGACCATAAAAATATAAATTAGTACAGGAAATGATCAATATGAGGTTCTTTTACCATAAATTTTTCTCTGCATTGTGGCAATGAGATTGTGTATTTGTGCAACTACAGTTTCTTTTTTTTCCCTTTTCTTTGTTTTCACATTTTCCATGCATACTTGTGATGATAAGTGATAATTATTATGTCTTAGATATATCATTTATAACAATTCTTGTAAAAATAAATAATCAGAACTGAATATTATGATACTGATAGCCAAATGACTGGAAAAGAGCAGATACTGATAGCCAAATGACTGGAAAAGAGCACAGCACCTCCCAATATGATCAATATAAAAGAATCAGTTAAATAATCAAAGACTAAATATAAGAATTGTAGGAAGATGATAATCCAGAAATGCATACGTGCAAAAAAGATAATATTAAACAAATTGGATTTAAAACCACTTTATTTTGCATTGACATAACAGTTTAATAGATATCATAATTTCTTTTTTTCAAATGTATATCATTGTCATCTTTCACAAAATTTTATTCCATCATTTGATCCAATAAATCTACATCATATTAATTGCTGTTGGTTCTATTAATAAAATACTAAAGTTCTTCCGACAGTTTATTTAATATAACAATAAGTGCATTATCCATATTTTACACTTTCAATGACAAAACAAACATACCTAACCAACATTTAAATTCACTGATGCAATATGCTAAATAGCAACCATGGTATACATTTAGTAATGCATCATCAGAAATTGAACTTGTTTCATCCCATAAATGGTAATCACTAGCTGTTTTATCCTTGTCTATGAACAAATATTAATATGAGAAAGCAGAAATTACATCTCTGGCATATACACTATTGACAAGTCCAGGCATTTATCACCTGTTATTCTGTCAATATGTGCAACATCTTTATAGAGATAAAACTATGTTACTTATCCATACCCTAGTTTTACAACTTTTTTTTTTATATAAACATGCACTTATATCCATTTACATATGACTAAATTTTACACCCAATAAACCTTCACGGGAACATAGTTTTACTCCCATGTGTCAGTTTGTTTGCTGGCACCATCAACAAAATAAACAATAACTTTATATTACCATATTTCTTACTAGGTCATCAAGTTTATTTCATCTTTTTTACATTATACATTTACTATTAATATTTTCATTTTTAGACTAAAATATCAATATGATTAATATAAATCTTAATTACATACTCATGCTTTCGAATGCATCACTTTATAAAAATCCATCCTTATTTTCAGAAGTTGACAAGTCTAAATTATAAATATATAATACTATAATCCACTTTTCTCTTAAACCTATCTACATCCCTAACTTTGGGAAGTGAAAATTGTAATGGTACAATACATTTGGAACATCAAAAATTGTAACAATATAAATTAAAAAGACTACAGCATTGAAACAAATATACACGTTCTAACCTGGAAAAATGTATAAGTTGATAAAGATGAGTGCCAAGCAAACTGGATAGTTTATGCACATTAATGTGGATCCAGTTACAATGATCTAATGACCTGGCAATCAGTATGCATGTACAAGATATGATTGCTTTAAAGGTTTATATTAGTATTACATAAGAGCAACACAATGAATAAATAACAAACCCATTGCAATATTCATCACAGACAGACAGACTTTGTGTTAACTCCAAAATAAAATAGAGGACTAAAGAAAATTTAGAGCAATTAAAACCTTGAATGCAAAAATTTACTTCATTGCTATGAAATGTTCAAATATATAATTACTTAAAGACATAATTAAGATATCTTTTTAATGTACTGCTTATATAAAAATACCATTAAAATACTTGTGACCGAATAGAATAATGAATCATTGCTACAACAGGCAATATTTTTAAAACAGCCACTGATTACAACTCTATAGAACATTTTTCATTATCTGAAGATAGCCTCTCAAGATAGTAAAATAGCAATGTTTACAACTTCTTGATTTGTAAAATGTTCATTTTCATGAGTTTCCCAATCACTTTTAGCAATTGCTTTGTAATCACACATTCGACAAGTAAATACTTGATTAATAATTAAAGTTTTTTCAGTTGTATTATTTAACTTATTATAAAAAAGCCTTTTGTTTTCACATAAAATGGAATTAAAAGATTTATCTTTTACATGTAAGCCATCATGAATTTTAAAACTATCTTCATTAGAACTTTTAAATCCACATGAATTGCACTGAAAAGAACATTGTAATGTCTGGGTTTTTAAATGATTTCTGTCCATTCTTTTGTGATATCTCATAACAGTTTTATCAGAAGTCTTAGATTCTGACAAACTGGATATATGCCTTTTTTCATGATTCATTAAAGAACTTTTACTTACAGTCTTGATATCACAGAATGTGCATTGAAAATTTTTTTCTCCTGTATGTGTTCTTTCATGGAGCCTTAAATATGCCTTTCTTCCAGTTTTATATTCACACACACTACATTGAAATGGTTTCTCTTTTCTATGTGACTTGTCGTGTATTTTTAAGCTTCCCTTTTGAGCAGTCTTATAGTCACATAATTGGCAGTGGAACGGTTTTTCTCCTGTATGTATCCTTTCATGTACGGATAAATTACACTTGCTTGCAGTTTTATATTTACAGGAACTACATTGAAAAGGCTTTTCACCTGTATGTGATCTTTCATGGATTGTTAAATGACTTTTAACTGCAGTCTTATATTCACATAAGCCACATTGAAATGGCTTTTCACCTGTATGTGTTCTTTCATGCCGTCTTAAATGGCCCTTTCTTGCAGTTTTGAATGTACACAAACTACATTGAAAAGGCTTTACTCCTGTGTGTATCCTACCATGTTCTGATAAACTGCTTTTATGAGCAGTCTTATATTCACACCAATGACATTGCAACAGTTTCTCTCCTGTATGTCTTCTTTCATGAAGTGTTAAACAGCTCTTTCTTGCAGTTTTGAATGCGCAGAAAGTACATTGAAAAGATTTTTTTCCTGTATGCACACTTTCATGTTCTGACAAGCGACATTTATATACAGCCTTATAGTCACACAAACGACATTGAAACGGCATTTCTCCTGTATGTATTCTTTTATGTAGTGATAAACTACTTTTATGTGCTGCCTTGTATTCACATAAACTACAGTGGAATGGTTTTTCTCCAGTATGAGTCCTTTCATGCAATTTTAGTCGAAGCTTTCTGGCAGTTTTGAATGCACACAACCTACAATGGAAAGGCTTTTCTCCTGTATGTATCCTTTCATGTACTGGTAAATTATTTTTATCTGTTGTCTTATATTCACAGAAACTACATTGGAATAGTTTTTTTCCTTTATGTGATCTTTTATGCATTTTCAAATTTCCATTTATAGCAGACCTATATCCACATAAATTACAATCAAACTGTTTTTCTCCTTGAGGAGAAAAACAGTAAACTACTGATAAAGTACATTTACCTGCAGTCTTATATTCAAACAAATTACATTGAAAAGGTTTTACTCCAAGTGCTTTTTCATGTAGTCCAATATTAACACAAAGTACATTGAAAATGGTTTTTATCTATATATGTTCATTCATGCATCCTAAAATTTTTCCTACATGCAGTCTTCAGTTCACATCAATAACATTGAAAAGGTTTTCCTCCTCCGTCTTCTTTCATGTATTCTAAAACTATGTCTATGTGCAGCTGCAAATAAGCACAAATTACCTACAAAATATTTTTCTCCTTTGTGTTACTTCATGTTTTCTTATATATCCTTTGTAAAAACTTTTGATTTCACATAAACTGCAATAAATAACATTTTATACTATAATAGGTTTTTCCATAATTTGTTTTACCAAAAGCCATATGGTTATAGTTAATCTTTCCTTTATATTTTTTACTTCTATATAGTTTTTACAAGATTTATTTCTTAAGTTTCTCATTCTTATAGAGATTTACTCTTTGTAATCACAAAAATTAACAGGTTTTCTATTTTTCCCATACTATATTTTGAGAAAGATGATAGTGTTTGTAATATCCCAAATAGTGATAAAATGACTAAACAAACATTTTATGGCTTGTATGAACAAATGTTTTTAGTCAGTAGTTATTTTCTGTTAAGACATTTTGTGAACTTCTCTGCAAGTACATTTATATATAAAATTTATTTTAAATATATGTTTAAACACATTATAACCACTTGTCTTTATTTGACTGACAAGATAATAAACAGATATGACTTCTTACTGTTTTTTATAACTTCTTTAATTCAAAACTGTTTGGCTTTGTTTTAGTAGTTCTTAATTTCATAACATTTTCATACAAATAGTTAAAAGTCTTTTCAATTACAATTTTTTTGGCAAGGAATATTGTTTTGATTGGAAGTGTGACAATCCTTGCATGAAAATAAAGACTTGATTAATTCTATAATCAATATCTTTAATATTTCAATGGTAAGCTTTTTTTTGTACCAAATATCATTCTCTTTTTCCATGTTTTAGACCTAAAGAAAACAGAAAAAATAATATTAATCACATTTTTTATCATGCATAACATGTCATAGATGGCAAATAAAGATAGTTTACTAAGGAAACAGAAAATAATTTTCATTAGAATATTCTTAAAATAAGCAACTTATTTAAGCTTTGTATCAAACAATGCATTTAATGTTTATGGATCCAAATGTATCATGTTTCGGTTACTAATACCAATACCAGAAAAAATCCAAATACTTATGGTTTCTTTTATATACATGTCAAGAATTATTATTTCAAACAAAATTATGTTTGCTTTATATAAAATGCAAAAAAAAAAATTGCAAACAATCTCATATATAAATTTATGAATTATAAACATACAAAATCGATCAAACATTAACTCATATAAAAATAAATCTATCAATATTCATAGTGATAAATCTGCATTTATCAACATAAGTTCCACATAAGCCACCATTAATTCTAAGCCAATTTCAGAAAAACAAAGTATTTATTTACAAAATATTAAAAGCAACAGCAAAAACGCAAATTTCATAAAATAAGCAAAAAGACATAAATATATAAAACAACTAAAGAATTTACATGTAAAAAAAATAAATTCAAAAGTATAACTTATTACTGCCTTATTTTTCCAACCTTCTCTTGCTATACAGTAATTATCATTCATTGGTTTTCATTAATAAACCTCAAAAATAGGTATGACAAACTTTACATATACACATATAGAGACAGACACAAAAACAGACTATATTTTCGTAAGTGAAGAAAATGATATTCTATGAATTATATATATAGTATACTGAATTATACAAATTTAATATGTACAATTATTAGCTTTGGTTTGATTATTAAATCAAATTCATTAAATAAGATATTCAATCTTCATTTTTGTATAAATGATGCTAATTGAATAAATATGAATCTGGCTAAAATATTATTATTGGGGATTTTTGTAAGAAACAGCGATCAGCTTATTAATAACAAAAGTGAATGAAATGGTCTCATAGGTGAAAGAAAAATATTAATATTTATAACAATATATTGTTTTCCTCTAAATGTGTATAAAATTATAACATGGGTAATATATACAATTATATAACTATTCTAATGGTATGACAAAAATATTTTCATAGATGACAATAACATATGTAAATACAATTAAGTTATTACATACTGTATTTTAAAATGCTTAGTTAATTATCTACAAAATAGTTTTTATTAACAAAAATATCATTCAGGAAAAAGTTATCAAAAATAATAAATGAAAGTGTAAATTGCTTAATTGCACTCTTGATTATTACTGTTCAACAAGTGTTTTGGATTATATTTTCATAACTAATATCAATTTTTGTCCCCCTGGAAAATCATTAATAAAAAATTTCTCCCTCTATATATATATGTACATCATTATCCAATAACCATTTGATGACAACATATAGTTTTTGTTTGGGTATATTACCCTTTTAGAAAAAAGCTGATGAATATTTGTTACAAAAAAAAGCTGAAAAAAAAAAATCCCATGGATATCCTTCAGAAATAATGAATTTAAAGAGTTAAATGATGTTTTGTATTGAAAGATCATTTTTAGTGATAAGCGTGGAATATGTTATATCTAATAATATAAATTCTATGTAAGCTTCAATGAATAAATTCTGTAATGACAAAGTTTTTGAAACATCAGTTAGTTTGTTATAGAAGACCCTACTGCACATATTTGAAAATAAATATCTATTTTTAGTATAATCTTTCATCTATTAAAAAAAAAATTTCAATTCTTATCCCAACCAAACTCAATGAAATACAAGATTACAGTGATGAGAACAAATAATTTAACAACCAACAAACAGCAAAAGAATTCCCCAAAAGTACAAATGGAAAATAGTCATTACCGACGAAACAACTGCTTTGTTAAGATTATGTATGTGACTCTAGAGTGAACAATGCTCAGCTTCAGTTGAGAGCCATAATGAACTGTGTTAGCTGTTCACATAACACATATATTTAATATCTAACCAAGTGTATAGACTATACACATACATAAACTAATATTTATAGTAAATTGTGAGAAAAAATCAAAGTAGATTAATAATGAAATGCATAGTTCGAAAACATATAGGGAAATTGTTGGATTAAAAACAACTTTTAGACAACTGAAAAATTAATTGGTTGTTTCCAAGGCAACAGTGTTGAACTATTAAAAAGGAGATTAACCCACAAGCCAGAGAAGAGGCTAGTGCTTCAAGCTAGATGAAACCTTGGAAGAACAAGGATCTGGAGAGGCATTAATTAATATTTATCGATATCCCACATCACAAATGCGATCTCATACTTTAAAAAATCCATATTCAATCTTTATTTTCTATTGTACATGGGTCACAACATAGTAAACTATATCTCATATTATGATAACATATGAAATAAATAATGCGTCCAAGTGTTTATTTAAAAATTAGTGTTATTTTTGATGGTGAGACAATCTTTCAATTATGTATAATGCTACATGCTCTCTTACTTAATGTCTGTATATTTTAAAAATAGGACGAGTCACACAGATAAGTTAATGCAAACAACTTAATCTGCATATAGGCACACTTTTGTATAGTCGTGTATTCTTCAGATGCTAATTTCCAAAATTCACCATAATCCCCGCATGTTAAAAAATAATTCCCAGAAGCCCATTGTTTTTGAATGTGAAGAATTAATAAAATACCTTTCCATAGTCATATCCCAAGGCAAATAGTTATATAGCACTAAATTATGTAATTCATTAAGAACAAAATTAATCAATTGTAAAACCATAGCACTTTAGACTAAAAGCAATACAGGTTACCAGATACTTATAAATTGGTTCAAGAATAGATGATGATCTAGTGAATTGTTTGAAAACTTCCACAATTGCTTAAAAACACATGGGAGCAACTATTAATTAATTAAGTTTGTATAATAGCTGTCAATAAAATAGTCCCTGTTCACAACTGCACTAAGTTTTGGAAATACTTCACTGTCATAATTAGAGCTAAAATCCTAATATACAGTTATGAGTAATGGCTCACACATCATGTCAATTAATGATATATTCACTGCCAAGAAATACTCTTCACGGCTAAAAATAACAAACCATGGGGTCCATGCATACGAACTACAAAGGGCATTCAAGTTATTTTTTAGTATAGGATTTCATCAATTCAATTTGAAGTTTTCTTAATAGTGGGAAATGAAATATATTTGTATCTCACCATATCATCTTGAATCAAACACGAATGCTGAAAAAGCTATTCAGCATGATGAATGAAAATCTAATTAAATAGAACTGTGATAACATGCAAAAAGCTCCCTAAATTAATACTTATGGGCAACAAACTTCGAAATAAGCCGATCACCCTTCTATCAAAAAAAGAAACACAACAAGCTAAGAAGATGACAAATATCGATAATGCTGAAAATAATCTGGATTTGAGAAGGACTCTATAAGTTATTATTGGAAGGGAAAGTCATTAAAACAATCTTGGACCAGATAGTGAAGAGCTTTGCATATTCATATGTTAGAGCAGACAGTTGTATAATAATTGTTTCTAAGTGCTAGTAAACAATATACAATTCTTAATATTTCTAAAATCTGCTCTTAAATTTTTTACACAAGATAGCTAAATAATTTGAAATGATCATATAATTTTTTAGAGAATGTCAAAATAATCTTGCTTAGCTTTTATTATGATTGTTGCAATGTATATGTTGAAAACACCTATATATATATATTATAAGAAGTTAATAATAGTATAAATATATTTGTCACATAAAAAATATATCTATTAAATAAATACATTTTGTTAGATTAAATAGTATTCCGTGCTTAATCATTTATAAAGCTAATTAATATATTTTAAATCTAACATAAGCTTCTATTTAGCGCAGATTATAATTAATATTTATTTTATTAAAAAAATTCTATAAATATGTGTCTTATAGTCAGAAATTAAGCTGGAAAATTATGCACCGTTTGGTTTTGTATTTTTTGGCAACGGATGCTTAGTTTCTCATTAATTGGAGTTAATTAACTAATAATTCATTTTAATTAAATATAATGACTAATTTCTTGCATCTATCTTTATCACATATATGTGTGTGCGTACACCGCACTCAACAAAGGCAAATATTTTATTCGATATGTGAAATTATTTTATTTTCAACCCATAAAGATCTATTGCGCTCACCAAGTTTTTCTGCGGTGTTACCCAATAATTTCTTGCCGCAAAAAATAATACCGGTTCAATACTTTTGTCTGCTCAGCTACCGCAACGAGGTAGTAAAAGAATGTCGCTAAAATTATTATTCATTTTCACAACTTATCAAAGATCGAGGAAAAGAATCCTTAAATGATTTGTACTTCTTGGTATAAGGGCGAACAGTGTTATATTTTTTGTCATATAACTAATGACAAACCAAAAAAAAAAAAAATGCCGAGTTGTGTTTATTTTGCGCTACAAAACATTTTTCTTTCCAATTATCTTTAAACACTATTTTCGCAGGATATTTTTCATTTGTATTTTGAAAATACTCCTGCCATTGTGACAAAGTATAGTTTAAAATAAACAATAGACTTCAAAATAGTCGATTAACCGATGTAGGCGAAAGTTGACATAAGAAACAAAACTGTTACCTAAGAACGTAATTACGCGACATAAACAGACAAATGCATCGCGATTGAAGTTAGGGATGGTCAGATGTCACTATGTCAAGATTTTAAAAATTTAGATTAGTACGTGTGTGATTTTAAGCTGAGAATAAATGCTTGGTCGGCAGTATATTAATGTTTGTTTTAAAGGCAATCTCGGTCTTACTAAGGCTTTTAGAACTGTAAAATTTGGGTCATTAGTTAAATCTTATATACCTTAGTATATTAAATATAAATATTAAACTTTTATATTCCGATGGCTTCTTATTGATTAATCATTCTGTTTGGTTTCTTCCTTTTGAAGCCCAGATTCCAGTTTGAGGAATCCAGACGTAGCAATTTTTAATTAAAAATCAACAAAACTACAACTTCTTTACCGAACTCAATTTGCTTTCAAATTTTTAAAACCCCAAAAGCTTATAGTGAAGATATTAAAAGTCACGTGATTACTACTGCTCAAACCAAAAATCTAACGTTATTTTAATGGGTTATTTAGATAGTAACTGCATGTTCGTTAACTTCACGTAATTCTAAAACGTAAACAATAAATATTAGTTAAAATAAATATTTACATTCCAAGACTATAATAATAAGATTAACTCATATAATTAAATTATCCTATATAGGTACAACCAATAATGTATATATTTAATATACATAAAAGTTTATCAGAATCTTACCACTGACATCTTTTTTGACACTAGAAAAATGGCAGTAATATTAACGTTAACAAAATTTTAGTTCCATTGATGTGATGTATTATGGCTTCTCCTTAAACGAAGTCAAGAATATCTCAGCAATTATGCCCAGATAAACCTGTTAGCCACTTTCTTTTACATTCCCCACTCTAAATTTACCCATAATCTGCTCTATCCCATTTCCACAACATAATTTTTGTCAACTCTATAACCTTTATATCTAAATCCCCCTTATCTTTTCCCAAACCCAGCATAAAACCAATAATTCACTTTCTGTATAATCACTCTTTTCATATTTATTTTTCCACAACTTCATTATATGTACCCTTTCTTTTTTCAAACATTTACATTCAATTAACAAATGCCTAATGTTTTCAATTCCTTCCTTACATAATTTACAAAATAAATCACCCATATTTTTCCATTTACATGTATATTCTTTTGTAGATAAAGATCCCGTCCGAGCCTTAAACAATAAACTACTTTCCTTACTATTATCATATATTAACTCACACCTAATATTCTGTTTATTTCTAAATTTATTACGTGGCGCTCTCTATCGGAAGTTTACTAATTAAATAAAAAAAAATACCTATAAAAGAATCTAAGCACCTATTAATATATAAAAATTCGATTTTCACGCCGATTTTTATATAAATAAAAATCTTATTTTATTTATGTAAATTATATAATTTTTACTCATTTTTTTGCATGTCATTCATTTTCTTAAGGTATGTTCATTATCATGGATTAAACATTATTTATTACTTAAAAAAAAAAGGTGATATACAAAAAACATATAGCGACTTCAAATTTATAATGGCAACCTCCTTAAATACGAATTTGTCCGTTTAGTTTAGATATCATTACAATCGGAGCAGCCCATTCGGGCTTTTCAACCTGCATCAACACTCACTCACTGAATCATTTTAACTTTTGATAGAACTGGAAAAAAACCTTCTTAGGCCTGCAAACCACGGGGACTACGCCTTCGTGCAAAACTATGGCTACTGGCGTAGTAATAATTTGGACCTCTTCATTCTTAAATAAACTTGTATATTTCTTGTTCAATAGCAATCTTGCTAACCATATATATTTCTATTCCAAGAGCATCGAACCATTTCCTTTTTAGCTTCTACAGTAACATCTACTTTCCCTAATATGGTCATAATATTACCATCTTTCGTTCTTTAAACGAGTTCACATGAATATAGGAGGGTTTTTACAATTTTTCGTACTCTATTCACATCTTTAACTGCCTTCACTGACATCCTCACACAGCTATCGATTTACATTGTAATTTTTCTATTCCATAATTTCACTGTTAACATAAACTGATTGCAATTCGTAATCTGAGTATTATAAATTTCACATTTTTTCGCTTATTTCCCTTGGCAAAAGTTGGTGAGTTGGTAACAACCCCCCTCCCTTAGTCCTACATGCTTTTTCTAAGTAACCTATTTTATCACAGGCTGTACAATGCTCTTTATTAAATTTACACATCCGTGCCATGTGGCCCTTGTTTATACACCAATAACACAGTATTTTGTTGGTCTTAGGAAACTCATATTTATTTTCAGTTTTTCAAGCACTATTTTATGGGCTACTAAATTTTGATTATTTCATATATTATGTCTGTTGAAGCCAGAAACTGCAGTCTAAGCCTATCATTGGATACCCCCTAAAGTAATTGTTCAAGCAGAGTGTTATATCCGCACTTACGACTGTGCCAAGGTTATAACTGCAAGTCATACTGTGCGGTCAACAAATAACGTTATACAATTCCCACGCTGTTCTTTTCCAACGAGTGCTCTCCAATGAATCGGTCTGCAACGAATGCTTCTACTCTGCAACTAATGCTCTGCTCTGCAACGAATGCTTCTACTCTGCAACTAATGCTCTGCTCTGCAACGAATGCTTCTACTCTGCAACTAATGCTCTGCTTTGCAACGAATGCTTCTACTCTGCAACTAATGGTCTGCTCTGCAATGAATGCTTCTACTCTGCAACTGATGCTTCTCAATATCTCCGCTGCGGTCTCCCCCATTTCTGTGGGCTTTTCCAGCTACACCCATGGACTACCTTTCCACTGGGTGCTGGTCATTTAACCGCCAGCACTGACACGAGATATCTCCACTGGTGTTAAACCGACGTCTACTCTAATACTGCTACTCAACTGCGTGACTGCTCTCTACTACTCTCTATATTACACTGCTGTTGTACTCCAAATATGACTTGCCCCTGCGTAGTTGTTACACCGTCTTTTATTGCTTGCTGATAACTGTAGCAATTAATCCTTGTCCAATCAGGTAACGTCTTTCATCCAGAAATATTTGCAATCAGCAAATATCTCTTGGAATTATCATCCGCCATTACGTTACTTAACTTCCTCCATTATCAGCGCGCGATCTACAACCACTTGAACAATTCTAGTTTTTCTGGAGTGCACAAACATGTCTGCCATTTTTACAAAACGCTACACAGAATATCCTCTAAGAAGTCATCATATTTACAACTCTAATTAAGTTCCCACACTGTTTGATCATAGTCATGTATTTGTTCCCATTTATTTTGCTGCCTGTTCTTAAAATGTAGCCATGCTATATGCTTGAAGTACTGGAGACTGACAACTGTTACATTACACAAAAATTTCTCTGGTTCGTCATGATGGCATAGCTAATTTGGAATTTCAATTACCTGTTGCATGTCATAACATACATAGCAACTTTAATGGAGTCACTAACAGTTCCATTAATAAAAGTTTATTGATTCTCTTGAGATAAATTGGTCAATTAAAAGGAATATTTACATTGAATTTGTTTATAGTTACTTGTAGCACAAACACTATCTTAATATCCTAATCCAAATTAATAACTAATAAGTAAAAACAATAATTTGCCTGATTACCTAACTACTTCCTAATAGACTGATTTACCAAGCCAGATTCAAATTATGGGATTTAACAATATTTATACCTACAACGTTCTAGTTACTGATCAAAATCCTATCACAAGCTACTACTAGATAAAATTACAGTTCAAACTCAATCTTATGGATTGTCATCAGTTTTCTGTTGACTACAGCCATCATGAGTATTGCAATCATGGTAGAGATGGTCAGACAAGAAGAAAAATTATAACACAAGAAACTTTTATAACTTAAACTTGAAATTTATTGCCAACAAGCTAACAACAGCAAACTAAAATTAACAATGCTTCATATATAACTTAAGCAATAATAATACTTTCAGATTAATATTAAAGAATGTCAGTTACAACATGCATGCATAGAAACATACAAAATCATAATAAAGCATGTGTGGCCTGTTAAAGTCCCTAGATTCACTATTGACTTAAATGTATTTTTTAAAATAATAAAAAAGTCTAAATTAATTTATCTACTTATTTTTATTGGAAATGAACAAGTTGCTTTTAAAAACAAGCTTTTATTTTAATAACGTTGCCGTGCTGGACTTTTTTGACTTTATTATCCGATTTCAGGTATTATTTTGATATTACCAAATATATATATGTGTATCAATTAAGTGCTTTACTTATTTTTGATTGAAAACAAACCACTTCTTTGAGACAACAACTTTAAAGGATGGCATCAATGTGCGGGAGTGGGAAGGTTGGTTTAGCCGATCATATAAAATGCACTGACATTCACTCGATCATCTGTAGATTGAGTTTCCTTGGTTTCAACACAATCAGTTCTATCAATTTGAGTGTGGGTGGGTGAAGACCTTAATTATTTTTACAGGTGTCTTGTCTTCTTTTCAGTGCAATCCCAGGCAACAATGTTATGGTCATGGAAAGTTTTAAAATTCTAATTACAACCATTGTTTAATTATCATTTCAATTAATCTTTAGCCTGATTCTTTCAGTCAAATATTTTCTACTATGGAAATGTTCATCTTATCAGAATATTTTTACCGTGTTATTTAGCATTTATTTGAAATTGAGTGCATTCATTTACATTATTCTAAATACAGCACTTTATTTAAATTCAAAATATAGCAATGTATCTCCTATATCTATTATATCTTCCGAATTGCCCAGAATTTTAAATGAAGAAGTGAGAAATGCAATTAAATGTATGAAAAAAGGAAAGGCTCCAGGTAATGATGGAATTATAATTGATATATTAAAAGAAGCAGGTGAAGAAACAGAAAAAATATTAGCAAAGTTATATATCAAATGTCTAAATGATAAAGATGTACCGGATGATTGGAAGAATGCAGTAATAATATTAATATTTAAAAAAGGTGATAAAGAAGATATTAGAAATTACAGACCTATCAGCCTTTTATCAGTTTTATATAAAATTTTTACCAAGATAATTACAACTCGTCTACAGAGAACCTTGGATTTTCACCAACCAAGAGAACAAGCTGGATTTAAAAGTGGTTTTAGTACAGTAGATCATATTCAAGTATTGAGAGAAGTTATAGAAAGGACAAATGAATATGAGTTGTCATTATGTTTTGGATTTGTAGATTATGAAAAGGCATTTGATTCTATAAACATTTCTTCAGTGATTAAAGCATTGGATCATCAAGGTATAGATCCAGGATATTGTCATATTTTAAAGAATATTTATAAAAATGCAACAGCAACAATTAGATTACATAATGATACTGGGAAAGTCAACATTGAGAAAGGTGTAAGACAAGGTGACTCCATATCTCCAAAACTTTTTACAGCAGTGCTGCAAGAAGTATTTTGTGGATTAAAATGGGAAACTAAAGGAGTGAAAGTAAATGGAGATTATTTAAGTCATTTAGATTTCGCAGATGATGTAGTTGTTTTTGCAAATAATGCTTCCGAGCTGCAGGAAATGTTGCAGGAGTTATCAGATGAAAGTAGGAAAGTAGGACTAAAGATAAATGTTAAAAAGACTAAAGTAATGTTTAATCGATTTGCTCCAAATATGAAAATAAAGATTGATTATGATGAATTAGAAGAAGTTAAGAGTTACAAATACCTTGGTCAGATTATTAATACAGATGGAAACATAATAGAGGAAATTAATCATAGAATTAAACTTGGTTGGAGTGCTTTTGGTAGAAATAACTTGATATTAAAAGGAAATATGCCTATGTGTTTGAAAAGAAAGGTTTTTAACAAATGTGTTTTACCAGTTCTTACTTATGGATCTGAGACTTGGACACTTAATAGAAGATCAATACAGAGACTTCAGACCACTCAAAGAAGTATGGAGAGATGTATGTTGGGAGTAACAAGAAGAGATCGAAAATGCAATGTATGGGTAAGAGAACAAACAGGTATTACTGACCTCATTGAAAAAATTAAAAGATTGAAGTGGAGTTGCGCTGGACATATTGCTAGAAGAGATGATAATAGATGGACAATTGAAATTTTAAACTGGATTCCAAGAGATTGTAAAAGACCTAGAAGGAGACCACATGTAAGATGGATGGATGAAATAAGAAAATGTGTAGGGGTGATGTGGAGAAGAGAAGCTAAAGATCGGAGAAGATGGATTAAACTTGGAGAGACCTTCATCCTGCAGTGGATTGATAATGGTTGATAATGATGATGATGATCAACAAATGATATTAATGTAATATAAAAAAATTTATTCGGGGGGGGTAGTGACGTCATTAGTTGATATAAGCATTCAATATTGCAATTTAGAAATTTCATTTTGGGTTTCATTTTTTATATTTTATCTTATTAATTTTTTCAATTAATATATAATAACTATAGAATATAGTTTTTACATAGGGAAATTTTTTTAAAATTATGTGATTTACTTAATGCAAAAACAAGATTTAAAAGCAGATATGGAAGAAAAGTTTTTTATAAGTCAATTAATAATATAAAACTAAAGAATAAGATTATAACATAAGAAAAATGTTGTTAAAATTATAGGATGCATTCAACATAAAACTATGTTTTTTAAACATGGAAAAAATGTTTGTTCATGATATCGAAACTTTCAGAAGAGAAATTATTTTGGTCAAGTTTATAAACATTTGTAAATGTGATAATTATTACAGTGGTGAAACTATAATTTTGTATTTGTAATAAACAATTGTTGCATCTTCTCCTTATATCATCTTAATGACTAGCAGAAAGAAAATTTCCTGACACACTTTTTTAAACTTATTTAATTCTCAATACTTAATACATTTAAATGTGACAACTTACAATTTATTAAATAATTGCTATTATATTTAGTTTTAAAACACGAGATCATTCGAAGTTTGCCACCATCATGATAATAATATTAAACAGCCAATCAGGCTATTCCAACTCCAAAAATAAAAGAGAAAAGAAAGCAGAAACAAATAACTCTGAGTTTTGTAATGACAATATATAAGAATATGTGAATCACAAATGTCTACATATAGGTCATAGTGGTCCATTTTTCTGTTAATCCTTATTTTACAATGTTGTGTTTTAGTTTCCTCAACAAGACACTTTTCTTTCTGAAATACTTCATCATCATATCAACTTGCAGCTGTCTAATGTAATCTATACTCTGCCATATCTTTGTAATAAAAACAGTTGACAAATTATTTCTTTAATTTTCTTCAAGACAATTCTTATAATATATACAGGCTCTATATCTCATAGGAAATCCATCCTGAAATCCACTATAAAACATTCTTTTAAGGAGACTTTCATTATTCCTTAATTTTACATATCTAATCTAATGAATGTGTGTTTTTACAATAGAGACCTCATTAGTATCAAATCCAGCCAACTGAATAATATTTTGATTGGTTTTACAATCCTGTCATTGTATTTTTAAAAAATTACAGAGCATTCTTGAATGAAATATTTCGAATGCCTTTCTATTAAGCTGATAGAGTATCCAAGTTTCATATCTGTACAATAAGTTAGGTATAACCAGCATTTCCCACCCAGGGCAGCAACAAATAAGACTACAGTAGATTATTAATGTCATTTGTTTCAGTTTCATCTGACTAAGCTATTACCACTTATAAGTAAAAAGGATAAAAATCAAAATTGGGGGGAATTCTATGTAAGAGATAGCATATGGATGTGATTTTTTTAAGCAAAAATGGATGCCCAGATTAATAGAGAAATTGTTATCAAAACAATTAAGCCAATAAGCATCACATGATCACCATAGAGAGTTTTGCCTGTTTTATCAAAACAATTATGAATTGTCAAATTAAAAACTAGAGGGAAATGAGGAGACACATTACCATCCCCCTCATTTTGTGGATACTTCACTGGATGTTCATGGAAATAATTAATAAATGAAATAAAAAAAAAATACTGTACTAAATAATTTAAATTGTCATCTGTATCAAGATAAACTAATAGATAATAAGGAGTTTCTACAGGAAGAGAAACAGGATATAGCTACTTCAATAGAAGAAGGAAAGAGAGTTATTTCCAAAATTCAATGTATACCTAAAACAACTATCAAATTTATAGACTATATATGCAATTGAACGATTATTTCTAGAGTAGGGGGAGGAGTGAAATGTCTATGCATATAATAACATGTTGTAAATAAAGATTTATTTTTGTAAATGCATAGATGTTTTTCTCCTTGTAAAACAGTCTCTTTGTTTTAAAACCTATTCTAGAAAATCTACAAAGAGATTGCCCCAAATAGCAATTTAATTGAAATAAAATTTATATGCAAATAAACATTTGCACACAAATTAGCAGAGTATTAAAAAAATCCATACGAGCAAGTAGTGTGGGCAAAAAGAAGTATTTGTTGTCGGTTAACATGGTTACTGAAAAGAAGGTTAATTAACAGAAGCTAGCCAAATTGCAAGTGATAGTGAAAATTAATAATGGAATGACGGGTCATATAAATTTTGTGTCCCAATAAAACACTCAAATTGCGAACTTTAAATAGTTTATTTGTATATGGAACTGTCCATTAAAGACATTTAATTTGCTGAACAGAAGTTATTATTGAAAAAAACTATATGTATTTGCTAATATATATGTATATATATGCAAGAAAAGACTTAAAATTGAAAACTCATGTGCAAAATTAATTACTCGTTGTGTGAATAATATATATTTCCACTCGAGGATAAATTAGTTATTTAATTTGGTTCATTATATTGTCATTTTTTACCTCATTATTATTATTGTTGAATAAATATTGTTATATATATATATTTCTGTCTTATCATGCCTGATTGGGCTTAAGAGACAGCTTACTATTTATTAAATAATTTTCTATTATATTTAGTTTTAAAACATGAGATTATTCGAAGTTTGCCACCATCATGATAATAATATTAAACAGCCAATCAGGCTATTCCAACTCCAAAAATAAAAGAGAAAAGAAAGCAGAAACAAATAACTCTGAGTTTTGTAATGACAATATATAAGAATATGTGAATCACAAATGTCTACATATAGGTCATAGTGGTCCATTTTTCTGTTAATCCTTATTTTACAATGTTGTGTTTTAGTTTCCTCAACAAGACACTTTTCTTTCTGAAATACATCATCATCATATCAACTTGCAGCTGTCTATTGTAATCTATACTCTGCCATATCTTTGTAATAAAAACAGTTGACAAATTATTTCTTTAATTTTCTTCAAGACAATTCTTATAACATGTACAGGCTCTATCTCTCATAGGAAATCCATCATAAAACATTCTTTTAAGGAGACTTTCATTATTTCTTAATTTTACATATCTAATGATTGTGTGTTTTTACAATAGAGACCTCATCAATATCACATCCAGCCAACTGAATAATATTTTGATTGGTTTTACAATCCTGTCATTGTATTTTTAAAAAATTACAGAGCATTCTTGAATGAAATATTTCGAATGCCTTTCTATTAAGCTGATAGAGTATCCAATTTTCATATCTTTACAATAAGTTAGGTATAACCAGCATTTTCCACCCAGGGCAGCAACAAATAAGATTCCAGCAGATTATTAATGTCATTTGTTCCAGTTTCATCTGACTAAGCTATTACCACTTATAAGTAAAAAGAATAAAAATCAAAATTGGGGGACATTCTATGTAAGAGATAGCATATGGATGTGATTTTCTTAAACAAAAATGGTTGCCCAGATTAACAGAGAAATTGTTATCAAAACAATTATGCCAATAAGCATCACATGATCACCATAGTGAGTTTTGCCTCTTTTTATCAAAACAATTATGAATTGTCAAATTAGAAAACTAGAGGGAAACGAGGAGACACACTACCTTCCCCCTCATTTTGTGTATATTTCATTGGATGTTCATGGAAATAATTAATAAATGAAATAGAAAAAAAAATACTGTACTAAATAATTTAAATCGTCATCTGGATCAAGATAAACTAATGGATAATAAGGAGTTTCTACAGGAAGAGAAACAGAATATAGCTATTTCAATAGAGGAAGGAAAGAGAGTTATTTCCAAAATTCGATGTATACCTAAAACAACTATCAAATTTATAGACTATATATGCAATTGAATCGATTATTTCTAGAGTAGGGGGAGAAGTGGAATGTCTGTGCATATAAAAACATGTTGTAAATAAATATTTATTTTTGTAAATGCATAATTTTTTCCCTTTGTTTTAAAACCTATTATAGAAAATCTACAAAGAGATTGCCCTAAATAGAAATAAAATTTGTATGCAAATAAACATTTGCACACAAATTTGCAGGGTATTAAAAAAAATCCATGCGGGCAAATAGTGTGGGCGAAAAGTATTTGTTGTTGGTTAAAATGCTTACTGAAGAGAATGTTAATTAACAGAAGCTAACCAAATTGCAAGTGATAGTGAAAATTAATAAAGGAATGGCGGGTCATATAAATTTTGTGTCCCAATAAAACACTCAAATTGCGAACTTTAAATAGTTTATTTATATATTGAACTATCCATTAAAGATATTTAATTTACTGAACAGAAGTTATTATTGAAAAAACTATATGTATTTGCTAATATATATGTGCAAGAAAGGACTTTTAAAATTGAAAACACATGCTCAAAATTGATTAGTCATTGTGTGAATAATATCTATTTCCACTCGAGGATAAATTAGTTATTTAATTTCGCTTATTATATTATAATTTTTTACCTCATTATTATTGTTGAATAAATATTGTTATATATATATATTTCTGTTTTATCACACCTGATTGGTTTTAAGAGACCCCGAGGGTTTTAGCAGAGATGTATATTGTTCTAATAAATTAATCAAATCAGGTCAGCATCATCGACCTATAAAGTACATATTCCAAAAATTAGTAATATTAGAATCATAAATTGTGAGATTAAATTCCTTAACAATATAAGATATAGTAATGTTGTTTCCTGGATTATTGACTGCAAGTTATCATTATTTTGTTGAATGAGAGAGTAATGATTTTGAAATTATGATATAATAAAAGATGCAAGACTGAATGATAAATAGATGAGTTATCAATTTCATAACTTCATTCACCAATTAATTTACTGGCATTAATATCATTATTCTCTCTCCATTTTCTTTTTCGTTATAGACCATAAAAATATAAATTAGTACAGGAAATGATCAATATGAGGTTCTTTTATCATAAATTTTTCTCTGCATTGTGGCAATGAGATTGTGTATTTGTGCAACTACAGTTTTTTTTTTTCCCTTTTCTTTGTTTTCACATTTTCCATGCATACTTGTGATGATAAGTGATAATTATTATGTCTTAGATATATCATTTATAACAATTCTTGTAAAAATAAATAATCAGAACTGAATATTATGATACTGATAGCCAAATGACTGGAAAAGAGTCCCTCACAATATGATCCATATAAAAAAATCAGTTAAATAATCAAAGACTAAATATAAGAATTGTAGGAAGATGATAATCCAGAAATACATGTGTGCAAAAAAAGATAACATTAAACAAATTGGATTTAAAACCATTTTATTTTGCATTGACATAACAATTTAATAATAGATATCTTTGATTCACTTAATTTATATTAATTATATAATATTTAATGTCATATATATTATTTAAACACAGGAATTAAGAACTTTTTTCACATTATACACTTACAACATATATATGGGATTAAATGTGTACGTGTAACATCAGAAATTAAGAATTTGAACGTAGACTTAAAATAATTTTTTAAGTCTAGTCAAATATAACTTTAGAAAATATCATTACTAAAAGAAAGGTGTTTTTTGACTAAACAATTTTTTAAAAAAAATATTTAATGACAAAATATAAAAGTAATGTATTAAAAAAGGTAATTTATTAATAAATAAACTTTTTGAATATTGACAAAATTTTCTTGTAAAAAAAAATTAAAGAGAAAAATAGTAAAGGAGGTAAAATTTTTGTTTCACATGTAATTAACAAATTTACATTAATATAATTTTGTTTTGTACTCCTTAAAACGCTATTAGTTTGACCAATTTATTTTCATTGTTATAAATTTTATTTTTGTGTTTTGTACTCCTTAAAATGCTATTAGTTTGACCAATTTTTGTTGGAAAGCTACTTGCCCTGGTTTCATACATGGAGACTTTTTGAGAAAATAAAAGGAATACAGTATCTACATAAAAGCAATTGTATTTTTAGGTACGTATGACATTAATTCATTTCCAGTTTATCCATAATTCAGTAGAAAAGTAAGATCATTGTCTTCAGTTGTGAAAAAGCAAATGTCTTATATGAAAGGTATAAGCAGAAAGTTTGGCATACTATAGCCTTAACAATTAATTCTGCATAATAAGTTTTCTTTGATCATTTCTCCTTGTTAATACTAAAATTTTAAATGAGAAAACACAAGCAGTTTCATTATGATTTTTTAAAAAGTACTGTTTTATATTTCAGAGAAAATTCAATCAAAAGTTCAAGATTCTTAATCATGGAGTTTAATATGAAAATATGGACATTCATCGATCTCATTATCTCTGCCTGATTGTAAAAATCAATTGAACTGAAAGCATGTAAAGGAAATATGTATTTAGAATAATACTAATCATTACTGTTAATTTCTAATTATGATATTTTAAATCTCTTAAATATAAATATATTAAAATAAAAAAAATTACTTATAAATTAACTATTCATAGCACATAATTAAAATTTGCTTGTTACTGCCTAGCATTAAATGTAATGACTTTAAAACAATACTTTTGTTACATTACAAGGACATTGTGTTGTGAGTAAAAAATAATCATCTGTATTGATCTCTTAAAAAATTTGAATACAGGAAAAAAATTACTTTTCTTAATTAAAATATATCAATAAAAATATTTCATGATATTAACAGATCATATATTAAATTACTATTATTAGTTTTATTGTAATGAATATTAAATACATTAGATTTTGTGTATATACTGTTTGGCCATTATGTAGTATATAAATCAGTTTTGATGTATATCCTTGAAATCGTTTTTTGACATTGACAAAATTATTTATAGCTATGGATGTCGTGTTGACCTTTTATATTAATGATTCAGAATGATGTTATTCGTATTTCAATTATTTAATGTTTATTTCTGTGCTACATAAGCCATAAAAGTAGCATTGCTGTTTAATAATATGACTATGTCAGTGGCAAGGACTTTCCACTTGTCTGACATATCAAAAATTGATGATGATGCAAAGTGTCTGAGATTGGTATAAAAGTGAATTCAGCATAAAATGTTGATTCATATATACATGGAAATAATCTGCTACTCAAATTGTGGCACAGATAATATTGCTTTTGTACCTGTATTTAGCTTTCCTTTTTGCCGCTTGATATTTATCATTGGATCCAGAATCAAATATCTTGGTGTATGCATTACTAGCCATTAGCAAATAAATATTCAACATTGATAAGTATATGTATGAGAAAATATTACTCTGCCTTTTTTAAAGGAATATGCAAGGTCATTAAATACATGAAGCAACTATAAGCAATGTTTATTAGGAATGGATGTACACGATTTCTGTTATACCGAAATGGATAAGTTATAAGCATTATACCTCTAAACCTCACTTAGCAATTGGATACTTAGCGATATTTTACAAAAGTGATCATCATCAATTTGTACCCACTACATCGATTTACAATCGATGATTCACTATAGCGATCGGGAAAATTTTTTTGCTAAAATTTAGAATGTATAAACGTAAAATATATATAATTAATGAATCTATAATACTATATACTGTACATATGTGTTGAATGTCTTTAGAAAAATTAAACTTTATTTAAATATAATGCACAGTTCTTGTATTATTTAAATAAAGTTTAATTTTTCTAAAGACATTCAACACTTATATTAGATAATGAAGTAGTCCAATATATAAATATGGTGCAGTACAATTAAAATACCATTATCACAGACTTAATTCCTGTATATTATTTTTAAAACACCTAGTAATTATGTAAAAATACTTGATTTCGTAACTTCGTTAAAAATGTTGTTTATGCCAAAGTGGTTTCAAATCAAAAGAAAAACAACATTTTAAATTGAGAATGTTGAATTAGAAAAGTTTAAAAAGAAAAACAGATTGCATTTAAAATAAGTGTTAATGAATAATATTTATAATATGTATTTTATTCTTAAGTTAGAGTAATTTTTTAGCTTTAGGAACTGACCAATTTTTTCCCCATTATAAATATGTATTCTGTATACGATATTCTTGCTTAATGATGAGTTTTTGAAAACCAATTGCCATTGCTAAGAGGGGTAAAGGTGTATTAATATTTGAATCACTGAAGTTATATGAAAACTGAGGTAATATAATTTTCAATCTTTGACCCACTGTAGGATGAAATTCTTCCCATGCTGAATCCAGTTTTTTTAAGTCATTGCTTTCCTATACCACAACAGCAAACTTTCATATTTCATTTATCCAAAATATCCCTTTCTAGATTTTTTACAATTTCTTGGAATCCAATTTAAGACTTCAACTGTACATCCAGTACCTTTTCAATCAATATCTTCAGCCAAATCCATGTTAGTCTTTCCAGTTCTTTCAGGGATATCTGTCCAATTTTTAATTCTTTTCAATTTCAGTCTCTTCTGGTTCTTCATAAACTATGTATTTACATATTTTGGGAATGGCATGAAGAATGGACTGCAGTTCTGTCAGATATCAAGTATCAGATCTCATTTAGGTTGATATATGTGTGTAGTTTTTACAAGATTGCAATACATTTTATCTAATGAAATTATGACAGTTTGATATTGTACCGGTCGAAACCCACCACCACTGCAAGTCAAATCGGATTCCAATTCAGCTGAACCAAAACTGAATCCAAACCCAACTCAACAGCTGATAGCAGAAATCGACGGCACAGTGCCATGCGCCAAGAACTAGCTCAACGGTTGGTGAGGACTAGAGACCCTTTTACTTTCACGAATATCAATTAACTTTGATTACTTTTAAATCGAATCATATGTATGTTCGGGTTGCCAACACAGACAGCGAGTATTAACATTTAAATAATTATAAAAGAATGATGAACTGAGAAACCAAGTATGTTAGAAAATATTTAATAAGAATAATTTGTTTTGTTTCAATCAAAATATAGAATGCATTAATTACCTCTAGTCTTTAAAAGAATTGATAAATATAATAAGAGTGGCGGTCCTTATCATATGCCAACAATTATTACACAACATAGAATTCTATGTCTATGCCCCCAACGAGAATATAAAGGCGGATAAAGGTATTCATTAAGAACGGAAATGATTGTTCTAATTTTATTACGGTGGAATGTGAGATTTATTTTCACGTTCGGAAATCTATTCATGAAGAGCAAAACGTATTTTAGGGCATAACGTTAAAATTGATTTGAAACTTATTGAATTAATAATATATTTGAGAATTTGTTCGACTTTAATTTAAATCACTTCATCACGAATTACGAGCATGGAGCGGGTTTTACCGGAACAGAGATGCAACGGTACTGGCGGCTTACGAGGCAGAGAGTAAAATTGAAATATGATCGCTAGTCGATGATTGAAGTCCTATGCTTGCATCTAACAAGTCTTACGCCCTTTGACTAATGAATATGAAAGGAGGTACTTTCTTCCTTGAGAAATTTAAATAAGAGAATATGATCACCGACCAGCCTAACGGAGCGGAAGATTGCCCTGCGTCAGCAACGTTCGATGATGATGACTTGATGGTCATCGTTGAAAAATAAAACCCAGTAGAATGCTCTACGTGATGACTTGACCAATTAATTAAAGTCAAGCGGGCTTTTAAGAAAACTTATTTGAAAGTATTTGGAAACTATATCAACTATACCCTATCAACGTGCTCTTCCCGAAGCTAAAGAAAATAACAAAGTGGAATTAAAATATAGTTAACCCTTCATCGACCCGTTTTGCAATAAAAATATTCAAAGATTATATTTAAATAAATATATATTAGTGGAACAAGAAATCAATATTTTAAC
Organism: Epiperipatus broadwayi; assembly: GCA_028023455.1. Classification (NCBI taxonomy): domain Eukaryota; kingdom Metazoa; phylum Onychophora; class Udeonychophora; order Euonychophora; family Peripatidae; genus Epiperipatus; species Epiperipatus broadwayi. The sequence continues at coordinate 1,507,801 of JAQFVV010006286.1, read as the reverse complement.
CTTATGTGAGTATAAAAAAAACACTTGCAACTTAAGAGCTGGGGACATAGGTGAAAAACGGAGCTAATAATTTATTATTAGCCAATTATAAAAATAGTAAACATGTAATATTTCTTTCGACTCGATGATTGATAGAACTTATAAATTGTTCTAATGGGCAAGAATTACTATTTAAAATTAATATATTATTTGCGTGAGGCAAATAGATCAAAGGAGCTCATCGAGTCGAGAGATTATTGGCATATAATTTTAAATACGACATTAAAGCACACAAATATATATATATTAAATGAACCGCCAGGTAAGAAAAGAAAAGTTTAAAGACTAGAGATTGAAAGAATTACACTATAGATTTACAGTAGCATTTTATAAATATTTTACATTGAAGAATAAAGAGCTCTTAAATAGGAGGAGAGCAGAATAAAGTTCGAATTGGCCAGAAAGTTTAACGTTCATTTAGAAATATATTACCCTTCCATGCTGAGTCCTTAATTTACACCTCCAGGTTGTCAAAACGCAGGCACCACTGATTGATTACTGGAACAGCATTTTAATAGCTTTTCATAATTTTAGCAGCATGATCGGTCCGGAAAAGATTCAGCAGCCCCATTGAAGATTTCTCGGGACTTTAGGAACCGTAGCCAGATTCCTGATGTTTTAACCCTCTATCATGATGAAATACAATTTACACGCACAGAGTTCACTGCACTACTCGACAACAAAAGCTAGCTCTTTTTTTTTCCTCCTGACTTTTCAGGGCTATATATATTGTCCAGATGCCTTAAGGCTAGCGCTCATTTTATTATCAATGTGTTTTTTTATAATTAGTTGTTTTCAAATACATTCCTTCGATAAGGCTTTCAAACTAATTAGCTTGAATTCCTTCTCTAATTGAAAATGAATTCTTAAGATTTGAAAATGATTTAATTAGAAAAATGAATCCTTATCTTTTTCCAATTCATAAAACTTTACTATTGTTTTTAAGAATTTTAAAGCTTATCGAAGGAATGTAGCTTTTAATCTACGAAACTTTACAAATTATTTAAAGGTGAAAAAAACAAGTATTCCCGACGCAATGAAACTTTCGAACAATTATATATATATTTAATATTTACAAATATATATACGCACAATCCACGCAATTTAATATATATAAATTCATGAATATTTTATCATGAATTTATTTAGAGAATTGATCAAATTTAAACTAAACTAATTAATTTTACTACGTATTTGAAACAAGTTATTCATTATGGAAATTAGCGTGGATTGAACGTATAAAGCCCCATTGCATCGGAAATTTAAGGTTAGCACTAGGGTAAACAACATAAAGCCAGGATCGAACTCAGATCCGACTGCTTCAATATGGATAGCATTTATTTAAATTTATGCAAACTATTATTGAAAAATTTCTCTGACTTCAAATTTGTCCTTATATCATATCATTTAAATAAAATACATAAAAGTGTAAAGTGAGTTCACATCAGTATAAATCCAAGTCAATGTTCTTGTATAATATAGACATGTATGTGTTCAAATGCATGAGAGTAAGTGCATACAACATCCATATATTAAATTTAAGGTATTTAAATGTACATCACACGTTATTCATCACCAGTAACAATTTATAAATGAATTAATACTTTATATATCCTCAGATAATGTTGAAGAGAATCCAGACTGAATTTGAAACAGTAATATGATTAATTAACATCAGTTGTAGTACAAAAACCAAGCCAAATATAATTGTATTATATACTACAAATCTTTATACAATCAATGCAAAATGAGTTATTTTTTGGCTTTCTATTTAATAAATTAATTTGATTGTATTGTTAATCCAGTTTTAATATTATTTAATTAGTTAGAATCAATATTATTTTTAAGATAAATATTACTCATTAACAAAAAATCTAATGCATGCCTAAGATCTGACCATTAATTTTGAAGAGAGATTTGTGTTAGTCAATGAACTTATTTTGTGTTAATCTTTCCATCTGATTTCTTGAAAAAGTATTGTAGTAAATGAGGTGCAAACTTCTTTCTCAGTCTTATTGACTTAAACCCCCTTTCTTGATTTCTGATAACTTGAAATAAGATTATTCCTGTTCTGTTTTCAAATCAGATACTGAGTTCAACATATACTGCTATTTTTTATTCAAAAATCACCTGTTTTATCAAGGAGGCAATCATTTCAATACAGTTTTATTACTTTTCCTGTGTATTATGTCTAGTGTATTTTAAAAATAAACTCATATACATAAATAAAAATACAAAAAATACGATTTTTATACATTGTAATAAGAATTATTTAATAATCTTGAACAACAACCATATTTTTTATATTATCTGTTCTACATACGAAAAAAATACGAACTCATAACAATAATAACTTATATAAAATATTTTAATATTTATCTGTGTAATCTTTAATATAATTATTTATTATAGCATGCATACACACATATATTAACTAGATTGTCTATCCATAGCCAATGTAACGTTATAACTTTTTGTTCACAACAATGTAACTAAAACTTAACTATTTTAAATAAAACTTATAGACAACATATAACCCTCATTCTTATAATTCTTCTTTGTTTTTTTTAAAAAAGATATACTGGTTTCTTCCAATGTTTCCTTTTAATTACGTTACATTGTCTATCTATTAATTTATATATATATATTTAAACGAAAATTACAAAAAAAAAAAATTATATTTAAAATAATTTTAATCTAGTACCTATTAAAATGCTTTTTATACTATTATTTTAAACATGAAAAATATATATATTTTAGTTTTTAATATAATCAAAATGTTTATTAGAAAAAAATTTCATACTTATTGGGATTTTGGGCATATATACATTTTTTTCCAACTAGTTGCTTTTAACAAATTAATCCCATCAGCATTTATTTATGCAGAAAAATTTCAAGCATTTAGTATTAAAAGAACTTTAATTCTAGCATTTTTTTCATATCGTAAGATAATTTTATATGAATTATTGAGGTGATCAATTATATGAATTATTGAGGTGATCAAGGTTTTTCTTTATTTTCTTCCAAATTGATATAAATTATTTTTGCCTAACTAGCTCTATGATTGCTTTGTAATTTACCCCATCTAAAGGATTTGCTGTATTACATTTAGATCTAAAATACTGGTTCCTAGATGAAGCCAAACAATAATTTGACATACTTATAGCTGATGTAAATAACATTGCTGTTTTTCAGTATAATCATGCCATAAATTATGCATGTCAATAGTATTTAAAATCTGCTATATCTTAAATATGGTGTTGATTAGTAGCTATTAATAGTTGTCGTGCATCCTTAGACAAATTATAAAATATGGTCATAATAATTTGAATTTATGATATAGTAAAAGTTCTCAACTTTGATATCTGCCTTTGGAAAACTGAGGCAAATTTTGTCTCTGACCTCATCTGTGCTTTTTTGTTGTGATATTTGGTATTGAACTCCATCTTGTTACTCATCACTCCAAAATGTTAGAAAAGCTTTCAAATTTAAAGGTTTTAGGCTTGATAAATAATGATACCTCCCTATTCTTAGTTGCTCCATATAAATTATTACTGGCAATAACAACTTTATCCATTTCTGTTAAATGGTGAAAAGTAAATCATAATTTTATCTAGTCTAATGAATGACTAATAAAAATTATAGGTAAATAACTCATGCCTTAAAAGAGCTCTAATGGATTTTCATCAACTTAATTAAATGATTTGACAGTTATAAATGTAGTAACTGGATTAGATTTTCAAGATACATTCTTTGAAATGACTTTTCTTATCTCTGGTTGTGACTCACTACCTATGATTCCAGAGTGAATATCTGTCACCCTTTCCATTTTAATTAATGAATTTATGTATAGGATCTATAACTGTGGCAATACCTCTTCAAAAAAATTTTTTCTAACAGAGTACTTCCGATCCATAAAAATATACATTTTTTTTACAACATTTGAATAAGATTCTTACTATATAATTTGTTCATTCATATTTTGATTTTTTTTATTATTATCTGCTTTATTTACTTTTACAATCAATTGATGACCCACTTGAGTCTTCAAAATGTCTATGTATTTGTTCCTCGAGTCGTAAAATAATCATTAATTGCTGTGCCTTTTCTATGCTTTTATCAACGTTGTTAACCTATCTACCTTTAATATTATACTGTCTTTAAGAGTGACAGATAAATAGTACACTTCTATTTCTTTTTGAATAACTAATAAATGCTTCTTCTCCTTTATTGTTTTTCTCTAGAAATTCAACACATTTTCTTTCAGTTTTAGTCACTTGTTGAGAATTTTTCCATAATTTATTCCAATTAATTTTTCAGTCTTTTTGACAATTTGTTAAAATTTTTTTCTAGTTTGATTACTTTTTTTTTCATATTTTTTCTCGTCCATTTCCACTGTTTTCTTATCAACTTTCTTTCATTTTTCACTGAATTTGACTTCTAAATTTTGAAGTTTTTTCTGAAACTTTGCTGAAGCCTTCCGTCTAAACCCATAATTTGTTTATCCATTGTAACACTTATACTATTAAAATTTACTTCTTACTAGTTTCTTCTATTTTGTTTCATAATTCCTCTAATCTGGAATCCAAATTTAGAACACATCTCTTCTAATTTAAAATCGATTTTTACACTATTTTGTTAGTTTGGAATTTATCTGTTTCATCTTTAAACTATTTGCTTCCATATTTTCTCTCAACTATAAAATATTTTTTCCATCTTTAAGCTATTTTCTTTCATACTTTGTCTTATTTTTTATTTTCTTCCATCTTCAATAAGAGTTCAAACATTTTTTCCATAATTAATGGAGATTTTGATTCTTCAGTTAATGATTCTACTGTTTCTTCTATTTTTTTAAAAAAATATTCTTTTGTAATCAATTTATTGCAAGAAAAAGATCATAATTTATGTTCCCATCAAATACCATTTTGTGGATGAATATATTAAAAATAAAGAACATCTCTCTCAAAATTTCTTTATATTTTGTTACTACTACCCATTATTTATTAATTAAAAATTCTATTTTATTCGTTTATGGTCCATACCAAATAAAAATTTTATTACATAGTATATCTTGTCTCTTCATTTTTTCTATTTGTTTCATCATATCATAATTTTTTTTTTTCAAATGTATATCATTGTCATCTTTCACAACATTTTATTCCATCATTTGATCTAATAAATCTCACATCATATTAATTGCTGTTGGTCCTATTAATGAAATATTAAAGTTCTTCGACAGTCTATTTTGGTACATAAGCATAGAATACATCACCATCAAATGAACTATTACGGATACAACATTTGCAGTGTTAGCTGTAAGTTAGGCCGCTAAAATGGCATATTGATTTGCATTCAGCAAAAACCAGTGCTATCAAGTGGTGAAATGTATTATATGTACTAGTACCGTTTATATTATAGAATTAAATAAGAGCAACAAATGAATAGATGTACCAAACCCATTGCAATATTCATTGCAGACAGATTTTGCATTAACTCCAAAATAAAATAGAGGACTAAAAAAAAATTAGAGCAATTAAAACATTAAGTTTGTAGAATAAATAAGCTTCAATTGATTGAAGTGAAGGAAGAAGCCAGTTTGCTCTTGTATGCAAAAATTTACTTTATTGCTATGAAATGTTCAAATATATAATTACTTAAAGATGTAATTAGCATATCTTTTTAATGCACGGCTGCATTCCATTTATTTATAAAGTGAACAGTCATTATATAGAAATTCCATTAAAAAATGCTTGTGACCAAACAAAATAATGAATCAGTGCCACAATAGGCACTATTTTTAAAACAGCCATTAGTTAGCACATTATCTGAAGATAAAAAAATATATACCTCTCAAGATAGTAAGACAGCAATGTATACAATCTCCTCTTTAGTAAAATGTTTATTTTCATGAGTTTCCCAGTCACTTTTAACAATAGCTTTGTAATCACACATTCGACAAGTAAATACTTGATTAATAATTAAAGTTGTTTCAGTTGTATTTTTTAACTTATTATAAAAAAGAATTTTGTTTTCATATAAGATGGAAGTAAAAGATTTATCTTTTACATGTAAGCCATCATGAATTTTAAAAGAATCTTCACTAGAAGTTACAAATCCACATGAATTGCACTGAAAAGAACATACTAATGTCTGTGTTTTTAAGTGATTTCTGGCCAAATTCTTGAAATTATACAAAGCACATTGAAGGGTTCTTTCTCTTGTATGCAATCTTTTGTGATATCTCATAACAGTTTTATCAGAAGTCTTGAATTCTGACAAAGTGGACATTAGCAATTTTTCATGATTCATTAAAGAACTTTTACTTACAGTCTTGATATCACTCAAACTACACTGAAAAAGATTTACTTTTGAATGCTTTCTTTCATGGCGTCTTAAACTGCTCTTGTCACCAGTCCTATATTCACAGGATGTGCATTGAAAAGGTTTTTCTCCTGTATGTGTTCTTTCATGAACTGTTAAGCGTACCTTCATTTCAGTTTGATATTCACACATACTACACTGAAAACGTTTTCCGCCTTTATGCCTTTTTTCATGCATTCTTAAAATTCCCGTTTGCACAATCCTATATTCATACATGCTATATTGAAAAGGTTTTTCAAAACCTCTGTGTCTTTTTTCATGCATTGTTAAATGTCCCTTTTGAGCAGACTTATAGTCACATAAATTACAGTGGAAAGGTTTTTCTCCAGTATGTCTTCTTTCATGAACTAATAAACTACTTTTACTTGGTGTCCTATATTCACACAAACTACATTGAAAGAATGTTCCTCCTGTGTGCATTCTTTCATGAGTTGTCAAACTCCTTTTATTTGCAGTCTTGTATTCACAGGTATTACATTGAAACGGTTTTTCTCTTGTATGTATTCTTTTATGAGTTTTTAAATTATTTTTATCTGCAGTCTTATATTCACACACATTACAGGGAAACAGCTTCACTCCTGTATGGGTTCCTTCATGTAGTGTTAACCGCCTCCTTATCCTAGTTCTGAATTTGCAGAGAGTGCATTGGAATGTTTTTCCTCCTGTGTGTATCCTTTCATGAGTTTTTAAACTACTTTTATCTGCAGTCTTATATTCACACACATTACAATGAAATGGTTTCTCTCCTGTATGGGTTTTTTCATGCAGTCTTAAACGGCTCTTATTTGCTGTTTTGAATGCACAAAGAGCACATTGGAAAGGTATTTATCCTGTATGTATCATTTCATGTACGGATAAACTACTTTTCCGTGCAGCCTTGTATTCACATAAATGGCATTCGAAAGGTTTTTCTCCTGTATGTGTTCTTTCATGCAATTTTAAACAACCCTTTCTGGTAGTTTTGAATGCACATAGCATGCATTGGAAAGGTTTTCCTCCTGTATGTATCATTTTCTGTACTGATAAATTGCTTTTATCTGCTGTCTTACATTCACCCAAACTACGTTCGATACTTTTTTTTCCTGTATGTGCTCTTTCATGCATTTTCAAACTTACAACAATCCTATATTCACGAAAATTACCCAGTTTTTGTCCTCAATAAGTGCTTTCATATACTGATAAGGTACATTTACCTGCAGTCTTATATTCAAACAAATTACAATGAAAAAGTTTTTCTCCATGTACTTTTTCATATATTTTAAAATTTATCCTTACAACAGTCTAACATTCACACAAACTACATTAAAAAAAGAGTTTAATCTATATGTTCATTCACGCATCCTAAAATTTTTCATACATGCAGTCTTCAGTTCACATTAACGATATTGAAAAGGTTTTTCTCCTCAGTCTTCTTTCATGTATTATAAAACTATTTTTATCTGAAGCTTCAAATAAGCACAAACTACATTCAAAACATTTTTCTCCTTCGTGTTACTTCATGTTTTCTTATAAATCCTTTATAAAAACGTTTCATTTCACACAAAGTGCAATAAATAACATTTTATACTGTAATAGGTTTTTCCATAATTTTAATTTTAACAAAAGCCATATGGATATAGTTAATCTTTCCTTTTTTTCTTCTTCTTCTATATAGCTTCTTTCATATTTGTAGAGATCTTCATAATCACAAAAATTAACATGTTTTCCATTTTTCCCATACTATATTTTGAAAAAGATAATAGTGTTTTGTAATATCCCAAATAGTCATAAAATAACTAAACAAATATTTTATGGCTTATATGACTTCATAAATATTTCATTGAACAAACATTTTAGTCAGTAGTTATTTTCTATTAAGACATTTTGTGAACTTTTATAAAAGTATATTTATATATAAAATATATGTTTAAACATTTTGACTGACAATATAATAAACAGATAACTGTTTTTTAAAATTTCTTTAATTCAAAACTGTTTGGCTTCTTAATTTCATAATATTTTCATACAAATAGTTAAAAGTCTTTTCAATTACAATTTTTTTGGCAAGGAATATTGTTTTGATTAGAAGTATGACAATCGTTGCATGAATATAAATACTTGATTAATTCTATAATCAGGGTCTTTAATATTTTAATAAGCTTTTTTTTTTTTTTCTTACCAAATATTCTCTTTTTCCATGTTCCAGACCTAAAGAAAAAAGAAAAATAATAATATTAATCACATTTTTTTACATGCATAACATGTCATAGATGGCAAATAAAAATAGTTTACTAAGGAAACAAAAAATAATTTTCATTAGAATATTCTTAAAATAAGCAACTTATTTTATCTTTTTATCAAATGTTGCATTTAGTATGTTTATTGACTCAAATGTATCATGTTCCAGTTACTAACACCAGAAAAAATCCAAATACTTATGTGTCTTTTATATACATGTTAAGAATTATTATTTCAAACCAAATTATGTTTGCTTTATATAAAATCCCCCCCAAAAAATGCAAACAATCTCATATATAGACTTATAAATTATAGACATACAAAATCGATCTAACATTAACTCGTATAAAAATAACTCTGAATATTCATAGTGATAAGTCTGCATTTCTCAACTTAAGTTCCACATAAACTATCATTAATTCTAAGCCAATTTCAGAAAAATAAAATATTTATTTATAAAATATTAAGAGCAACAGCAAAAACTCAAATTTCATAAAATAAGCAAAAAGATATAAATATATAAAACAACTAAAGAATTTAAATGTAAAAAAAAAATAGATTCAAAAGTATAACTTATTACTGCCTTGTTTATCCAAACTTCTCTTGCTATATAGTAGTAACCATTCATTGGTTTTTATTAATAAAACTCAAAAATAGGTATAACAAACTTTACATATACACATATAAAGACTGACACAAAAACATGCTCTATATTTTTGTAAGTGAAGAAAATGATATTCTATGAGTTATGTATATAATATACTGAATTATAGAAATTTAATATGTACAATTATTAGCTTCAGATTCATTATTAAATCAAATAAGATATTCAATCTCCATTTTTGTATAATTGATATTAATTGAATAAATATGAATCTGGCTGAAATATTTTTATACGATCCTTTTATAAATAACAGCGATCAGCTTATTAATAACAAAAGTGAAAGAAATGGACTCATAGCTGAAAGAAAAGAATGATTAATATTTAAAACAATATGCTGTTTTACTCTAAATGTGTATAAAATTATAATATGGGCAATATATACAATTATATAACTATTTTAATGGTACGACAAAAATATTTTCATAGATGACAATAACATATGTAGATACAATTAAATTACTACATACTGTATTTAAGAGTTAATACCCTTGACGCATATAGTGAAATTAAAATTCTTTAGTTGAAATAATTATTCTGATGCCTAAGCGCTTTCAGAGATTCCTTCTCCATATTCATAGCCTTCATAATTTATAGCATTATATAAATACAATAAACAGAAAAGACACATGCTTTTCTATTTCGAAAAGATGGACTACATGAATGAACTTGCATAGATTTGCATAAATTATTATAGTTGAAGGCTATGAATATGGAGGAGCAATCTCTAAAAGTGCTTAGCCATGAGAAATAATTGTTTCAACTAAAGAATTTTAATTTCATTATATGCATCAAGCATATTAACTCTTACATATTTATTAATGGTGAAAGAAATTTGAAATTACATACTGTATTTTAAAATGCTTAGTTATGAACAAAATAGTTTTTATGAACAAAAATATCATAATAAATGAAAGTGTTTTGGATTACATTTTGATAATTAGTATCAATTTTTGTCCCCAGAAAATCATTAATAAAAAATTTCCCTATATATACATGTACATACTTATTTAGTAAGCGTTTTGATGACAATATGTAATTTTTGTTTGGGTATATTACACTTTTAGAAAAAAATTGATGAATATTTGATACAAGAAAAAACTAAAAAAAAAAAAAAATATCCCAAGGATATCCTTCAGAAATAATGTTATTTTAAAATGTTTAGTTTATCTAAATAAAAATATAATATTAATTTAGAATTAAATTTTTTTTAATATTAGATATTTTACGAGTCATGATTTTATTTTAAAAATTAATTACATAAGATAGTACTAATATGTAAATTAGATCACCAGTTAAAGATCTAACAGCCAATCAAATCATTAGTTTAATTTAAAATAAAAGTAGATGTTTTCATATTTCTGGGGTGATTTTAATAACTTAAATAGGTACTTTAATAACTAAATAACTTTCCTAATAATTTATTTATTTTTTTAATACCAAAGTATTGCCTAGCTTATTACTTGAAATTATTGTTTTAAAAGAGAGTATTGAAAAGACTATAAATTTACTAAGTTAAAACTGTGTTGTTAAAGTAAAAATTCCCTACGAATTATTCTAAAAAAGCTTCAGCCAGCTTCACAGTTGCTATGGATTCAATACCAGAAATAAGTATGTATTCAAGAAAATTAAGAATGGAGGTATAGATACTAAATGAAAGTACAATTTTAAAAATATTATTGGAAAAAGATATATCATTATTTGTTTTAATATTTTGGATATTGTCAAGGAAATTAGACACAAAAATTCTTCAAAAATTTTCTATTTTAAATGCATGATATCGTAAGGAAAGATAACTGTAGCTGAAAAGCAAAAGCTATATGTCAAAAACTTTGTCTTTTAACATATCCTTTAAAAAAAAGTTGCAGTAAATATTTTAAAAAGAAATATTGTCTTTAAAAAGTTTACTATGAATCTTTCTTTAAAAAGATTTTTAAAAATAAACTGATAATATTATGAATATATTTTTATATGACAAGTTGTCATCTTCAAAAAAAAAACGTAAATCATTTTAATATTCTAAAAAAATGATTTTTAGAATTATTCGTCAAAAATGAAAACAATGGGTAATTAAAATAATATTATCCTGACTAAAATAACTTTATTTAAATTACTAAAATGATATGTTAGAATATAAAGTGCGTATTTTCCGTACAAGTACACATGAATCCATATATACGTAACTGAAGCATCGAAAGCTCATGTAGGATCATAGTCAAGGGGAAACTCGGGAGAATTATTTTATAACTTTCCAAAGTGATGTTAATTCGATAATTATTTATCCTGAAAGCTATAGACAGTTGACTATAATTTTATAAACTTTCATAAAAGGATTAATAATTACCGTTTAAAATATTTTTGGATACAAAAGTCAACTTCACTTCATTTCATTTTTTTTATTCGTGAGCAATTTCGTCGAGGGAAGGAGAAAAAAGTTTTTGTTCTCTAGACAGTGGTTGTCTTAGCAATGAACGTCAGGGAGCAAGCTTCTACGAAGAACTTCTAATGAAGAAATATTAGGAGGAAGAAAAGAACTTTATTTTTAAATTTACTTTATGGAGGGTTGGAGTTTTTCATATAGTCTTATTTATCTTTTCGCTTACTAATAATAGTATTAAGTTTTTTTTTATTGTTAGGCAGGAAAATTACATATAAAAAATCTATTAATCTAACATAATTATTATTGTAAGGATATTTAATTCTTTGTAAAGTTTTTTATAAATATTTTTCTATGTGTGATAGTGTCTTGCTGAGTAAATGCTATTATTATTTAATGTTTCTTTTATGAAATATGGACCAGAAAATGTCTAAGAGTGACCGACAAGATTTAGTGTCACTGTGGATAAATTTGTAAAATATATTAATTTGTACATAATGTATATTTTATTTTTTCTTTAGATTGCTTGGAATATTTTTATATTATCTTATTATATGAACATGCGAGTATGTGTGCATGCATTAAATACACGTAAAAGTTTATTATTATTCTAGAAATATGAGCTAGATTTTTTAAAAAAAAGATATGCATACTCTTCTTTTATATTACTAATGTAATATGATTTAATGATACGTATAATTTTATACGATTCTTTAGTGGAAGAACCCTATTATTTTTTAAAATATTTTAAAATATCGATTTAATACATTAAAACAAAATCATTTGTATTTTTATTGCTGAATTTTGACAGTGAATAAACCTTTTCTTGTTATAGTAGTTTAGATTATTGAAGTCATACGTGGATCTTGTTTATTGTTTAGAATAATGTTAGATAATTTTTGCGATGTAGATTGATAAATTCTATTATGACATTTTTAAGTGATAGTGACCTTGGGATTATGAAAAGAAACCAATGGGATGCTTATATGTAGGATTTATGGGGAATAGAAAGTAACTTTTATTATTATCTTAGTAGTTTATGAAGGTACAGATAACATAGCCCTGTGGCTTGTATATTTTCCATGGGCAGTATCTTTCTTGGTATTAAGTATTTTAATGTTCGAAGGAGCTGAATAAATAGCCTGGATATTATCTTTATAGTGGAGGTCATTAGACAGAGAAGTCATGCGTCTTCGTATGCACCGTTGCCATGTAGATTATCCCATATATTTTTATACTATTGAGTCAATATTCTAGTTAGTTATTCATGCCTAGGCATCATATTGCTATCTCAATTTCAAAAGTTATTGCATCGTACAGAGCTGTATTTATGAAGGAAAATAATGAATAATTTTGGAATTGTGGAATCGTTATTTTGAAAGAAGATGAGATAGGTTTTTCTTGCTTTGATTTATGTTGAAGTTAAACACAAAAGAGATTGAAAGTAAACTCAAACTATAATAATAAAGAATTTTAAATATTTCCCTATTTTATTAAACCATTTTTAGAAATATATGAGTGATAATAAATTATTCATGAGATTTTTGAATATTTTGATTATACACGGTAATGCATATTTTTAAAGAATAGAACATCCAGAAAAAACAACCTAAAATAGAATGAGTACTTATATTTTGTGAATATTATTTTTATGTTTAGAACACAAATAAAACACACACAGAGAGATTTTTATTAGAGTAATGATAAGCAAGGTATATAAAATTATGTCAATCATTTTATTCAAGTCCATTTATTTATTTAACGAACCAAAATAAATATTTTTGAATAACATCAGCACTATCATAGTAGAAATTTGATTAATTTATTATAAAATTATGAATATATCTTAAAAAAATGAATGTTACTTCAGTAGTTTATATTTTCATATTTTTGTGTATACTTGCGAAAAACATATTTTTAAAACATGTCAATTAATAGATATTATATTCAATTAAGTGTATTCGTAATTAGTGTTATTATTATTATTATTTTAAATAAATGTGCAAAAGTTTATAAGTCGGAGTAAAGGCTTATTTACTTGTTGATTTTATTATTTTTTTTGAAAATGAGGAAGTATGTAATTTATCTAAAATATAACTGTAAATATTGTATATAGTTTTTTTTGTTAAAAGTCTATAATAAAGTTTGTTAAACTTGATTTATAAAACTTTGTGTTGTATTGATTATTCATCATTGCAAATACATGTTCACCAGATATTAAACCAAACATAATATTTGCACCATACGAATATAATTATTTACTTAAGAAATTACAGTGCTTCATATTATAATATATATTTGAGAAATTTTATTTTACATTATTATTATGGTCATAATTAATTATATAATTTATTGCATAGAATTATAACGTTATTTGTTGCCACATATTGTCAGATTATATCACATATTCTATTCAAGATGCCACAAGAAAGCTAAAAGACTATATTATATTACTTAGTGTTATTATTATTATTGATAGCTGCCATAACATTGAAAAGTAGATAAGATTGATAATTATTCATTGAAGATTATTATTATTTATTATAACTTATTATTATTAGTTAGGTGTAGTTGAGGATGATACAAAATCCCTTATCAAACTTGACTACAGAAGATTATAAGTTGATTAGAATTATTTTAAAGAACCTGAGATAATTATAGTTATATTATCTTAATAAAGAGATTATGATTTATTTATTAGCATTATATTAAATTGATTATTATTTTAAAGTCATAAGAATGCTATGAATTTATTATTATTTGAAATAATAGAGGGAATAGTATTCTTATGCCATTGAGGTTATATCCTGTGGGATATTGGCTCAATGCAATTATTTACCGCTTGTACTTCACTTCATTGTCTCATGATTTATTAATATTTTATTTATTTAAATTTTTACAAACCGAACCATTTATTATTTCTTAATCAGTTAGAGCTAGTTTAATATAGTAGACAGTATCATAGGATATCTGTATTATTGATTATATGTATTTTAGCTGAGCATAACCATTTATCTGAGCTAGTCTTATTTTCCTATTATTATATTTCCAGGACACGAGGGTACAATATATATGTATTTTATAATCCGAAAATGAGTTGGAAAATTATGCACTATTTTTTTTTGTATTTCTTGGCAACGGATGCTTAGTTTGTCATTAATTAGAGTTAATTAACTAATAATTCATTTTAATTAAATATAATGACTAATTTCTTGTATCTATCTTTACCACATATAAGTGTGTGCGTACACTGCACTCAACAAAGGCAAATATTTTAATCGATATGTGAAATTATTTTATTTTCAACCCATAAAGAACGATTGAGTTCTCCAAGTTTTTCTGTGATGTTGCACAATAATTTCTAGCCGGTAAGAATAATACCAGTTCAATACTTTTCTCCGCTACCGCAACGAGGTAGTAAAAGAATGTCACTAAAATTATTATTCATTTTCACATCTTATGAAAGATCGAGGGAAAGAATCTTTAAATGATTTGTACGTCATGGTATAAGGGGGAACAGTGTTATTTTTTTTTGTATAACGAATGACAAACAAAAAAAAAAAATTGCCCAGCTGTATTTTAAACACTATTTTCGCAGGATATTTTTCATTTGTATTTTGAAAACACTCCTGCCATTGTAACAAATTATAGTTTAAAATTAACAATAGACTTCAAAATAGTCACATTAACCGATATAGGCAAAAGTTGACATAAGAAACAAAACTGTTATCTATGAACACAATTACGCGACATAAACACACAAATGCATCGCGATTGAAGTTAGGGGTGGTCAGATGTCACTAAATCAAGATTTTAAAAATTTAGATTAGTATGTGTGTGATTTTAAGCTGTGAATAAATGCTTGGTCTGCAGTATATTAATATGTTTGTTTTGGTAAACATGAACTTTTCAGGTCACTATAAAATTTTGTAGTTCAAATTTTTTTCAAGAGTGTTTCTTGTTGAATTATTTAAAAACTTGTTGTGAAATATCAACTACACGGCGGCTTAAAATTATATTATAAAAAAATAATTAATAACAAATAATTATATTATAAAAAATATCTGATAAAAAATAATTTATTAAAATAATAACATATTTATCCTTCCAACATTCATAATTACTGTCCATTATAGTTTTCGGACAGATGTCCATCTTTGCGAATTTTATCGCTTGTATAAGCGAAAACTACAATAGTCAGTAATTATGAATGTTGGTAGGATATGTTATTATTTTAATAAATTATTTTTTATCAGATATTTAATTATACTATAATTTTATGCCCCGTGTATTTGATATTTCTCAAATTTTTAAATAATTCGACAAGAAACGCTCTGGTGAAAAAATTTGAACTACAAAAAAAAAAAATATTCTAATTTTGTCGTGACCTGGCAAATTCATGTTTATCTTTGTTTTAAAGGCTATCTCGGTCTTACTAAGCTAGTAAAATTTGGGCCATTAGTTAAATATTATATACCTTAGTATATTAAATATTTATACTAAACTTCTATATTCTGATGGCTTATTGATTTATCATTGTTTGGTTTCTTCCTTTTGAAGCCCAGATTCCAGTTTGAAGAATCCAGACGTAGCAATTTTTAATTAAAAATCAGCAAAACTACAACTTCTTTACCCAAACCAATTCGCTTTCAAATTTTTAAAACCATAAAAACGTATAGTGTAGACATTAAAAGTCACATGATTACTAATCTAACGTTATTTTAATGGGTTATTTAGATAGTAACTGCATGTTGATTAACTTCACGTAATTCTAAAACATAAACCATAAATATTAGTTAAATATTTACATTCCAACACTATAACAATAAGATTAACTCATATAATTAAATTATTCTATATAGGTACAACTAATAATGTATATATTAAATATACATAACAGTTTATCAGAATCTTACCACAGACAACTTTTTTTTTAAATTAGAAAAATGGCAGTAATATTAACGTTAATAAAATTTTATTTCCATCGCGATGTGATGTCATGTACTATAGCTTCTCCTTAAACGAAGTCAAGAATCTCTCAGCAAATATGCCCAGAGAAACCTATTGCGTAGCGCTCTCTATCGGAACAGTTAAACCGTCATACAGAGTTTACTAATTAAATAAAAAATACCTACAGAAGAATCTAAGCACCGACTAATATCATATAAAAATTCAATTTTCACACCGATTTTTATATAAATATAAATCTTATTTTATTTATGTGAATTATATAATTTTTACTCATTTTTTTGCATGTCATTCATTTTCTTAAGGTATATTCATTATCATAGATTAAACGTTATTTATTACTTAAAAAATATTAATACAACAAAAAACATACAGCGACTTGAAATTTATAATGGCAACCTCCGTAAATATGAATTTGTCCGTTTGGTTTAGATATCACTACAGTCGGAGTAGCCTATTCGGGCTTTTCAACCAGCATCAACACTCACTGAATCATTTAACTTTTGATAGTAACTTGAAAAGAACCCTCCTAGGCCTGCAAATCACGGGGATTACTCCATCATGCAAAACTATGGCTACTGGCGTAGTAATAATTTGGCCCTCCTCATTTTTAAATTATACTTGTATACTTATAATATAGTTAGACCTTTTTAGTTTCTACAGTTACATCTACTTTCCCTAATATGGTCATAATACTACCATCTTTAGTTTTTTAACTAGCTCACATGAATATAAGAGGGTTTTTACAATTTTCGTACTCTATTCACATCTTTGACTGCCTTCATTGACACCCTCACCCAGCTATCGATTTACATTGTAATTTTTGTATTTAATAATTTCACTGTTAACATAAATTGATTGCAACTTTTCCCTTAATCCTACATGCTTTTTCTAAGCGACCTATTTTATCACAGGCTGTACATTATTCAATTCACACTTTCTGTGCTATGTGGCCCTGCTTTGTATAGCAACAACACAGTATTTTGTTGGTCTTAGTCTTAGGAAACTCATATTTATTTTCAGTTTGCTTATAAACATACTACCTTCATTATTCAATAAAAAAATAAGAGTCATATATCACGACTCTACTTCAAATTTTCTACTCAATAGTAAACTCTTGGATAAATGCTGGCTTTGGGTTGGTGTTTTTAGATCTAGTATCTGAAGCTACCCTAGCACCTCTGAGGAGTGCCAAAAGCATAAAACCATGATCAGGGGATGGGGGTTTTTCAGGTAGAGATATTTTAAATGCTTTCTTTTGCTAATCATGTATCCTAAAGCTTGCTGAGCAATTAGCAAAGCTCTTTGTTTATCTTCATTATTATTTGTAAAATTCCATAACTCCATTGTTTGTTCAAGCACTATTTTATGGGCTACTCAATTTTGATTATTTCTTTCATAAAATGTCTCTTGAGGCCAGAAACTGCAGTCTAAACCTATCAATGGATATCCCCCAAAGTAATTGTTCAAGCAGAGTATCCTCTAAGAAGTCATCATATTTATAACCCTAAGTAAGTTCCCACACTGTTTGATCATAGTCATGTATTTGTTCCCATTTATTTTGCTGCCTGTTCTTAAAATGTAGCCATGCTATACGCTTGAAGTACTGGAGACTGACAACTGTTACATTATACAACAATTTCTCTAGTTCTTCATGATGGCATAGCTAATTTGGAATTTCAATTACCTGGTGCATGTCATAACATACATAGCAACTTTAATGGAGTCACTAACAATTCCATTAATAAAAAAGTTTGATTCTTTTGAGGTAAATTTGCTAATTAAAATGAATATTTACATTGAATTTGTTTCTAGTTATTTGTGGCACAAATGCTATCTTAATTTCCTAATCCAAATTAATAACTAATAAGTAAAAATAATAATTTGCATGATTACCTAACTACTTCCTAATAGACCGATTTACCAAGCCAGTTTCAAATTATGGGATTTAACAATATTTATACCTACAACGTTCTAGTTACTGATCAAAATCCTATCACAAGCTACTACTAGATAAAATTACAGTTCAAATTCAATCTTGTGGATTGTCATCAGTTTTCTGCTGACTACAGCCATCATGAGTATTATAATCATGGTAAAGATGGTCAGACAAGAAGAAAAATTATAACACAAGAAACTTTTATAACTTAAACTTGAAATTTATTGCCAACAAGCTAACAACAGCAAACTAAAATTAACAATGCTTCATATATAACAACTTAAGAAATAATAATGCTTTCAGATTATTATTAAAGAATGTCAGTTACAATATGCAGGCATAGAAACATACAAAATCATAATAAAGCATATGAGGCCTTTTAAAGTCCCTATATTCACTATTGACTTAAATGTATTTTTTAAAATAAAATAAAAAGTCTAAATTAATTTATCTACTTATTTTTTATTGGAAATGAACAAGTTGCTTTTTGTTTTTGCTTTTAAAAACAAGCTTTTATTTTAATAACGTTGCCGTGCTGGACTTTTTTGACTTTATTATCCGATTTCAGATATTATTTTGAGATTAATAAAAAAAAACATGTATAAATTGCTGTACTTCTTTTGAATTGAAAACAAAATATAAATTAATTTATCTACTTATTTATTATTGGAAACAAACAAGTTCTGTTTTTGCTTTTAAAAACACGCTATTATTTTAATAACCTTACTGTGTCGGCCATTTTCTTTATTGTGCGATTTGATATATTTTGAGATTACCAAAAAAAAAAAAACATGTATAAATTAATTGCTGTACTTCTTTTGGGTTGAAAACAAAGTCTAAATTAATTTATCTACTTATTTTTTATTGGAAATGAACAAGTTGCTTTTGTTTTTTGCTTTTAAAAACATGCTTTTATTTGAATAACCGTAATACCGTGTTGGACTTTTTAGTCTTTATTGTCGATTTCAGGTACTATTTTGAGATTACCAAAAAAAAAAATACATGTATCAATTGCTGTACTTATTTTTGATTGAAAACAAACAAGTTTTTTTG
The DNA here is from genome assembly GCA_028023455.1 of Epiperipatus broadwayi. Taxonomy (NCBI): domain Eukaryota; kingdom Metazoa; phylum Onychophora; class Udeonychophora; order Euonychophora; family Peripatidae; genus Epiperipatus; species Epiperipatus broadwayi. The sequence continues at coordinate 1,488,166 of JAQFVV010006286.1, read as the reverse complement.
GACAACAACTTATGAAAGATGGCATCGGCAAGCGCATCTATGTGCGAGGAAGGGGAAGGCGATGGTTTAGCCGCCCATACAAAATGCAGTGACTTTCAGTGGGTCATCCGTAGCTTTCTTGAACAATCGGTTTTGAGTTTTCTTGGTTTCAACACAATCAGCTCTATCAATATGAGTGTGTGTGTGAAGACCTTAATTATTTTTACAGGTATCTTTTATCTTTTTTTCAGTCCCATCGCAGGTAACAATATTATGGTCATGGAAAGTTGTAGAATTCTAACTACTTCCATTGTTTAATTATCATTTTAATTAATCTTTATCCTGATTCTTTTAGCCAAATATTTTCTACTATGGAAATGTTCATCTTATCAGAATATTTTTCCTGTATTATTTAGCATTTATTTGAAATTGAGTGCAGTCATTTACATTATTCTAAATACAGTACTATATTTAAATTCAAAATAAAGCAATGTATATCAACAAATGATATTAATGTAATATAAGAAAATTTATTCGGGGGGGGGGGGGTAGTGACGTCATTAGTTAATATAAGCATTCAATATTGCAATTTAGAAATTTCATTTTGGGTTTCATTTTTTATATTTTATCTTACTAATTTTGTCAATTAATATATAATAACTATATTTACATAGGGGGGAGGAGAATTATGTGGTTTATATAATGCAAAAACAAACTTTAAAAGATATGGAAGAAAAGTTTTTATATAATAGTTAATTAATAATAATCAAAGAAAAAACTCATAATATAGGAAAAATATTGTAAAAATTATGATGTATTCAACACAAAAATCAGTTTTTTAGATATGGAAAAAATATTTTTTTTATAGTATAAATTATTTTAGTCAAATTTATAAACATTTGTAAATGTTCTAATTACTTTCGTATCTGTAATAAACAATTTTTGCATCTTCTCCTTATATCATCTTAATGCCTAACAAAAAGGAAAATTCCTGATACACTTTTTAAACTTATTTAATTTTCAATACATAATCATTTAAATGTGACAGCTTAATTTAACCCATAAAATTTATCAAATAATTTTGTATTATCTTTAGTTTTAAAATAGAGATCATTCAGAGTTTGCTATCATCATGATAATAATGTTAAACAGCCAATTATCGAAGTAATTAAAAAACTTTGTATAGTAAAAATATTTATGAATAAATTGCTTTTATTATTTTTCCGAATATTTTAATTGCAACCCTGTTTTCATGATGTTTATTAGTCCAATTACGATTATTTAAATAGTGGCATGTTAATTTTTTTTTTCTATATGTCATAGCATCTGCCGAGAGGCGAGCCCACTACCAACTACTTGCCTGCAAGGCGGCTGCGCTGACCTCTCGGCTAATTATTTAAAAATATTTTTAAATTTTAAGCTTTTTCTCCTACTCACAATTACATTTCAGATTTTATATTTTCTGAAGCAGGATTTACTGTATAAGAAATTAATTGCTGTGATAACTGGTGACAGAGGAATTATGTTATGCTTTTGAGATTGATGAGAAGAATTCTCTAATAATAAAAGCATTCCAAGGATCATATGAGTAAAAATATATTTTTTTTACCAATGTTACAACTTAATAGTATATAAAAATGTAAATCATTATACTTTATATATTTGTAAGCGCTGATTGCAATACAATAGATGCACAAATAAGAAGAAAAACTTGAATATACAATTCATAAGTAATACTTTATTGATTAGTATCTGATGATTTTACAAGTTTATCAAGAGATAGTTAAATTGTACTCTTCATTTTCCTTTCTTGGTAAAAAATTCCATAACATGCTGGATTTTTTTCTATTGCACTTTTTTATAGTAGTTCTAGATATTTTTTTACTTTTGGGAAATATATGGTAATCAAGCACGAGTGTGCGGTGCCACTGTTGCCAAAAGTTATTAATATAAAATAGATAACTAAAAATAATAAACTAGCCGAGCGCTTTCAAAGGATCTTGCCTTCATAATCATAGCTTGTTAATACATTTAATGATATGCAAATATGCTAATTCCATTTTTTCGATAAAGCATCAACAACAGATATCAGCTTTGTTTTCGAACCCCTCCAAATTTCTAACAATTTAATTAATAACACTAAAAACCAAACTCCACTTTTACAGACCCCCCACACAGTATATAATATTGCATGTTCCAACAATAATTGTAAAGGCACATTATGGGGAAAGCAGAGCATCTTTGTCCACACAATTAGCACAACATAAATATTCATACAATAGAGCTTGCAACGATCCTTCTACCTATTCAGTTTTCTATTAGCACCAGAGCACAAGTCACCACGAGTGCATTCCAGACAATCCCACAATCGTGTGTAGAGAGAAACATGATCTTAAAAGAAAAATCAAAGAGGCCTTATTCATCTCACGAGACAGTGATGCCATAAATAGGAAGGACACGTGTTATGCTTTATCGAAAAAATGGAATTAGCATATTTGCATATCATTAAATGTATTAACAAGCTATGATTATGAAGGCAAGATCCTTTGAAAGTGCTCAGCTAGTTTATTATTTTGTTATCTATTTTATATTAATAGCTTTTGGGAACAGTTGCGCTGCACACACACTCGTGCTTGATAGTAGTTCTAAAAGATATTTAATAGCAGTGTACTTGTATTTTTTTACATTGTAAATGATAATCAGAATTCATTAAAAATGTTTTCATTTGTAATAATATTGTAATGGAAAAACCCAATAACAAAGACAGATACCAGTAACCCAGTAGTATGACTAATAATATAACCATATAACTTGAGAAATACAATAGTATAATTACTAGTGTAACTAAATCCAAAATATCCATTAGTATGATAAATAATGAAACCAAGTATCCCAAAACAATCCATTAGTACAATCAATAATGTAACCTGTAACCAGAGAAATCCAGTAGTATAATCAATAATGTAACTAAATAAAAATCTAAAAAATCCAATAAATGGTCCAAAATGTAATCATGTAACCTGAGAAATCCAATAGTACATACAATAAAATAACCAAGTAACCTGGGATACCCAATATGGACAATAGTGTAACAAAGTAACACATTAAACCCAGTATAATGACCTATAATGTAAGAGTACCCCAATAGTTATATCAATAGTTTGAACAAGTAATCCAATATTGCAATAAGCAATGTAATATTGTAACTGAAAAACCCAACAGTATGATCACCAATGTAACAAAATAACTAACAGTGTGATGAATAGTGTAACCAAGAAAAACAAGTGTGATAAGTAGCATAATTTTGTAACTGAAAAAATCAAGCATATGGTACATAATGTGATCAGAAATATAACCAAGTAATCTAATAGCACAATCAAGTGTAATCGAGTAGACCAATAGTATGATCAATAGTGTAAAACTGTAACTGAGGTACGCATGTAATCATAAAACTGAACAGTATGATGAATAATATGATCAATAATGTAATCAAGTACCTCAATAGCACAACCAATATAATAACCCAGTAATGCCAGAGTGTAATCAATTTTATAACCAAGTAACCCAATATTGCACTAAACAGTGTAATATTGTAACTAAAAACCCCATCAGTATGGTCAATATTTGATCACCAATGTAACCAAATAATCCAATAGTGTGATTCATAATGTAACATTGTTACCAAAAAAACCTGACAGTATAATCAATAATATAGCCAAATAACCCAAGATACCCAATAATGTAGTCAATAAGGTTACCAAGTAAACCAACAGTGCACCAAAAAAACAAACAAATCCCCCCACAATAGTCACTAATGTGATCAATAATGTAACCAAATAACCTATTAGTATAAACAATAGTAGTTGAAAAACTTGATTTACAGTTAATAACTCAAGAAAACCAACAGTCTAATCAATAATGTACCCAAGTAACCTAAGAAACCCAATAATTCAATCAATAATGTAACCAAGTAACCCAATAGTTAGTTATACTAGGATACATTAGCTTATAGGTGAAGTGTATGTCTCCTATAGTTTACTGGGATGTCAGTCAGTTATTCAACATGATAGAACAGGTCATACTTGAAATTATATTAACCCTGAGATTACACTTTTTTTTTTATTATTCAAACCATATTTATTTTGCAAAATATCAGTAGTGTGGCATCAATATATCGAATTATATTAATTATAAGAAAAGAAAATACATTAAGTCTTACTTTACAAAGGTTATTTCAAATTGAATCATGGCAATAAGATTTAGCTGGTGATTAATGGTTGTTATAAGATATTTTGGGAGAGGGGAATAATAAGAGATTCTTTTATTATTATAGATGAGATGTATAGTATATAATATCATTGCTACTTGGAAGATGTACTTTTAATATTGGAAATAAAATTGTTTAATTTAAATTTTTGTACAAAAGTGAATTGAAGTTTCTCCTCCTAATTTATTTATTTTTCATATATTTAAGGATGATAATGCACACATGTAATTATTGTAGCTCTCATTATTGCGGCACATCTCAGTAGCAAATTAATTATTATTATTTAACTCATAGAGCTTAGTCAAACAATATTATTATCAGCTGATTACTACTGTTATCTTTCCAGGGTAGTTTTGGAGTTTAGTACTGCAGGTTCAGTAGATATGGCCCTCTTAAGATTACAATATATATAATAATGGTAGGCAGTACCTTCCTAACCTAATTTGCCATACAAGGCACCATTAGGCTATTGGAACCTAGAAAATTTATATAGTAGGCAGATACACACAGGAGAGGTTACTCTTTTATCGAACCGAAAGTCCCAATCTTCAGCTCAGGGAGTAGCTGAGCTTAAAATATCACTCTGAATATTAAAATTTCTAATTCTTAATTTTAAGTATTAGTGAAATATATAAAATAAGTTACTGCCAAAATTAATTCAACAAAACATTTTATTATAATGCACACACACACACACTAAAAGGATTCTGAATATTAAATTAACTAGTGATTATATTTGATTTGAATTATATGCACAGACAGAAGCATTTAATAGATTTTACAATTTTAATATTTTTCTAAGCGTGAATATGCTACATAGATTATGCATTGTAACGGACGGAGACTAGAATATAATGTAAATGTAAGTCTGGAAACTATGGTTCAATGTGCCATGATTGGATGCCCCAGATGACATGGCCCGCAGGATTCTACCAGGCTGGGAAAGGGAAAAAAGTTGCATTTAACTATGGTCGGGTTTTGGGTCTTCAGGTAGGATGCTGATTGAAACTTGATGAAATGCCTAGCCAATGATTGCATGTACTTTTAATTGACTAACTCTATATCTATTTATTAACATCATGCACAATTTAGGTTAGTTCCTCTACTTCTTATCCCTTTCCGATTCTGTTATGCCCTAATATGAGCCCAGGGAGAATATTGCCCTTGACTCCCTTAACAGGTATGATCAGATACATAAAGCAACTTCCACACCTCTGTATAGGTTACAACTAGCATTGAAAACACTTAATTTACCATAAAACTTATATGAAAATGAAATAGGTATATGCATATTACGATCATTGGTGGACTGTTGAATGCCATGACAACTCAATAAACCAGAGACCGGAATAAAGTAAACTATTTAACATTTATTAACAATGATAAATGAACTTAGAAATAAAGTATTTTAAACAATAATAATAATTAAAAAATACATGTGTCAAATATGAATCTCTACCATTCTATCAGTTAATAATTCTATAGATCCATACTTTTTTACCTTATGGTAGAAATCCATTTATGATGCTCATTATTTACAAAGATCCATACTCTTTTACCTTATGGTAGAAATCCATTTATGATGCTCATTATTTACAAAGTCATAGAATATGCAAGAAAAAAAATATTGATTTAAAATGATTGCGATTCTGACTTACTAAATTAAATAACTATCGTCTTATTTATAATAATAGTGATTTATTCCTGCAAAAATAATCTATTTGATTTAAGTCCCCCAATCTAAGTTTAAATACATATATGATAGACAAAAGAATTTATACTAGTTGATTAGTCATTCACACAGAAATAACATATAAGTGGTTAATCAAGAATATATAACAAGATGAATATTTACCAAGTGAGGTAATTTAATCTGTGTAAAAATAGATGGGAATATTATCTCTCTCTATATATATAATCTGATGTTAAGCAGCTAGAAAATTGATGAGCTGACTTAGATTTTATTTACAATTATAAAAAAGAAAATAAGTAAGTTAACCAGCCCCCCCCTTTTCTTCTCTGCTAATTCTAAAATGAAATTTTTCACAGCATAAACTGTGAAGTGTTCCATTAGAGTATGAAAATAAAACACAGATAAAAGAAAAATCAAAATTTACAATATTAATCTCTTGCTCAAAAATGATAGTTGAGACAAAGTTCATGATGTTTAGGCATAGTAATTTCCAATAAGCAGTTTAGCTCACCAAATCATTTTCTTTGGCAAAGGATTGATCACGCAGTGATGTCTCCTGGCATTGTTAAAAATAAACAAATCGATCCTTAACTGTTTTATTTCTAAGTATTCCTGAGCATGCTTCTTTTTGGATACTAAGCATCTTCTTGGGTGTTATAAGATAGAAAAAAAATATAAGTCTTACGCAAACATGTTAGGGAAGAAAGCGATCACACCATAGCATTTTCCTTTACCCCATTTGCATCTCAAAATAACATTAGATAACTATTTATAACCATAAATTACTTTTTATATATAAAAGAATTTATATATATATACATTAAATAAATTATTCCATTTTTGCTTTAACTATTAGCAGATTTAGTTTTCTTTTTCTGACAAGATTTAAAAATATCAGAAAATAATCTAGTTATTATGAAAATCTACAAATTGTTCTTAATTTTCATTTCATAACTCTTTCTGCTAAATTTGATAAAATTTATAATACAGTACTTGATTTAAAGAAAACTCCTGTAATTCAAATAAGACACCATTTTTGTGTTCGAAATTTTGACTCAATTGCTGTTAGTTCATGATAGAAGATGCACTGTTGGCAAGAAAAAAAAATTTAAATGTTTTTGCTTTTATATAGTCCGTGCTTAGGTCTCGCAATACACTAAGATCTTCATTTCCAGTTAGATTGATGTCGTTGCCCATTGTTAAGTACATTTAAAATGGTTGTTTTCTCATCCTTGGTGTTCGCCTTAAGATGTCGCTACTTCTAGGTAAATTCCTAGAAATATACCATTTCACCGGCCTTCACCCAACCAAAGAGTAATTTTTCTACGTTATAAACAGTCCTCATGTTATGTTGGACGAAGGAGGCGGCGACAGAAGCCAACACAAAGAGACTTCTTTCTATGATAAAACACAGAAAGAGTTCCCGACGGCTGCCGGTTATGGCTTTTTTTCTATGCTAAAAGCAAAGAGAAAGAAATGCTTTATCGGCTGCCGTAGTAGTCAATTTTGTTCATCATTTTCTCGTAATAGTAGAATATCTATTCTCTCTGTAGTTTCGGGTGAGAGTGTATTTGAAGCGGTCGTATTTTTTTTAAATTTGATAAGATGTCTATTTTTTTTGTGTTGTAACTTACTTTACTGTTGTAAGTTTAGTATAATGTCCTGAAGATTCCATTACGAAGAGGTAACCCTCAAAAATTGCTTTTAAGGGTGCGAAAGGAAAAAAAATTAAAGGATCACGCGAAAAGTACCGTTTTCGTGAGAATTCGTCCGTGACCAGTTACTTTCGCTATATATATATACGCACAAACAAAAACAACCCAGTTCCTGATTAATTACTGTCTTTAAAAAAAAAAAGCAAATTCAATGGGGTTTGATTTTTTTCAATGGAGTCTTTGAATTACGGTTTGTTTGTTTTTATATATACACAATATTTACCAAAAAAAAAAAAAGAAACCCACTTTCTGATTAATTACTGTCAAAAGAAAACCAAATTAGTCATTAAATTTAGTATTTCAATAACGATACCCTTTTTATATAGACAGACTTAACAAAAAACAACCCACTTTCTGATTCATTACTGTCCCCCCAAGAAAAAAAAAAGAAAATGGAAATTAGTCAGGTATCATTTTTCAATCGAGACTTTTAATGGCGGTACTTACTAATAGCAGTCGGGTATCAATTCTAAATTGTAGTATATAAATTACGTTACTTTTGATAGATTTAGAATTACGTCTTGCTTTTTTAATAAAATGATTGATTTACTCTTGACCAAAAATACTGTAACTTTAAAAAAAAAGACACACATAAAGTCCAAAAAAAAAAATGAGAAAAAGCCCCGTAACTTTAAAGATATACACACACAAACTCAAAAACAATCTAAGATTAATAAACATTGACTTATTACGTCTTACTTTTGATTTACTCTTGCAAAAAAAAATAACGTAACTTTAAAAAGGCACACCTAAAGTCCAAAAAAAAAAATTCGAAAAAGTCGCGTAACTTTAAAGACGCACACACAAACTCAAAAACAAGATAAGATTAATAAATATTTACTTATTACGTCTTGCTTTTGAATAAAATTATTGATTTACTCTTGCAAAAAAAAAAAAGGCCGTAACTTTAAAAAAACACATGTAAAGTCAAAAAAAATTAGAAAAACACCGTAACTTTAAAGACACACAAACTCAAAAACAAGATAAGATTAATAAACATTTACAAAAATGAAAAAAAACTAACATCATATAATAGTATTAGTTAGTAGAATATTTTATTACAAATCTGGCCCGGAATCGTTATACGTATAAGTTTTTGATTAGCATCAATGCCATCTTAAGGCGAACACCAAGAATGAGAATATAACCTTTAAAATAATTAAATCAGTTTTATTTTCATATCATTTCCTAGCAACCTAACTTGACATCAGGTCATCTCAAAGTCATAACTTCAAATTACATCACACCATTGTTCAGTTTAGAGTATATAACAATCTAATTAAAGGTTATCAAATAGCGTATATATATATATCATTTTGTATATTTGTTACACTAAATGAATCATTATAAGAACAATAATTTATTATGACTTCTTTAATTAAGTGCTAATGTAAATAAACGTGTTGTACATATATATGCATGTCAATACTAATTAAATAACCTTCCTATTATTAGTGTAAATTTCATGATGGACTTGATTTAATAAGTGGGCTAATCTTGGCAAGAATGACTGTGTTGTAAGCTATCCCTTACAGCAGGAGTCTCCAACCTTTTTGCACTTAAGAGCACATTCCATAATACCGGTCAGGTGGCGGGTACCATTTATTTTTTTCAACCAGATGGCAGGCACCATTTATTTTTTCAATGTAAATTTATAGTTGGATATTGTTAATAATACACATAATGCACAAAAAAATATTCATTTCAAAAATAAAATTTTAACATGTAATTAACGTTATATTTTTACATGTAAAAGTATAGTATGCCCTACAATTTGATTACAATATAATACAATAATTTATAAGAAATTTTAAAAATAAAATTTATTTGTATCAGATAAATACTTTTTTAGCGTGTTCGGATAGTCGTGGGCACATATAAAATGGTCTGTGGGCGCCATGGTGCCCACGGGATAGAGTTGGGGACCCCTGCCTTACAGCATATAACTAACCCAATCCTTGTTAACCTTAGGCTAAAATCTCACATTTAAACCAATGCTAGCTTACTGATATACCAATGTGACCAATGCAAAATGAGATTATTAGCATAACACAATCATGCTAACAAGAATTTACATCTGTAGCATATCATTTGAGAAATAAAGAATCATGGTGGTAAGGAATGAGCATCTTCTCCATGATCATTAATAAATTTCACCAACAGGCAGGAATGATCCACTGCCTAATTAGAGATACAAAAACGAAATTATTTGAAATATATTTAAAGAGATGCTCTATAAGTAGGAATAGTAGTCTTTGCTGGCTTACTGTCCCAACCAGAGTGTAAGAAAATCAATGGCATAGGAAATACATCTATAACCATTGACAATGCAATGGCTACATTTTTGGGCCATATGTTCAGGTGGGTATTAAGCCCTGTATGCTAACATGGTACAAAGGGAACAAGTATCCAATGCACCTACTCAGATTACATTGACATAAAACATCTGTACATATCTATCCAACAGCATCGATTTTACTACAAAACAATTAGCCCAAAATTAACACGCTTTAAACTAACATAAGCTTACAAATCTATGCAGCCATTTATTAAGAACAATTTATGAGAATGGAAATGATAATAATAGCAAATATATTAAAAGAAAATATAACAAATAATTAAAATTTCTGCTTAATCAGATGAGACTTTATGGGTTAGGTTCCATTTAGACTTAAGTATTTGAAAAGTTCTTAGATTATTAAAGTACTTGAAAAGTTTAGATTATTAAAATTCATACTTCCGTGGCTGTAAGTCTATTTAAAGTCAGTCTTGGTGAACCATGATGCATCATACAATTCAAAGTTCTTTCCATTTCATATTGTTCTAGGTGGATACAAGTCGGTTTCTGGGAACCGTTCCAAGAAACATGATTTATTGTATAACCCCTACATTTTGGAGATCCGCAATACACTTATAAATATATTTAAATAACATACAATCCACAAGAGCAATCCCAAATCTAAATCTCAACTTCAAAGCCTATCATCAAATTCCAGAATTGATTTTGCCTGGCTCAGCGCTCCTCTTATTGATGATGATGACTTTTCTCTGTGGACCAGGTGTTTATTTCCATTGTTATTGATCAGCTTTCTTTAGAGTGGGAACACAAAATTTTATCACTAGTATTTTTTTTAATATATCTCTTATCTGACTTTATGCCCAAAGGCCTGTTTGCTATTACATCAATATAGAAAATCATTTCCATTCTAAGATTAAAATAACTAATTAACAGCTTTTTTTATTCTTTATATTAAAACAATCTTGTTTTTTGATTTTAAACTTTAAATAATTATATAAATTGCCATCTGTGCATTATATATATTAATTTAAATAAAATTATTAAATTCTCTTTTTTTATATATCTCTACTTGAGGGTGATTTTGTTTTTTTCCACTTTTATTTGGAAGTGATATAATGGAATATACTTATACCGTTACAATATATATATATATATTTAAATCAATCATGCAAATATTGTTAAATTTCCCAGAAATATTTATTTTAAATATGCAAATGTAGATATTTATGAATATAAATTTTATATAATGACTTGTATTGGTGTGACTTTAGAAAAGAGAAAAAAAACTTGTTGTGGAGACTGAAATTTAAAAAGTTTATTTTTCTCCAAGTGATTTTAAAATAATCAATTACAATAAATATTTTTTTATTGAAGTATACTTTATTAAGTTTAATCATTGTACATATAGTAGGATATGTGATTTTAGGGTATGAAAAAGCTACAGAGAGACATGATATTTACAATGAGGGAGGATCATTAAAATATATCGAATTTGACAGTTACATAAATAGTATAGTAAATTAGGGTAGAAATAAGGCTGTAACAAAGATAATCGATAAATATAGGTAAAGATCAAAGTCCCTTGATTTAAATAATAGGAGCATAATTCTTTAATACCGGATAAGAGTTCTTACAAAGTTTGTGGATCCTCATAGGTCTCCCTTTCTTTTGTAGAAACGAATGAGAAGAAAAATAATTGAGTGATGAAAATTACCAAATTTCTCAAAAAAGGCATGGGATCCTAGGGTCTGATAGAGGATGTAGTTTAGTTATCAGAAAGGCATATAATGTGGAGAGAATTGGGTGACCCAAATTGATATTACATTGGCTATTGTTAATGTGTTTAGCCATCTTAACATTAAATCCGGAGATTTTCAGTTTCATCATGGATGAGGAAATAGACAGGGGGGGGTTGTCTGAGATTAGGATAGAAAAGGTGAATGGCCATTGTCTTCAGAATCTCCTGAAAGGGGCAGATAGGTAACAGGATTCCACCTCTTTTCCCTTTTTGGTCTGTTGAGGCCCTGGTGGCTTTATCTCTGGAATTCCTGTTTTAGGGATTTTGGCAATTTGGGCATTTCTGTCTAGAAATGCTTCAGGATCAATTGGAATTGATGTATATCTGGTTGGGAGTGATAAAACTGCAATCAGGCTTATGTGTAAAGTCAGACCTCAACTTTTTCCCTTTTTGTGGAGTAGCCAGGACATCAGACTCTGAGGATCTTTTATTGGTTTCTACCAGTTTAGAAGTGTAGTTTGTAACACTAGGTTTTCTATTTTTCCCCATCTTTCTTTTTTGGGGATTTAACCAACATTGGTTCCTCCGCAATTGTAGAATCCGAACCATTGATTGGGTATTGGAAATCTTTTGAGAAAAGTGAAGATGTGAGGACTGATTTTATTTCTTCAATTGAATCCGGATGATGTGTAACCTTGTTGATTGTGGGATCGTCTCAGCCTGCAGAAAAAGCATTGGGGAGAAACACCATGAAATGATATTAGGGGGGAGATATCTGTAAGGTATAGGGTTAGGATGTCCATTGGAAATATCCCTTTATTATGCATTAAAGTGAAGGTAGCCATTGGTGTAGACGAGCATGTCACCATTTTCTCCAATAGGCATTTAAAATTGGAAATGGAAACAAAAGGTTCGAGTAATTAATTCCTGTAGGTCTAACCTGCGAGAATGGAAGGTTTATTCATGTCAACATGGACTAGGATTTTGTCACCTAGGAATTTTATGGATTTTTGGAACAATAACTTGTGGGTCAGGATATGAAATTCCACTATATAATGGTTATTGGAGTGTGTCAGGACTTTGTATACTAGTTTCCTCAGCTTTTTAGTTGTTAAATCACTACATCTTTCCACCAGGAATCTAAACAGGTTACAATCAGAGGTGGTGATGGCCAAAACTGAGGAATTATTATTGTGAAAAATTCAAAAAGGATCTGTGGAGGGATCATGGAATTAAACTTGTCTATAATGTCATTTAAGTTGGCATGATCTGTGTAATAGGATGATTAATTTGAGTAGTTAGTAAGTGTACTTTTATCAAGTTCATTACTCAGGAAATTTAAAATGTCATTGTTTTGAATGTCTCCCCAATGGATAGCGTTAGGCTCTTCTAGGCCTCTTTGGATATTTGGATAGCTGCCTTCATTATTAAAGGTAAAGGCAGAGTGATTTGGGGGGGGGGGGGGGGCAGGCAACCTATCAGAAATAGGAATCCCTATAGTTCATTTGAGTTTTCCTCAAATTATTATTAATAGAGGGTGTTTTATTACAACTGTTAGGAATTTTTTTAGAAAAGTTAACATTTCCTACCTCTAAGCTTGGGAATTCCTTGGTTACAATTATCTCTCCTGTGTCTTCTTCGTGGTCACTATTTTGGTGAAAATTAGAATTTGGACTCCTTGAAGAGAGCTTTCCTATAATCTTGAGTTTTCTCATTCATGAAAGATGATTTAGAAGGTGGTTTTCTTAGTGAGGGTGAAAATTTTGAAGGATTCTGTGAATTGCAAATGACGGATTCTGCTCACAAAAAGACATCATCTGCAAAGAAAAGACCAGAAAAATATATACCCCATTGCCATCTATTAATGGTATCTCTATCCCTATTCCTAGTATTTTTATTGTTCACTCCATTTTACTCAAATACAACAAAAACAAAATAGGTGACATAGAGCATCCTTGTCTTAGTTCCACCCTATTTTTAATTTTAACTGATTCTATATCCCCTAATTGACATGTACAATAATTATTTTCATATTTCTTAATAATATCCACTAAAGCTTCATCCATTCCCAAATTTGCTAAACTTAACCATAATTTATTTCCATTTAATCTATCATATGCCTTCTCTATATCTATAACTCATACACAACAGTCTACCTGCATTCCTACTCATATCCATAAGTTGTGTAATTACAAATAAACTATCTCCTATACACCTATCTGACCTAAAATCTCCTGGTATTTCCCCCACTATATTATCTTCCATCCATTTTGCAGTACTTCCAGCCATTATATATGAGAAAATTTATATAAAACTGATGTTACCGCTATGGGTTTATAATTATTTAAATTTCTATGATCCTTACCCTTTCCTTTAAATAGTATTCTCTTTTATTACTCCAACTACCCCAAAAAACTCTTCTGTGCCATCTTATTAAAACATGATAATTGCTTTACATTTGTCCTATACCATTAATTTCAGTATCATCTCTGCTGCCCATCCGTCTAAACCTCTTGCTTTTCTACTTTTCAATTTCTTCCATGCTTCATTCATTTCATTTTCTGTAACCTAATATTCCCATTACTATATGCTTTCATGTTTTCTATCACTCTGTTCTTCACATCTAACATTATTTCTATATCTATTACATACTTATTTAAGATTCTAATTCTTTAGAGCTACACTCTAGTCCCTCATCATCTAATAGTAATCTCTCTCTCCCCCCCTACATTTTTCCTTTTAATGTAATTCCAAAATTTTTTACTCTCATCTCTGCCACTTTTATTAATATCCTCCAACAATTTACTATTCAATGTCATTCTCTCTCTATAATTAGCTATTTTAACCAACTTCTCCTTTTCTAAGTACTTTTCCCATTTAACATTAATATCTTTTTCATTTCTTTGTTTTTAATAGCACACTTATATTCTCTGCATGCTTTTTCCTTCTCTTTTACACTTTTACTAAGTCTCATTTTTTTATTACTTTTATTCTTCTGAATATTCTCATCTAAAACCCTATTTGCCACTTTCTATTTCACCACACCGGTCCTTATACTCATCCTCAACCAACTCTTCCATGGTTTCAACTTGCATTTTATATTCTCTTCCAACTTATTCTTATCATTCACTTTCCATCCACATCTTTCATTATTGTTTCTACTTTTATTTCTATTCTCCATCACATTACTAACCATTTCTATTATAAAGAAGTTATGATCACTATTACATACCCTCTTTTCATTATCAAACACTTTCATTTTCTGTACTTTATTCATTCCCTCTTTCTCTACTAATACATAATTTATTGTGTGGAATATATTATTTCTAGACCATGTATGCATATTGGCCCTCATAAATATTTGATAACTTTCCAATGCTCAAATTCACTCTCTAACAAAGTTTCTTCAACAGCTGTCCATTCTTATTATCTACATCATCAATTTCTTCAATATGCCCATTCATATCCCCTATAAACATTATTCTCTTCCCTTTTTCTTTAAAACTCTGTATATCCTTAACTAGGCATTCATATATGCTACGGTTCCATTCCATTTTAGTTTGACTATCTCCAGTAGCTATATACACTATAGCTACCATCCATTCTTGTCTTTTCTAATCTTATCTCAAACCACAAATGTTCTTGACATTTAACAGTATTTAATCTTTTTTTTGACATAACACCCTATACCACCACCCCCTTTTTTTGTTTTCTATTTATACCCTGCCATTCCAAGTCTTCTAGAATAGGTTCTTCTTCTTCTCTTAGATTTGCTTTCACGACTGCTAATACCTCAAGCTCTTAGTTTTCATTTGCTTTAATTCCAGCCACTTTGTGATCTCCTACCACCTTGCATATTCAAATACACAATTTTAACAATTTCTTCTTTCCTAACTACTCTTTTATAAATTCTCTTGATTCTTTCTTCTTCATTACATTTATAAATAACTTGCTTACCATTAACTTTATAGACCCATTCCCTCTCCACATCTCCATTTATATCTAAATCAGCTATCTTTTGTTTATTTCTTACATCATCCATTCTTCTTCTTTTTAATAATACTGCAATTTAAAACTCCATCCCCTTTATAAATTTCCTGAACTAGTGTAGCCTGCACCCTCTAATCGTTTCAGGAGTGGAGAATAAATGTAATAAACATAATAGATATCTTTTAATTGACAGTTTAAATGCTTTACATTTGATATCATAAGGAAATGATGTATTCCCAAATTGAGTTATAACAACAATAGTAGAATAGATGCCTGCATATGTGTGCAGTACAAATGCATTGAAATAAGTTTATTTATTGTGAAATTTAAATAAGCTTAATTTAATAATATATACATTACTGGCAAATTAAAATGTGTATTAAGAACATGTGATAAAACAATTTAATGAAAGAATGACTATTTTATATTTATGCAAAAAAAAATTATTTATATTTGAGTATCCATTATTTCTGAAAGATGGATTACAAAAGATATTATGAGGCATCTATGAATAAAATGATTAGAATATTGAGAAGTACTGAGATTTGATATTAAATAAGAAAATATTTGTATTGACACTTATACCAATCAATTAAAAAGTTTTGGAGTTAAATAATAAAGATAATATAATTGTTCTATGAATGGAGGTTTTTAGTATTAAGCTTTGTGAATAGATATCTAAAACAGTAAGAAAAAAGTGGTTAAAAAATATAAATGTTTGAAGTTAAATAATAGTTAAAATACAGAAGTTTCTTCAATCACTTATCTTCAGATATGACAATTATACATTAACTCTCACATGTCATAGGTATAGTGGATCTAGACATGTTAGCACATTAAAGTTTTTATGGTGAGGTAAGCTATGTCTCCACATAACACATGCCCTAATTCAGAGATAGTATTAGAGGCAGTTTGGAGGCAAAACTAATCACCTTTTCACTAGAACATTGAGTATATAATTAGGTACTTAATGAATCTTTATTTTCCAATAGGAAGAGAAGTAAGCTGATGTTATTTCTAATAATATTAATTAAATACAATTTTTTGTTTATGAAAATCTTTAAATTTGACATTTGGCAGTATTTTATAATAATCACATCAAAAAAATCTAGTGTTAATAAAGAGAAAATTATCCTCAAGAGATATTTCTTATTAAATTCCTTTTCAGTAGTACTCTATTTTGCAAACCAGATATGCATCAATGATTTGAAATACCTTTTGTAATGCTAATATAGTTTTATAAAAAATGATTCATTTTTCATCTACTACATAATTAATATTACATTATATTAAATTGATCAACTATATATGCATTTAAAGCTTACAGTTCCAACTGTACAAGTCTTCATCAGAAGTACAAAATGTATAAAGGCATAATTATTAAAATATATATAAACTGAATTATAAATGAATAATTTATATTAGAGACTATATAGTTATGCTTTTAGAATTAGGATTTAAAATACACTCACTTTTATTTTCAATCTATAACATAAATGTGCATTTCTTTTTTACAACAAACATTCTGAAAATTTTTAAAATATAAATTGTCTTGATTATTTTGGTAACATTTATAATAGAACTTCGCTAGTTTAGAAAAATAAGCTATGAATCATTAACAAATATCTACTTATTAAAGGATAAAATGCAATAAAGATGCATTATAAACTGATTATTCTATAAAATTTGAGGGTATATAAATTTGTTCTCACTCTTTCTAAAAAATTATCATAGATTATTAATACAATTTTACTTATCATTATACCTTTACATTACTAATACAATCTGGATAACTGCAATTTCATCATAAATTTCACAATAAGCAGCCTCTGAAATAAGTCCATCAACATTTTAGTGAATAACAAGTCTAAAATTTTTTGACAGCAATCTTTTATTATGCCTATTTAAGCACAAGAATTATAATATAAATCTCAACTCTATGCAAAAATGATTTTCACTATGAGGCAATTAAATTAAAATCTTCAGTTTGAAGAATAAAAAGTTCATTTAATTAAAATGGAGAAAGCCATTTTGCTCTTGTATGCAAAAATTTACTTCATTGCTATGAAATGTTCAAATATATAATTAATTAAAAACAAAAAAAAAAATATCTCTTTAATGACCACTGTGGCATTCCATTTACTTATAAAGGGAGTTAAAATAACGTTTGTGACTAAATAGAATGAATCATTGCTATAATAGGCAATATTTTTAAAACTGCAGTGAATTACATTTCTTGAGCACATTTTTCATTATCTTAAGGTAAAAAAAATTATACCTCTCAAGATAGTAAAACAGCAAGCTTTACAACCTCCTGTTTAGTAAAATGTTTATTTTCATGAGTTTCCCAATCGCTTTTAACAATTGTTTTGTAATCACACAATCGACAAGTAAATACTTGATTAATAATTAATGATTTTTCACTTGTGTTTTTAAAGTTATTATAAATAAGTATTTTGTTTTCATACAAAACAGAATTGAAAGATTTGTCTTTTACATGCACACCATCATGAACTTTAAAACTATCTTCATTAGAAGTTTCAAATCCACATGACTTGCACTGAAAAAAATGTTCTAATGTCTGTGTTTTTAAATTTCTATCAAAATTCTTGAAATTACTTAAATGATGTTGGAATACTTTTTCTCTTGTATGTTTTCTTTCATGTTTTGTGAAATGATGTTCCAAAACTGTTTTAAAGTCACATAAAGTGCATTGAAAAATTCTTTCTCTTGTATGCATTCTTTTGTGATGTCTTGTAACATTTTTATCCAAAGTTTTAAATTCTGATAAACTGGACATATGAGATTTTTCATGATTCATTAAAGAACTTTCACTTGCAGTCTTAGCACCACACAAACTACACTGAAAAGTCTTTCCTTTTGTATGCCTTCTTTCATGTCGTCTTAAACTGCTCTTGTCAGCAGTTCTATATTCACAAAATGAACATTGAAAAGGTTTTTCACCTGTATGTGTTCTTTCATGCAGTATTAAATTTGCCTTTCTTTCACTTTTATATTCACACATATTACATTGAAAAGGTTTGTCGCCTCTATGTCTTTTTTCATGCATTCTTAAACTTCCCATTTGCACAGTCCTATATTCACATATGCTACATTGAAAAGGTCTTTCTCCTCTATGTCTTTTTTCATGCTGTCTTAAACTTGTCTTTTGGGCAGCCCTATATCCACACAAACTGCATTGAAATGGTTTTTGTCCTGTATGTGTTCTTTCATGGAGAATAAAGTTTCTTTTTTGTCCGGTCTTATATTTACACAAACTACATTGAAATGGCTTCTCTCCTGAATGTGTCCTTTCATGAAGTCTCAAGTTACCTTTTTGTGCACTCTTGTAGTCACACAAACTACATTTGAAAGGTTTTTCTCCGGAATGTGTTCTTTCATGCAAAAGTAAACTTGTCCTTTGAGCTGTTCTATACCCACACAAATTACATTGAAAAGGTTTTTCCCCTGTATGTGTTCGCTCGTGCAGAATAAATCTTCCTTTTTGTACAGTATTATATTCACATAAACTACATTGAAATGGTTTATCACCTCTATGTCTTTTTTCATGCATTCTCAAACTGCCCTTTTGAGCAGTTTTATAGTTACATAGATTACATTGGAAAGGTTTTTCTCCTGTATGTATTCTTTCATGTACTGATAAACTACTTTTACCTGTAGTTTTATATTCACACAAACTACATTGAAAAAGCTTTTCTCCTGTATGGGTTCTTCCATGGGTTGTTAAACTACTTTTAACTGCAGTCTTATATTCACATAAACTACATTGGAATGGTTTTTCTCCTGTATGTGTTCTTTCATGCTGTCTTAACCTGGCCTTTTCAGCTGTCCTGAAGGTACATAAACTACATTGAAAGGGCTTTTCTCCTGTATGGGTCCTTTCGTGTGCTGTTAAACTACTTTTACCTGCAGTCTTGTACTCGCACAAATTACAATGGAAAATTTTTCCTTCTGTATGTCTTTTTTCATGCATTTTGGTCTTTTTAAGCCCTATGTGTGTTTTTATGTACTGATAAAGTACTTTTACCTGCAAACATGTTTTTTCATGTATTCTAAAACATCCCTTTTCAGCATAAACTACAATGTAAAGTTTTTTAGCAATGTTTTCTTTCATGCAGACTTCAGTTCATAGCAATTACATTGAAAAGATTTTCTTCTCCATCTTTTCATGTATTTTATACTATTTTTATTTGCTGTTTCAAATCAGCACAAACTAAATTGAAAAGATTTTTCTCCTGTGTTCTTTCATGTTTCTTATAAATCCTTTATAAAAATGTTCGAATTCACACTAAGTGCAATAAATAACTTTATACTGTAATAGGTTTTTCCACAATTTTTTTTTACAAAAGCCGTATGGATATAGTTATTTATTTTCCTTTATACTTTTTTGTTTTATATAGCTTCTTTCATAATTTCTCATTCTTATAGATATTTTCCCCTCATCATCATAAAAATTAAGAAACAGGTTTTCCATTTTCCACATACTATATTTTCAAATGGATGGTAGTTTTTTGTAATATCCCAAATAGTGATAAAATAATTAAAAAACCTTTCATAGGGAATATGACTTTAAATATTTCATTGAACAAATGTTTTTAACTAGGAAAGTTATTTTGTATTAAGACTGTGAACTTTTATGAAAGTATATTTATTTATTCATAAAATATATTATTATTTTAAATATGTTTAAGCATGTTACAATCACTTGTCCTTATCTCATCGACAAGATAATAATAAACAGATGGGACCCACTTAATCTTTTTTTAAATTTCTTTAATTCAAAATTGCTCGGCTTTCTTTTAGTAGTTCTTAATTTCATAATGTTTTCATACAAATAGCTAAATGTTACTTTTCAATTACAATTTTTATTTTGTCAAAAAATACTGTTATAATTAGAAGTGAATCCTTGCATGAATACGAAAGAAAGCTTGATTAATTTTATATTCAATGTCTTTAATATTTTTAAAATAGCCTTTTTTTTTTTTAATACCAAATATTATTCTTTTTTTTTCCAAATCTTAGACCTAAACAAAACAGAAAAAAAAAAAATTAATCACATTTTTTTATATGCATACCATGCCATAGATCTCAAATAGATAGTTTACTAAGAAAGCAGAAATTAATTTTCATTAGAACATTCTTAAAATAAGCAACTAATTTAAGCTTTTTATCAAATGATCTTTATTGATCTAAATGTATCATGTTTCCAATTATTACCACCAGAGAAAATCAAAATACTTGTTTCTTTTATATACATGTCAAGAATTATTGTTTCAAACCAAATTGTTTTAAATAAAAACCAAGAAAAAGTTGCAAACAATCACATATATACACTTATAAACTATAAATACAGAAAACTGAATGAATATTCATAGTGATAAATCTGCTTTCTCAACTTTAATTCTACATAACCTAGCATTAATTCCAGATTAATTTCAGAAAAATAAAGTATTTACAGAATGTTGAGAGCAACAGCAAAAATGCAAATTTCATTCCCACTCTATTTTGTGACTCTTTTCAAGAACACAGCTAACAAATTTCATAAAATAAGCAAGCCTTAAGACATAAATATATTAAAATATGATTTAGCTATCATCCAGTTTCACCAATTATGTACCATAACAAACTCTTCGCAGTATACATATATAACCTTATAATAATTAATTTGATATGTAATAGCATATATTTACATGTACGCGTGTATATTTGTATATGCGCCCACATCTAATACATTAATATTTGTGTGCGTATAGTATGTATGCAGTTATAATTTTTTTTAAAACTTAATAAATTTAAAATAAGTTGTGAACATCGTTGTATATGTGGGAGCACACCTATGTATATATACGAAGGTAACGAATGCGATAGATTTAGTAAACGTTAAAAATTTTCTAAATTATTTTAAGTTATTTAATTTACAGAATCGTTGGTATTTACCTATAAATCTTAAATTCAAAGATGTCTGTCTTATGTATATGCTACAATGCTGACAACTTAAATCTCTTTTTTAAAAAAAAATCAAAGGTTATAGATTTCTCAGAATTACTTTTCATTAAATGGTAATCTGAGAACCAAAATTTTAAAGATGTTTTAAAAATAATGTTAAAGACAAAGTCATTAATTCGGTCCTCCTTGTCAATAAATACAGCTGGATCTTTTGTCTTTGCTAAAATTAATGCGTCATTAAAATTTAAGAATTTGAAACTAAAGATTGTAAATATCTTAACAACTCGTGATAGGAGGGTGAGTTATTACAAAACCCCAATTGTAAGTGAAAAGAGATCAATTTTTGTTTGCAGTCTCACTCTCTCTCTCTCGTGATAATTTAAACTTACTTGTATTCAAGCATTATGCCCAGTTTTACAATGAAAGCCAGGAGTTAGAAAACAACCATTGCTACCTTCCTCATGCGGCAGACCAGTTTATGGAAATAGAAGACTTAGAACAACAGCCTCCCAGAAAGGATAGCAAGTGAACCAGCCCATGAGTGAATGACCGTGCCATGCCATGCAAGCCATTGCAGTCGAAAGACCGGTAACAAATTCTCAACCAAACTCTAAACCAAATTCTAAAGCAATTTTAATCATTCCTAAAGCTAGCTATATCATACAGTAAATGTGCATAAACTCTAAACTTAAATTTCTCACAATTAAATTGTTAGATAAACGTACTACTAATTATATAACATTTAAAATAGCTTTAAAAAGCTAATTTGTAAAATCTTGCCTGATCTAAAGTTCTCGTAAATTTTTTAAATTAAACTTGTGAAAAGATAATGACTGTCTCCAGTTATTATTTTATTCATTCTCATCTATACTTATGCCTATATATATATATTATTGCAATGTGTTTATTAATTTGTGCTATGCCTTCAGAACAGAGATTACTAAATATTATCACAGTAAAGAGACATGTATGTTCTCAGGAAGTTAATTTATGCTGCTTTTTGCTACACATCTAAATCTCCAGTCTAAAAACTTACTCTTATATATATTAGTTAAGCTACTATGTTTTGGCTTAATGTTTAATTCAGGTTTGCTTATTAAATGAATGTTTAGTTAAGTATAAGAGCATATTATAAGTAATCAGTTAATTTTTTAAGTCCCAAATATGCTTTAGCCCTCCTTACTTTATTATCATAGACTATGTAAGTTAATTCGTAAAGTAGATCATTTTAATTAAACCCTTTTAGTACGGTTTAAGTATGCTAATTTACAAACTGGCGTATAGTAGTTTTGCAGAATGAAACTAGATTTCGCGCTCGATTAATTTTAATATTTGATATTTTAGAAAGCACACAGATGCAGTATACGCCTTGTTATATATGTTTATTAAAATGGGCTTTTGTTTTAAGGACCACCCCATTATTCTTAGTTCGGACAGCTCTCTTTTTAAATGAGCTTTGGTTTTAAGGGTTACCCATTATCTTATTTAGAACTGGAACACGAGAGTCCAGATTGTTTTATAAGCTGCTCCAATCATCTGAACTAAACGTTCACTTATTTTAAGATAGCAAGTCATATGGTCCATGGAACCAAGTACTTGGTACTGAATCCCATGAATAACCTCACATTCGGGCCGCATGTCTTATTTATTTTATGTAGTGCCATAGTCTCGGAAGTTATGCTACAAATGGCCAGTTCGCCCTCCATAATTTTATTTGTTCAGCATTGATCTGAACCTCAGATCTAGTTTATATAATTCAATCTGCATAAAGAACACATTTATTGTTCATTACATAATATGAATAAATAAGTTTAGTTATCAGCTATCATTCTTGTAAAATTTAACTCTTGGCAAAGCTGGAAGGAATGGCAGAGCCTAATTAAGGCATCATTATAGACATAGATAAAATTATTAATTTGTAATAATGTTGAAATTAAATGATTAAGTGCAGTCAACTGGAAAATTTGTAGTTCATTTATTCAGTTACACAGGGTGATATTTTATTAGTGATAGACATTTTTTATTAAAGCGTGAGGGGGGGGGTCGTTTTAAGTTGCCTATTATTTGGTGAATGACTAAAGTGGCATATCAGGCAAACCCCGCACATACTGTTAAATTTTATAAACAGGCTTAAATAAGCTATAGTTTCCTATTTATGATTATTTTTATACGTTGCTGGATTATGTTATATATACGTCTTCACTTAAAAATTTAATATGAACAAATTCACCGATCCCTTTTTCATTTACATATATTTATTGTCCGTGCAGATGCTTTTCCTACTGCGACATATTTAGATTTGCCGAGATCATTTACTTGTTTCTCTAGGTATGCATCACTCAATGCTGATCATATCTCTTCTCTCTTATCCTGGAGGATCTTTCTTTTTAGTTCATGGGGCAGATGTATGTTCCTGCTGCCTGTGATCATTCTTTAGTCATCGGTGAGATTTTACAGAGGTAATATAACCCCATCACCAGTACCGCATTCTTCTTTTATTATTAACATATGCTTGATGTCTGTCTTTTAACTGGGATGCTACAGGTTGTGTTCACTATACTAATTTTTTAAGATTGAATTTTCGCTGTCCCCGTTTGACTTACAAATTTAGTATTGAGGAGTTGAATGCTCCTCATCAGATTAAGTTGAAGGTATTTTGGTGGGTAGCCAGTCATTCGTCCCTGGTAGTTTGCTAGTCCAATCAATATATTATTTCCATTGACACAGAGTTGTCTAAATCAATTCTAAATAGGGATGAAAACATACAGATGTCACATAACCTAGCATATGGTTAATGATATATTTACTGTACTTGTATTTTTATTGTAGAAGGTCAATTACTAACACATTATTTCATTAATAAACTACATATATGTTACTCTAGTATTTGTTTTGTTTATTGCAAATGAATCCATTCCTACCATATAATCCTTTAAGAACATCAACCTCACTACTATTATCGAGATATATTATTATAAGTCCATGTTTCTCTCTGATCATCGACACAAAAAGAGGATCCAGATGCTAGCTAGCATCAGAGGCATTAGCCACATGGTTTAGATTTCGAACTTTAGGCAAATGAGTTTTAATCAGCATTATGTAGTGCATACCATTACTCCTATACATCACATCATGACCATTTCTTATGCTTGCTTATAACTAATTGATGTGATGTTTATTGGCTTAAAACCAATCCTGCCTAATAGGATAGTGGTGGCTATGGTTATTAAAGAACCAAAGACACCAAAATCTATGGGTGCTGAACTGACTTCAGACCTATATGACTATATAAGCTGATGAGCTTGGATTAAAAATATTAAGGTGTTTTCAATTTAAGACTCATAGTTTGTAATTAAGTAGACAGGGGGTGGCTGCTGGAGGGTTGCATTAAATCCTAAGATCTAGGTGCAGTGTTCTCAGATCCAAGTCTCCTTACTGATGAAGGCCACAAGCCAGAAACTAGTCTGGGGATATTGGATGAGTAGGCACTAGATGGGGATTTTATGCACAAGCCTTCTGGCATCCATTGGTTACACTAGCTTGCAATGAGTGGCAATATGTATAGTGAATTTTACCCATTTTAATAACTGAGTGGCAATACAGTGAAATGATAAATCTGATTCAGATTTTCCGTTTCACAGTCTGACCCACCTAATCATTTATTTTACTAACGTTTGTTTTTTATTATTCTACAAAAAACAACATTTTTTAAAACTATCCTGAATAAATCACTAAAATTTATTTTGGATAGAGTTAATCATATATAGAATTGTACTAACACACTAAGTTATTCCATGTATATTATTAAAAAGAAAAAAATTCAAAATTTATTATTTGAATTTTTTTTATATTATATATATATGTGAATGTTTAAAAGGTCTTATTTTTTTTTAGTTTAAGAATCCAAGATGACCTTTTCTGAAAGATTTGTACCTCGATAAGAAGTTTAAAATAAATGTTAAATTAAAAACACTTAGAAATTATCAAAAATCCATTTACTTTGGAATTTCTATTCATTAATTAGTAGAGATTCTACATCGTTATCTCAAAGTAAAAACGAACATAAAATTATATTGAAATCTATTTATCCTTATCGAGGTACAAACTTTCTAAATTTAGAACAAAAGCATGATTTCCTATTGTTTTCAAAAGGCAAATCACCTCAAGCAGCAGAGAAATCGTATACCATTAGAAAGGTATAAGTAGTGGTCCTTTTAGAGACACAAGAGAGGGAGAAACAGAGACAGAAAGAAAGAGTTTAGAAGTTTCCACACCCTGATGAGCGAGTAGTGAAAAGAGTAGATCACTGCCCGTCCCTTCCTGAGACCTGAAATCTTCCGTTATGCTGCTGTCAAAACCTGCCTTTAAAAAAGCTATCAATGTTCACCTGCAGAACTCATCCCGGGGAACTCCAAGGTAAAATGCCGAAGAACTTAAAATTTATACTTCTGTCAAGATGTTAGAAACTATTATTGTAAGAATATAAATGTAATTTCGTAAATCTTTAGAAAAAAAATGTCAAAAGTTATTGTTTACTGAAAATCTTTTAAGTGATTCTTTAACCCTTTTCTTATAAATTATAATGCTCTCATAACTCAAGCTCACCATAATTTTTAATATTGTGATTAATTGAATATGAATTTATTTATTTGTTTTTATATTAATTTTTAGCATGAGGTTTCATGCTTTGATTTTTTTATTTTGACAAACTTCACTCGCAGG
The DNA here is from genome assembly GCA_028023455.1 of Epiperipatus broadwayi. NCBI lineage: Eukaryota > Metazoa > Onychophora > Udeonychophora > Euonychophora > Peripatidae > Epiperipatus > Epiperipatus broadwayi. The sequence continues at coordinate 1,461,796 of JAQFVV010006286.1, read as the reverse complement.
GACTCAAAGAGAGTAATTTGCTAAGAGAGCAAATTATGTTTATTAGGGGAAGGGAGATTCGGCATGTTTCCTGCCCATCCCTCTTCTATATACTTAAATGGATAAGATCCTATACATGAAAGGTCAGAGTTACTTAACATCAACCTGGGCAGAACAATATTGGCATCAACAAGGGATTTGGGTTTTCCATCACCAGATTTTCAATGGTATCGATAGCTGAAGAGTTGGAGGTGAAGTAGATTGAAGCAAGTCCATTAAAGTTTGAAGAAATGTTATCTTAATATAAACTGAGCACTGATTATATATATATGGGAAATAATAATCTGGATTGATGACTGCTGCTTCAGCATGAATATGTATAGTGGGGATCATTTATCTTTTTCATATGTGTGTGGACACATGCATTGGTTACATGAATAACTGAAGGGAGTTTGAAAGTCTGTGTTCAATTCCCTATAATTACATTTAGGTTGCCTATAAATATGGAAATCACACCAGCAGAATGTCATAAATTGGTGCCCTCCTTTTTGTTTTTAAATACATCAAATACTATAAAGAATAACTCTCCTGTCTGTACCAAAAAGAAAAAAAGTATGAACCAGATTCATTGGAATAGATCAAAATTTTCTCTAAGATTAGACATTAAATCAAATATGTAAACAACAAGGACTTTCTGTTAATTGAAAATAATCCTCGATTCCTCTTTGAAGCAATCTAATTCACTGAAGTAGATTAAATTTTTTTGTAAGTTTCAGATATTAAATCAAATATATAAGCAGCAAGAAGTTTCTGTTAATTGAAAATATCTTAGAGAACCTTTGAAGCATTAAAAAAATGAAAACAAATTATTTACGACCACTCCAAGTCTCTGTCACTGTAGATATTATTATATATAATATACCATACACTTCTTAATTCACACTTTACAATGCAATTTTAACATATGATTTCTCTTGCTTACAGTTTCAACCGTCCTGCAGTCATCATCAGAGTTACAACATTTAAACATATACAATTAATACTTTTCTATACATATATACCAATATATTATACACACATATACATAGAAATATATATACACACATATATTCATAAAAACACAAACAACAATCTAAATAGCATCTTAAATTATGAATTCTTAATATTTTTTATTCTATACCTATATTCAATTAATTTATATAAATTAAACGTTTATTTCTACATATTCTTACTATTTTAAATTTGTTCATTTATCTAGTTAATTTCTTTCATTTTAATTATTTTATATGTTATACATGCATTTATCAATAATAATATATAATCCTATTTCTTCCTAATTTTCAAATTTTTAATTATCTCTTTTAAACTTCACTGCACCATTTCTTAACTGAAAATAACTTTTAAATTTTATTACATCACCCTTATACCCTCTATGAACATCTTTTTGAAACTATATTTTATTTTTTAATCTCTATATATACCCATTTTATTAACAAAAAAACCCAAATCCTTATTAAGAGATGGCCTAATATTTCTAATCAATATAGCTCCTTTTATCTTTCTATCTCTTTCATTTCTAGTATGATTTATCATTTTTATACTTCCTTTTTCAAATTTCTATCTGGTCTTTAATGAATGCAAATAAACAGATGATCAAAAACTTTTATCATATTTGTGTTGGTTTAATCTTGTGTCAATTGAATTTTTTGTTTCACCCACATAATTATTCCTAATATTTTTATTCTGACAAAATTTATACTCTATTTTACATACTCCATTTATATGATTTTCTATATATTTATTATCTAATATATTAAGCATATTCTTTCTTTTTTTATTTATTACTCTAAATTTTATCACATTATTAAACTTTTTATTAATTCTCCTACTTATTTTGTTTATATTTTTTACAATATTATTATATGTTTTTATACCTATATATTTATTTCCATTATCTTTACCCTTTTTAAGATTATTTCTTTTATTATTATTAATAATAAATTTCTCTTCTGACATTTTTATATTATCTTCTATAATCTTTATTGGGTAATCATTTATTTTAAATTCCTTACTTATTAATTCTACTTGCTTATTATAATCCTCTTTATTCAAGCAGTAACTTATAGCTCTATACATTCTTGAAGTAATATTATTTATTTTGTATTTTTTATTGATATCTGAATTCCAATTGGCCATGCTAATATCTATATTCATTTTTTTATATATTGATGTCTCTATTTTGCACTTACCATTAGAATATGATTTTATTAATAGAATATCTAAATATGAATAATTTAAAATAAAATAGTTGGCAAGCTTTCTAGTAGGCAAACTATGTAAGTACCCACTAAATTACTCTATGGGATAAGTGGTACCAAACATCTTTCAAGTAAGATGGGGATGTTATTGCAAACATGAATGGAGTTATTCCTTATTTAGACAATATAATCATTACTGCCCAATTGAAAGAAGGGCTGAAATACTGAGTTATGGAAGTATACTCAATGCTAAATAGATTAGGAGCTAGATTAAATGTTAGCAAGTGCATTTGAGCAATTTTGGAAATATAATATGACAAATAAGGATGGAAAATACCCCCAACCCTGATAAAGTGAGAGCCATAAAAGAAGCCATCACCCCAAAGTATGTAAATAATTTACAACTTTTTCTAGGACTGTCGAATTTCTAGGAAAGATTTTACAGGATCAAATCATAAAGAAAAACACAAAAAATGAACTGATGAGCACAAAATAGCAATCGAGAAAGCCAATAATTTACTGATGTCACAGTAACTCTTAGTGCATTATTATAGTGATCTGGATGTGACAATTACTACAGATGTTTGGAATTGGAACTGTTATCTCACATAAATATAGTCAAGGTGAATGTCCAATCACATGCCTACAGAACTTTATCATTGGGAAAAAAATAGTCAATTAGATAAGGAAGCTGTGGCTATATTTGCAATAAAGAAATTTCATCAATACTTACATGGACATGTGGACCATAATCCTTTATTTGGAATTTTCAAAAAAATAAAAAATGCTATATGCAATCCAGAGACTTTTAAGGTGAATTAATATATTAAGAGTCCTACAACTAAATTAGTTTACAAACTGGAAAAGGAATTATGCATACAGATGCATTATCATGACTATCTGAGAGAGACAGAGCTCAGCAGAAATAGATGTTGGATGCAATAAATATCTAAAAATTTCTGAAGTCACTGAATGAACAAACAGACTCTAGATATAGAAAGCTAAAGAATTAGATCCAAAATGTCAACCCCCAAGTTTCATTGCTATGGCAATTTGAAATGTTCATCAGTTTGTCAATCTGTAATGGCTGTACCCTGATGATTAAGAAGTTTATATCAACAAAAGAACACAATCAGGCATTAAAGTTCTTATATAATGGACATTCTGAAGTAATGAGGTCACACATTCGTATGTGCGGTGGTCTAAAATAAGTGGTGAAATTGAATAGATAGTAAAAACTTGACGATTGCCAATCTGTAGCTGATTTACCAAGGAAAATTTACAAACTATGGATAGAAGCCAAGAAACTATGGGAATGTATCCATATAGATTACGCAGGACCTTTGGACAAACATTTAATATTAATAATAGTAAATTTATACAGCAGATGGGCAAAGTATAAGCTCGTCAAAATTACAAGTACTAAATTAACTATAAAAGCTCTACAGGAAGTATTCATCACTCATGGATATCTTGAGATCCTGGTATCATATAATGGAATAAAGTTCATTAGGAAGAAGCATTGATAGAAATCATGTTCTACCAGAATTTAATCCTAATGCAATAAACTGAAAAACACCTGCAGAATTTCGGCTTAGTAGAAAATGTCATATTCATTTATCTAAGCGTTTACCTGTAAAAAAAAAAAAAATCAAAAAAGGTACCTCTAGGGAAGAAACGTACAATGCAAACTTCACAAAATTTAGTTGGCAAAGCTGTACGAGTTTGAGACAAATTTTTAAAAAATGGATACTTTGCACCATTGTTAAAAAAGTATATGAAGTCTTGTGAGTGGTTAAATCTGAAAGTGTCAGAAGACACAAATCATTTAGGTGAGCAATTCTCCGACATGTTGATTGTGGTAAATAAAAAATCTGTAGCAATCAATACTAACTCTGAATTTTTGACAAATGACGAACATAAAAGTTTTTATTGAACACAATGATGTATGGCCTCTTGAGTGGGAAACAGGAAATGAAGTTAAGGTCGGATCAAAGATGATCACTTATCTAGATCTGAAAAGTCAATAGATGTAAACACTGATCCTGATGATTTTTACTCCTCAAAGTCAGAGAAATTGGACAAAGCCTGCCAGGTTATATTTTAGAGTGAGAAGAAGTGCATTGATGATAAAATTATTTAAAATTTTGTGTAAATAAAGTTTTAATTAAGCTATGTAAATTGTACTGACAGTACTGGTATATTTTTATCCAGACAGATTACTCTAGAAAAAACATACTACAAAAAGAACATTAAAAATAAATGATGTAAATTAACATACCTAATAAAAAGAGAACGAGATTCTTAGCATGCAGCACTCAGTTATAGTCAAAAGAATAAAACAATGCACACTTGAAAGGGAGAAAAGATAATGCTGAACAAAGGTAGTTTTAGTAAATTGCTTACTGCTAAAGTTCAGACAGAAAGAAATTTGCATAAACTTTAATTAGAAAAATAAATAAACCATTATTTGGTAGTGTATGAAATGATATTTTCACACATTAAATATACTCTATTGAAATTCCTAAAAGTTAATGGGATTATTTATAGTAATTTTATTTTATTGTATTTGTTATATTGTTAAAATAATGCCTCAGCAAAAAAGAAATAAACCTGCTTATATATATTATAGTTTTGTATTTATTTACTTTTGGTGACAAGCTTGGGATTAAGTCTGTTGGCGAACACAGCAGTAGGATAGAAATTATATTGCAAGTATAAAGATCATCATCTATTTACCAGTACAGGTAAATGCCACAAATCACTTAAACATCTTAACTCAACCAAACACAAGCACACATAACAAAGTGTTATCAGAAACCATTTAGGCAAAACCATTCCTTAAAAGGTGGCAAGAGATATTTTTATTTAAGCACTATTCATTCGTTATTAGCCATTAATTGTTACTCCTATTAATTTGTATTTAAAATATAAAAGAGAATTTCCTTTTTTTAAAAAAAAGATAATCAACACTCTTTTTTTTAGAAAAAAAATTTTAATACTTCTTTTTTATAATAATAAAAAAAAAAAAATTTTTTAAAAAAAAAAAATAAAAAAAAAAAAACACCTTTTTTTTTTTCATTAAAAACAAAAAAAAACTTATGTTTTTTTTAAATTTTTTTTGGCAAACTAATTTCCATTCAAATGTATAAATGAGGTCAAGTATTATGTGATTACTAAGTTAGGTGTGACAGCTTATTAACATTTTAATTAGATCTATTTGACATAAATAATTACAAACAGTTAGCTTCAAATAAACGTTAAATATATTTGAAACACTGTGGCTATGAAGCAAAGGTGTGCGGTGACATTTAATGATGGGAAAGCAGTTTATAATCAAACTACAGAAATATTCATTATAAATTACTGATTTAATGATATACAGAAGATACATATTTATAAACTCTATTTATTTTACTATTACCGCTTATAAGTTACACTTATAAATACTCACTTATATAAGAAAATTTATTTATTTAAAACACAAAGTACAAACCAATATACTTATTAAAAGTTACTCAAATAAATAATCAAAACTGCATGGAAGTAACCAAGACACAATTTGTAGAACATTGTTATCAACAAAAAACAAGTGTTGAAACTTTACAATCTTCAATTTTACTGATTCTCATAAAGATCTATATGTTTCACATATATATTCCATAATGAGGGGTTACTAATGTCAAATAAATGCAAGTTATGAGTGGGAACTGCCATTTTTCTTCTTCACTTTTTCCACACAAATGTACAATTATTTTCTTTAATTAATATTTTATGCAAATTCTTCTTAAAAACTGTTGGCTAAAATAAATAATACACACACAACTTGAAGATATATATCAGAAAGTTTAGTTCTGTTTGCTGAACCATTAATTTAATAATATAACAATAAATTACTGTCAATAATTTATCCTGTTTACTTTTGAGAATTGCTATAGAATATATTTAGTGTGTAAAATTATCTTTATTTCACACACTGTCAATAATTATACAGTTCATTTCTCTTCAAATAGTTTGTTTATTCATCTAAATAAAGTCTATGAGAATTTCTTTCCATCTGAACAGTAAATAATTTACTAAAACTAACTTTGTTAACATTATCTTTTCTCACTTTTGAGAAAAGCATTGTTTCAATTTCGGTTAGCCATTTTTCCCCTCGACAGTAACTGACTGCTCTCGACTGCTGTGAACTAGTTCTTTTTATAATATGTTTTGTCTGGAGTAATCATTCTGGGGGAAGAAGTAACACTACTGTCAGTGCAATATACATGACTTAATTAAAACTATTTACACACACTTTTAAATATTTGTACTGTCAGTGCAATTACTGGCTACCTAACTAAGGAAGTCAAGTATAGATAGTTGGGCTTAATAGCATATTTCAGTAAATTCCCAAACTATCAATTCCACTTGATAGCTCTATCATAAATTAGACTAAGTTTAATTCTACATGACTCCAATTTTGGAGTATGGTAACAGAGTTGCATAGTGACAAAACTAGAACAATGCTGATGTGCACTGACAAACTGAATACCACAGATTGTCGAGATCATTTCTGGTTACGTTGTTATCTGTGAGTTTTGCACTGTTTTTCTACAACCTATTCTTTTAAAAAAAACTAAAATTGCATTAGGTGGTCACCTGACATGTTATGAGCATGCTAATGATAAAATAACATTAAAAAAAAATATAGTCCAAATATTAACTTTTTTTGAATAGTAATCATTAACTTAGATAAGGCATGGCCAAATATTATCCATTTTCCAATAGTTTTTTTTATATTTTTATTGAAAGCAGCACAAAAGGATGAATATATAACTTAAAAATTATTGACTAATACTAAACAAAAATGAAAAAAAAAGTAGTGTTAATGAATATCAAATACAGAAGATAAAAACTACTAATAGCACAAAGAAGAAAATTGCATAAAAATTGGAAGTGTAATAAGTATACAGATGAACATTATGAAAATGGTGAGAAAAAGTCAGATAGGAGAGTTTAGGCAAAGCAGGAGGTATTAGTAAGCAAGTTCAGAAGAACAGTGTAATTTCCAGCATATACAGAAATGTCAAGAATCAAAAACTGAATGATAATGAAAAGATGTTGAACACAAAAAAAAAAAAATTTTTGATTATAAACCATCTAACTCGAATGTTAGAACAATATTCACTTGAAGATTGAATTTGAGACTTTTAATAACTTCTTTCTTTAAAAAAAAAATGTGGAAAATCATTGTAAATAAAAATATAATCATGCCAAGAGAGATTCCTGGAAAAAAATATATCTAATACAAATACTTTAAATGATTTTGGAGTACAACTGAATCAAAAATTAAATTTGATAAAGATTTGTTTTTTTTGGTAATGCCACATTGAAAATAAAATGATGGTGCTTAAAAGAAAAGTTTGATTGTGTTACAGCAAAATTATGAATTGCTTTGGCAGCAGCAATAAGATGAACATTTGTATAAATGATAAAGACAGAATTAAAAGATAAGAGCCTTGACTCACAGCAATAATTACAGAAAAAGTATTGGATAATCTAACAACTTTAATGTGAAGAGAATAGTTAAAAAAAAACTAAGATACTCATTTAGTAATTTTGATGGGTAAACAATATCTTAAAACATAACTTATAACAGACTAAATAAAAAATCATGGAAATATCTAAATAACTGCTGTAGTCCAAATTTCTGGATAAGATCCATAAATGAAAAGCAAAAATCACTGTGAACTTAATTTTTTGAAAGGTTCCATAAAAAAAAAAAATTACCATTGATAGCTCAATTGTTTTGAAAATCATACTCTTCTAATATCTAATTGGCTTTTTCTCTAACTGTGAAAAAGAGATAATAATAAGAATAATAGTTAAAAGGAAGTGACTTAAATGTTCTTTTTTGAGAATGGTATATATATATATGAGAATTCTCAAAACAATTGAGAAAAAAATCTATTTGATAAGAAAACTTAAAAAGATGACTAATCATTGGAATAAGTTTGAGTCATATATTTAGAAGCAATATCTAGAATGTTGTCTGGCTAAAAGATATTTTAGGCTGAAATGCTCAAAATAAATCTAGATACTTTTTCAGCCAACTAAATCTCTAAATCTCTCACCCATCAAGCATAGACAATAACATATCAGATGATGTCTGCAAGTATAACTTTGAATATCCTAATGATATTGAATTCAAATTGGTCAAATGTGTAACATTCTCAGAAATTCATGAAGATACATTAACTGAATCAACATGATCTCACAACATAATGAATATGATAATTATGATTGTCCCTTCATTGACAGATTCTTTTTGAAATTAAATAATATACTTTTCCTATTCAGTCTTCTAGTTTTACCTACTTGCATTATTTTTTCTGAGTGATCAATTTCTACATCAAACAGAGTATTTTACTTTTATATTCATTACAAAATTAGATTAAAAACATTTAGGTAAATTATAAATATAAAAGATTTTTTTTTTTTGATTAGTTAACTTTATTGCAAAGATCAATATTTACATATAATACCATTTCCAACCTTCTTATACACTTAACAATACCACTTTTTACACCAAAACTTTACTCTTAGTTTCGACTGTCATACAGTCATCATCGGAGCTACAATACCCAAATATATAATCATACAATTAATACATGTTATGCACATATTTATGTACATAATCAAAACATACATCTTAATTTGACCATTATAAATAATCATTTTCCATTTTATTATTGTACCCTTAACTAATTTTATTTTTTTATTTACATTATTTTATTATTAAATTATTCTAAATCTATTTATTATAATTTTAAAACTTTAATTTTTAAACTCTACTATTTAATGTATCATTTTACTTTTATCTTTTTACTTTATTTTCTTAATTACTTCTAAACCTTTTTTTATTTATACTATATATTTTTAACTATTAACTTTTGTACATTATAAATTATCTTTTTTTTAAATACATTACTAAATACTCACATCTTTATAATCCTATTTCCAAAAACCATCTTTATAATCCTATTTCCAAAAACCAAGTGACAAACTTTCAAAAATTCTTATATTTGCTTTGTTTTTGGAAATAGGATTAAAAAGATGAGAGTATATTTAGTAATGTAATAAAAAAAAAGGTAATTTATAATGTAAAAAAGTTAATAATTAAAAATATATAATATAAATAAATAAATAAAAAGTTTAGACGTAATTAAGAAAATAAAATAAAAAGATAATAATAAAACATGTTAAATAGTAGAGTTTAAAAATTAAAGTTTTAAAATTATAATAAATAGATTCAGAATAATTTAATAATAAAATAATATAAATAAAAAAATAAAATCAGTTAAAGGTAGAATAATAAAATGGAAAATGATTATTTATAATGATCAGGTTAAAATGTATGTTTTGATTATGTATATAAATATATGTATAACATGTATTAATTGTATGATTATATATTTGGATATTGTAGCTCTGATGATGACTGCAGGACAGTTGAAACTGTAAGAATAAAGTTTTGATGTAAAAAATGGTATTGTTAAGTGTTAAAGAAAGTTGGAAATGATATTACATGTAAATAAAAAAACAATACATAAGGAAAAGAGGAAGAAGAAAAAAAAATATCAGTATTAAAATGCTCCTTTCTGAATTATCCAATATGAAAAGCAAACTTTATGGTCACTAAATCAAGGATAGTAATTGAAAATCCAATAGTGATATTAGATTACTAATCATGCTGTTATTAGTTTATTAAATATTGAGTTTTGACTTTTTCTCATCCTGTATTATAATTCTACTTCATATGCAGCTTGCCTAATAAATCAAGCTTCATATTTAAAAAAAAAATATAAAAATAATATTTGTAACTCCATTAGATATAATTCTTGAGGCATAACTAGAGTTAATATATGTAAAAAAAATTATGGATCTTCTTACAATATATTTAATGGAGGAAAAAAATTAAATGTATCCTCATGAAAAAAAAAAAGACATATCCTTTGGCAGAACAATGTAAGATCATGATCAGTAACCTATTTAGATTAGAAAATTAAGGTAAAAAATTATTGCAAATAGAAAACCCAATTTATGGAAAATAGTGATCCAGGCAGCTCATTTAGGGGGCAAAATTAAGAGAAAGCATTTCCACCACTATTAAGATTTGATTATTATTTTGGCATAAATTAAGATTTAATAAAGAAACTTTTATTTTTAATAAATTAATATGCACTTATTTTCAAAATAAAATTAATATATCAGTGATAATAATTACTACTTTATAGATAAAAATATATAATGTGGTCGTATGCATGAGAGCATAAACAAAATGATAAAGTAACAATAGATAAATTGTAATTCAAAAAGCTATAATGTAAAAGTGCCAAGATTGTATCTGCTGTCATCGTTAATTCTCAAAATATAATTTACACCTATTTTTAATAATATATTTCAACAATTCATATTTGTTTTATATATAAATCAGTTAACAAAATGTGTTAATAAACAGCATTATATATAAATGTAATACAGCACTATTTAAAAAAAAAAGACTCAAATATTCAAAAAATATCACATGCTCCTCTTAAGCATCCAAAAAATGTCCTATCATGCTTTCAGCAATTCATAAAATGTCATACAGATCTTGAACATTGAAAAAATATCTTCTGTAGTTCTATCGACCCAACACTTATATAGAGACAAAAAAAAAATTGTAAAGAGAATACATTTACTAATCTTAAAAAAACAAAAACAATAAGCAATCACGTTGGAAATTAATCGTTATTAATAGGTGTTTACTAATATCCATACCTTATTCACATATTCTTTCAAATATAACTATGTAATAAATAAATAATTTTCCTTTTCAAAAAATAAAATACAGTTCAATAATTAAAGCATTATCTTTTCTTCCATCACAATGTAATTAGTTATCTCTCAAGCAATGATAATAAACTTTTTAAAAAAATTAATTCTTATTTATTAAAAAAAAAAACCCGGGTACTTGTGAATTTACCGGTTAAATAACTTCAGTTAATAGAAGAAAAAAAATTAACAAATAAAGTGGACATATTATAAAATAATCTTTCATTAAAATAACAGAAATAAGAAACAACAACACTGAAAATATTAAATACCATCGCTCGCTTTGGGCCATTTCCTATTAGGCAGTTACTGTATGCCCCTAAAAGTGTATAATTTAACAAAAAAAAACAAAATTCCGGGCTTCCTAAACCGGCAAATACATACGTACCAGTTTTGAGGGTACTTTCCGTGGAGTTTCCGCGACGTTATCATTGCGTCCATAATTATTCTAAAACTTTACGATTGTTATTCTTTTAAAGATTAGCAAACTTTATACTAGATAAATTAATGTTTTAATTTGATAAAAAAGATTATGAATACATACATTGCGAATATATTTGGACGTAGCAATTTAAGTTTAGCAAACGTTATATTTAAAAAATGAGTCTTTGAATTCAAGTTAATTTTAAAAATTTATTATGAATACGATATAAATAAAATAGTTTGAGGATAAAAAAATTAGTAAACAAGGGCAATTTTCGACATTCAGTTTACTTAATTCAAATCTTTTATTTATAACGTATTCATAATATTTTGTTAAAATTAACTTGAGCAAATACTCATTTTTTAAATATAACGTTTGCTAATGGCGATGGAGGATCGTAATCGTCCGGCCATAATAATTCTAGCTTTGTGAATTATTCGAACACTTTAGATTTTTTTTTTAAAAGATTATTATTTAATCGATAAATTACTACAGGTAAATTAATTTTTATAAGAGATGCGCGTACCCACAGCATCCATTGAAGGCACGCCAACTGCTACGAAGTCATCAGTTATTATTACGTAAACTAGATATAATGGATGCAAGGTGAATATTAATTCAATTATGCATTCTCTTATGCCGTATTAACTTACATATTTAAATATACCCAAAATAAACATATATTAATGTGTAAAATATATATAGACCTTTAAAAGTACGTTACCTATAAATTTACCTTTTTATACGAGGAAAAGAGCGGTTCTTGTTTTCACCTCAAGGTTCTCTTTTGCACCGCCATCTACTGGGATTATAAAATTTTCAAACAATAAAATAAATGTTTTCCTGAAGGTTTGTGATGATGGTATTTTAGTTGTATTTATAAATACTATTTCCATCATCTAATATTAAGTATTGAATGTCTTTAGAAAAATTTAACTTTATTTAAATTTTCCAATTACATTCAACTGTTAGTCGGAGCAGACAGGTTAGTATATTAATGTTTATATTAATTTTTATGACATGTTATTAAATAAAATATTAAGAGTTGCGCTGACAAGAAAGGATGATTCATGGATTGAAAAAGTAAAAAATATTAATTTTAATTCTCCAATCTTGGATTGGCGTGTTTGTGTACTACTTAACATTTTTATTCACTTAACAAATTTATATATTAACCTCATCTACAGTTAGCCCAAGAGTTTTTAAGATTTAAATTTAGTATATGGATATTGTTTGCTTTTATACTCATGGAATTTACACAAACTATATTGATGTAAGCTCATTTATGCACTTTACAGTTTTATATATTTAATCTAAATGAAGTAACATATAGGCAACTTGCAGTCATAGAAATTTTTCAATAATAGTTTGCAGATAAATTTAAACAAATCCCATCCATATCGACATGACATAAACCCATATTAGATAAAAGGTAGTGCAATTACTTATCAACTAAACACATATATAAATCTAAATGAGATCTGAGACTTGGATATTTACCAGAAGTGCAATGTAGTCTTCAGGCCATTCAAAGAAATATATAAATATATAGTTTAGGAAAAACCAGGAGACTGAAAATGGAAACAAAAATTCAACAGGTATCATTGAAAGAGTTAAGGAGTCTAACATGGATTTGGCTAGATACTGATTAAAAAGATAATAGATGCAAAGTTTAAGTTTTAAATTGGATTTCAAGAAATTGTAAAATTGCTAGTAAGAAATATGTTGTATAAATGAAATGTGAAAGTTTGTTGATATGTATAGAGAAGCAATGAATTAGAAAAGCTAGATTTAAACATGGGGAGACTTTCATCCTATAGTGGATCAATAATAATTAAAAATCATATTACCTTAGTTGTCATGTGATCTACAATGTTTCAAATATTAATATACTGCTTATATACCATCACTTTCAGTATAACTGAAATTTTGTTCATCTATTCCTAAGAAAAATTTCTTGCAATTGCTTTATATATATAAACATGTATTCAATAACATTGCATATTTACTAAACAAATGGAAAGTAATCTTTTCTCTTATTAAAACAGGCAAAATTTTCTATACGTATTGTGACTCACTGCAAGCCAGAGTAATCAATGGATGCCAGAAAGCTTGTGCATCTAGTACCTACTCATCCAATATCCCCAGACTAGTTTCTGGCTTGTGGCCTTCGTCAGTGAGGAGCCTTGGATCTGAGAGCACTGCACCTAGATCTTAGGATCTAATGCAACCCTCCAGCAGTCGCCTTTTATCTCTACCTACAAAACTATGAGTCTTAAATTGAAAACACTATATTTTCAATCCAAGCTCATCAGCTTATATAGTCATATAGGTCTGAACTCAGTTCAGTACCTATACCTTTTGGTGTCTTTGGTTCTTTAATAACTCATATCCAAGGCTCCGCACTGATGAAGGCCACAAGCCAGAAACTAGTCTGAAGATATTGGATGAGTAGGCACTTGATGGGGATTTTATGCTTACTCTGGCTTGCAGTGAGTGGCAATATGCATATAGTTTTGCCTATTTTAATAACAGTTATAAGCAAGCATAAGAAATGGTGATCATGTAATGTTTAATCTTTTTTCTCATTCATATACTTTTCAATACCAATAATGGCTGATGTCTTGTAATACATATACCAAGATCTTTGATTCTGGGCCCACTGATAAATATTAAACCCTTAGCAAAAAGAAAGGCCAAATATGTGTGTAAAAGTAATGTTATCTGTACAATAATTTGAACAGCAGATTATCTCCATGTGTATATTAAAACATTGTTATATGAAGTTGGATCAATGTTCACACTTTGCACCATCATCAATCACACTTTGCACCATCATCAATCACACTTTGCACCATCATCAATCCTTGATATGTCAACAAAGTGAAGAGTGCTTACCACTAACATATTCATATTATTAAACATCAATGTTATACTTTTATGGCTTATGTACCATAGAAATAAACATTAAATAATTGAAATATGTGCAGCATTATTCTGAATCATTAATAAAAAGATCAGCAATACATAACCTCCACAGCCACATATAATTTTGTTAATGCCAAAAATGACTTCAAAAATATAAATCAAAATTAATTGATATACAACATAATACCCATTATACTGTATATACACATAAATTCTAATCTACTGAACATAGATTATAATAAAATTAATAAGTGATTTAATATTGTTTTCCCTTTATGATCGTTTAACATCATGAAACATTTTTTGTCAATTATATATTTTAATTAAGAAAAGCAATTTTTTAATTTTCCATCTTTATTCAAATTTTTTTAAGAGTTCAATATAAATGATTAAAATTTTACCCACAACACAATATACATGCAATGTAACGAGAGTATTGTTTTAAAATCATTACATTCAATGACAGATAGTAATAAGCAAATTTTAATTATTTGATATGAATTAGTTAATTTATAAGTAATTTTCATTGTAATATGTTTATCCTTGCATTTATATTTAAGAGATTTAAAATAATTAATTAGAATCACTTGTTTACATCAACTATATTAAAATTAGAAATTAATAGTAATGATTAGTGTCCTTTTAAAAATATATTTTCTTTACATAGTATGTAAATTAATACACTATACAGGCTTAAACCTGCATATATATATATATAATGTATGCAGGATTCAAACTCAGACTTTCACACGACCCTCAACTCTCCTTGCCAGCTCATATTGCTAACCCACTTGATCACACACATGTTGAAAAGATAAATAATCACCAATATACGTATTTCGTGCTAAACCAGTACTAATCAATTGGTCCAGATTACCATCTCCATACATATATACAATCAATGCTCAACTTTATATCAAGATAGCCAATCTTCATACTTTAATGTACAGGCTTCAAACTATTCCAACTCACAATTCTTCAGCCTTCCATTTCATTGAAAATCTGATGATGGAACGTTCAAAGCTCACATTAGTGCCAAGGTTGTCATCCTACCCATGTTGACATTTGGTCATTCTGACCCCTTGTCTTCAGTTTAATTTGTTTTTACAATCAGGCAGAGATAATGTGCAGAATTCATATTTAAAACTCTCCATGATTAACAATGTTAAACTTTGAATTGAATTTCTATGGATCCAAAATGTAAATTTTGCTTTGCTCATTATTGCCGATTACTTTCTTCATAAATATAAAATAGTAACTTTAAAAAAGAACCACAATGAAAACAATTGCTTAACTTGAATTCTCTCATTTGAAATTTTAATATTAACAAGGACAAACGAACAAAGAAAACTTTTTTTTATATTATGCAGAACCACATTTGCTTATAGTAAGCCAAACTTTCTTCTTATACTTTTCATGACACATTTACTTTTTCACAACTGAAGACAATGATCTTGCTTTTCTACTCAATTATGGACGAACTGGAGAGGAAATAAAGCCCTAAGTATTCTATTCTTCCTATTTTCTCAAAACGCCTCCAAACCTGGGCAAATAGTATTCCAGAAAAATTGGTCAAACTAATGGCATTTTAAGGAGTATAAAATAAAATAAAATTTTTTATATTAATAAAAATATGTTAATTACTTTCAAGATAAAAATTTTTACCTCCTTTACTATTTTCCTTTAATTTCTTTTTGCAAACTAATTTTTATCAATATACAAAAAGTGTGTAATTTTTTTCATTACATTACTTTTGTATTTTATCATTAAACAAATGTTTTTTTCTAAATTTAGTAACAAAAAACTTTTCTTTTAGTAATATTTTCCCAATTTTCTATATTTGTTTGACTACACTTAAACAATTATTTTAAAACATATACATTCAAATTTGTAATTTCTAATGTTACATGTACACATTTAATGCCAAATATTTATGTCATATTTAAGTATATCTTGTAAAAAGATTGCTTATTTCCTGTGGTTAAATATACATAACATTACCTATTATATAATTTCTATAAATACTAATTAAATTAAAGATATCATTAAATTGTTATATCAATCCTAAATAAAGTGGTTTTAAATTCAATTTTGCTTAATATTATATTATCTTTTCCGTATGCATCACCATTTTTTACAATTCTTTTATTTAGTCTTTCCTTATTTATCTAATTATAATTCTTTTTTACATTGATCATGTTGTGAGGTGCTGTGCTCTTTTCTAATTACTTGTCCATAAATATCATAATATTCAGTTCTGATTATTTATTTTTACAAGAATTGTCATAAATGATGTGTCCAAGAAAGACCAGAATTATCACTTACTATAAAAGTATCTGTGAAAACAGCATTTAATGATTCTGTGTCCAATGGCTAAGGCTTTGACGAATTTCCACAATATTATAGCAAAATAGTTTTTAAATTATTAAATGGCTATATAGGTCTAATATAAGTTTAGAAGCAAAATGAACAAGGCCTTTTTTCACTAGTTTGAAATATATGAAGTATTTAAGCTTTCAAGATCATATTTCATCCTATGTATCCAAATTTAAAAGAGAAACATTAAAAAGTTTCAAATGCTGTAAAACCAATATGGGCAATAAAGCATATAACTGATTAAGAAAACCTGGTAATGTTTGGAATAAATACTTTAACTGCATTAGATATCTTGTTAAAAAAATTATGCAAGAAATTTGATCAAATATCCATCAGTTTTCACATGTGTTATGGAAATATCTGATATCTGCTTTCATCATCACATTAATCATATCCAGAGAAAGTGGATAGATGCTAATGCTGTTGGAAACACCAGAGTTTCACTCAATGAATACCAAAGTAAAGCTATATACATTCTAAGATTACTATAATTGAGAATGCATTTAAAGATGGAATCTGGGATTCAAATAGGCTGACAAATAGAAGAATACTCTAAAGGCACAAATGGAAAACAGTTATTGCTGTAGAGATGACTGTTTTTTAAGACTATGTGTGGGACTCTAGAGAAGATAATGTTCTGACTTGGTTAAGAGCTGTAATGGAAAATGCGAGTGATAGCTCCTCACACAAATATATTATAATGGTCAATCAAAGTAGACTCACCCTATCTGCCGTACAGGGCACCACTAGGCCATTCGAACCTAGAAAATGTATAATGTAGGCTGATACTTCTTGTTAGGATCTAATTTTATTTTATTATCGATTGTTAGCCCATGCCACTAGTTCAAGGAGATGCAGAGATTTAACATATAACTTCTTAAATGTATTTCAATATTTTTTTAAAAAAATAAAATAAGTCACTGCCAGTAATAACACACAAAAACATTTATTAAAACAGACAAAACTCACTATATATATTGAGACAAAACTCACTATATATATTGCCACACACAGCAAGCTAGAATAATCAATGGATGCCAAAAGGCTTGTGCATAAAATCCCCATCTAGTGCCTACTCATCCAATATCCTCAGACTAGTTTCTGGCTTATGGCCTTCGTCAGTGAGGAGTCTTGGATCTGAGAGCACTGCATCTAGATCTTAGGATCTAATGCAACCCTCCAGGCAACCACCTTTTATCTCCATTTAACTACAAAACTATGAGTCTTAAACTGAAACCTTAATGTTTTCAATCCAAGCCCATTAGCTTATATAGTCATATGGGTCTGAACTCAGTTCAGTACCCATACATTTTGGTGTCTTTGCTTCTTTAATAACCATAGCCACCACTATCCTATTAGGCAGGATTGGTTTTAAGCCAATAAACATCACATGACTATCTCCTCATGCTTGTGTATAATTGTTGTTAAAACAGGCAAAACTCACTATATATATTGCCACACACAGCAAGCTATAGTAATCAATGGATACCAGAAGGCTTGTGCATAAAATCCCCATCTAGTGCCTACTCATCCAATATCCCCAGACTAGTTTCTGGCTTATGGCCTTTGTCAGTGAGGAGCCTTGGATCTGAGAGCACTGCATCTAGATCTTAGGATCTAATGCAACCCTCCAGCAACCACCTTTTATCTCCATTTAACTACAAAACTATGAGTCTTAAACTGAAAACACCTTAATGTTTTCAATCCAAGCCCATTAGCTTATATAGACATATGGATCTGGTGGCTATGGTTATTAAAGAACCAAAGACACCAAAATGTATGGGTACTGAACTGGTTCAGACCCATATGACTATATAAGCTAATGGGCTTGGATTGAAAACATTAAGGTGTTTTCAGTTTAAGACTCATAGTTTTGTAGTTAAATGGAGATAAAAGGTGGTTGCTAGAGGGTTGCATTAGATCCTAAGATCTAGATGCGGTGCTCTCAGATCCAAGGCTCCTCACTGACGAAGGCCATAAGCCAGAAACTAGTCTGGGGATATTGGATGAGTAGGCACTAGATGAGGATTTTATGCACAAGCCTTCTGGCATCCATTGATTACTCTAGCTTGCCGTGTGTGGCAATATATATAGTGAGTTTTGCCTGTTTTAACAACAATTATACACAAGCATGAGGAGGTAGTCATGTGATGTTTATTGGCTAAAAACATTTATTGTCGCACATATATAAATTTAAATTTGAGGAATAAATTAATATTTTTTTAAATTTGTTATTATTATTTTAAATCCGCACAATGGACAGTTTGTATAATTTTGTTTTAGAATGCTGAGCATAGATAAGCTACATAGATTACGCAATTTAAAACTTTTCAAAACATTTAATCTCAGGCTAAAAGTTCGTAGCTAAACCAAAGCTTGCTTCTTAATATACAGTTGCAACCAATGCAATATAAAGATGTTAGCATAAAACCACACTGACAGGAATGTGCATCTGCAACATGATATCATTTAAACAAAATGATCCTCATCCAGTACAGGAATGTGCATCTGTTTGGCGAAGGTATCATGTATATAAAATATTAAACAGAAATGCTACATATGGAGGGAGAGTGGTACTTTCCCAACTTATAATCCTTATCCATAGAGCAAAAGGAAATCAATGGTGGGTATTCCAGGTTCATTGCAACACGATGACTACACCTTTGGGTCATGCATTCATTTGGGGATGGTGCACTTCACATTACATTGATATAAACACCCATATATCCCTCTACTAGCATCGACTCAACTACAAAACAAATAGTCTGAAATTAACTCCCTTAAACTAACAGACTTTACCGAATCTATGCAACCATTTACACCCAACTTAAATTTAATACATTTCAATAATTTAATTAATGAATACAAAAATAAAGAAAAATGGAAATGATAGCAAACATTACACATTAAAAAAATAATAATGGATTTAGAGTTCTTTTAAGTCAGATAAGAGTTCATTTAGAAGTTATATTTTCTTATGGATTGACTATTTATTGAAGACATTTATTTCAAAAAAAAGTTCAACTGATACAAGTTCATACTTTTCATGAGAGATCTTGGCGATTCCTCCAGAATTATGAAATCCTTTGCTGATCATATTATTTGCTAAAGTTTCTTAGATGTAACCGCTACAAGCCATTCATTTGGTCAGAAACTGTCACCAGGAGGCCTCGGCTGGTGCATGCAAAGAAAACTCTTTATTGCAAGACCCCTACATCACGGAGTCCGCAATACAGCTGCAAGATTAGCCAGATTAAAACAACTAATGAATTTCAATAATTTTCTCTTTTTATAGTATTAGGCTTCCTTTATCATAAATCCTACAGATCGATCGAACATGATGTCACTGATCCTAAGGTCCAGATGTTTTCCTTTCTGGCCCGTGCGTGGCTTGGTGCTTGCATTGGTCAATCTTTAATTTTTTTATTCTCTTATCTGACCTTTAAATTATTTAAGTGCCCCAAGGGCTAGTTTGCTTTACATTTAATTAATAAAACAATCATTTCCATTTACTAATATTAAACATGATTCTAAAAATAGAAATTAATTAACATTTATTTCTATTTTCTTTTATACAACTTTTTGCTAAAAGAACTAATCTTTAGATATGTACTTTTTTTTAAATTTCTTACTTTTAAATACTTTTTTTTTTTTAAAAAAAAAAGTTTTCCATCTGTGTGATGTATATATATATGTTAAACATAACTCTTAATTTTCTTTTAGTTTTTAATAAATCAATTTTATTTAAGATTTATTTTCCCCCATTATTTTTCGGCATATACCATTATAATATATTTAATACATTAATAAGTATATAGACTATAAACTTACTTAAACTAATATTCATATTAAATTGTATGCCAACAATGAAAGTAGATTAAGAATGGAATGCTAAGTTCAAAAACATGTAATCAAGTTGTTAGATTAAAAAAAAAAAACTTTTAGATAACAGAAAAATGAATTATTTATTTCTAAGACAGCAGCCTTGAAATACAAAATAAAAATATCCTTTGAAAGAAATAGATACACCACAGAACTTTTAAAAAGAAGATTAAGCCATAAACCAGAGAAGAGGTCAGTGAATCAAACTAGAAGAAACACTTAAGAGGGACCTGGAGTGACATTAACATATACTGACATCCCACATCACCAATGGGATCTAGGGATACTTTAAAGCAGCCATACTCAATCTTTTTCTTCTACAAACACATACGTTTTCTATGGTCTATGAGCTGTAACATAGTAAAGTATACTTCATAATATGTTAATGAATGCAATAAACCTAAATGTGTCTAAGTATTTATTTAAAAATTAGTATGATTTTTGATGGTGACACAATCTTTTAATTATTTATAATTGTTACATGCTATCTCTTAATATATTTTACCATATTTTGCTTTAGAGTAGGGATGATTCACAAAGGTATGTTAATGCAAATATCATCTGCATGCGGGTACACTTTTATGTAGACTTATTATTTTCAGACACTAATTTCTGAAATTCAGCATAATTTTTCCCTCTCCCTTCTCCAGATTCACACTGTTTTTGAGCTCAATCAATTAATAAAAATTGCTTTGTATGATCATATCCCAATGCAAATAGTTGTTTGGCAATTAGTTATATAGTCAATTGAGAATCAAAATTAATGAATTGTAAAGCCATACCACTTTCGACTAAAACCAGTACAGGTTATTACATACCTATGAATTGAATCAAGGATAAATGAACTGGTAAATGGTTTAAAATTTCCAATAAATGCTCAATGAATACTTGGAATTACTTACCAACTAATAAAAGTTGTTAAATAGTTGTCAATAAAATATCCCCTTCTCAAGATTGCACACAGATTTTGAAAATACTTCATTAGTCCTGTCATCCTAGCATAAACTTATTGTATAATGTCCTAACATTGATGCAAAAAATTGAAATGTATATGCAAATCGTGTCAATCCATGAAATATTCATTGCTAAAATAGGCAAAAACTTACTATATGTATTGCCACATACAGCAAGCTAGAGTAATCAATGGATGCCAGAAGGCTTGTGCATAAAATCCCCATCTAGTGCCTACTCATCCAATATCCCCAGACTAGGTTTCTGGCTTGTGGCCTTCGTCAGTGAGGAGCCTTGGAGGTGAAATGCTCTGATCCAAGGCTCCTCACTAACGAAGACCACAAGTCAGAAACTAGTCTGGGGATATTGGATGAGTAGGCCCTAGATGGGGATTTTATGCACAAGCCTTCTGGCATCCATTGATTCCTCTAGCATGCTGTATGTGGCAATACGTATAGTGAGTTTTTGCCTATTTTAACAACAGTTATAAGCAAGCATAAGAAATGGTGATCATGTGATGTTTATTGGCTTAAATATTCATTGTTAAAAAATATTCTTCACAGACCAAAAATAACAAAGCATGGAGTCTGCTGTGTACAGCCACTCACTCAGCTTAACAATCAGGTAAATAGACAGCAGAAACCAAATGATTAGACAAATAGTTTAATAGAATTATCAGTCGGATAAATAATATTACATATATAGTTATAAGACAATTAAGTTTAACTTACGAACGCTGGCCATGAAGACATAAGAAAAACAATTTAGACCGGTGTGGCCTGCAAAGTTCCTAGGTTCACTTTTTAACCTTCAGTGGTGGAGTTCACTGGGTTTGTTCCATTGCTAAGTCAAAACTCTTGACTTTCATGTGCATTCAATGAGTTTCCCGCTGCAAGTGCTGCTTAGTTATTTTTTGTTCTTTCTTTTTTCTTGTTAAGGAATGTTTTAGAAACCAATTAATTCTCCTATTGTCTACTTTTAGTAATCAGCACTTTTAATCTAGCTGCTTAATTAGTTTCTAATCTGAAGCGCTTATCTTTAATAGCGTACCAAATTTAATTACAAAATTCCTGTCTATTGCATCTAACAAAACTTATTTTAATAAAATGTTAATTATTATATACGTATAACTTATTTTAACAAAACTTATTAATTATTATACACGTATATAGCACCTCCACCACTTCAGAAATTATTGTTTCTGAAGTCTTACATAATCTTTTAAGTACACGGGTTCTTTTCTTGCTCTTGAAGATCTTCGTGGAGATGTTTTCTCTTCTACTGGCATTTTGTTGGTCTCTTGATCATCGTACTTCTCTTCTACTGGTGTTTTGTTGGCTCCTTCAGTTTTTTGATCATCGGATTTCTCTTCGCTTTTGGGAATGTGCGGTGCTGCAGTACTTCTGGTTTTCACTAATTCTTCTCGACATCTCACATGATTTATGTGTTTGCGCATTGTTTTTCCAGTTTGTGTCTCTACAAGTATTATTTGTTTTGACAGAATTTCTTTTATGAAGGCCTTCACCCAGTATTTCCTGATAACATCTCTAACCCAGACTTTTTCTCCCTTGGAGTAAATAGTATCTCCAGCGTTGCCATCGTAGTGTGTAGAGTTTTGTTCTGGGTGGATTAACGATAGTTTCATGCGGAGTTTCTGTCCGAAAATTAATTCTGCAGGAGATTTGCCTGTAGCACACGGAGTACTCTGTTGATATAATAAGGCAGAATGTAAGGTGTCTTGTATATTTGCAGTGCCTTCCTTCCATAACGTTTGCTTCAAAGTTTGTACTGCCTTTTCTGCAATACCATTGGACCCCGGGTGGGGGGCGTGGCTAAGTGTTTAATTCCCCCTAAGTGTTTAATTCCCCATTCTGTGAGAAATTCTTCAAATTTAGTAGATGTGAAACTGGTACCATTGTCAGACATGATTGTTTCAGGAATCCCATGAAAAGCAAAAATCTCCTTCAGTTTTGCGATTGTTTCTTCGGTCCTGGTGTTTTTCACTACTCTATATTCCGCCCACTTTGAATAAGCATCGATCACTACCAAAAATATAAAGCCGTGAAACGATCCAGCGTGGTCAACGTGAATACGGCTCCACGCTCTTTCAGCTGCCGGCCAAGCAGCATATTTTTCTTCATGCATATTTGCATTTATTTGGCAACTTTCACATGACTTCACATATTTCTCTATGTCAATATTAATGGCGGGCCACCATATGTAACTACGAGCCAGAGCTTTGGCCCGCACTATCCCAGGATGACCTTGATGAATTAAGTGAAGAATCTTATTCTGCCCACTGCTCGGTATCAACACTCTATCATCCATTAATATACATCCCTTGTTTATGGACAGTCTTTGTCTTACATCCCATAAGGTTTTATGTAGTGTCTCGGGCCGACTTTTTGGCCAGCCTTTGCTGATCCAATTACTTAAGTATTTATATCGGGCCGACTTTTTGGCCAGCCTTTGCTGATCCAATTACTTAAGTATTTATATCCATGGTCTGCCTTAGTCCAACTAGCTACCTTTTCACTATTTATTAATTCGTTGTTCCAATTATCGATGTAGTTAATGGTTTGGTCGTCTTTTTGTAGTTCAGCTTTAATGGGCATTCTTGACAGTGCGTCTGTGTGTTTAATGATCTTTTCTTTTTTGAAATTTAGATCAAAATCATAGCCTGATAACAGATTAACCCAACGCAACATTCTAGGGCTTAGATGATCAGGGGCAGTTTTATTTTTTGCTAATAATCCCAACAGCGGTTTATGATCGGTAAAGATTTTAAACTGTCGACCATACAAATATTGGTGAAACTTTTTTATTGCAAATATGATAGACAGCACCTCTTTATCTAGTTGACTATAATTTTGCTCAGCTTTTGTTAATGTTCTTGAAGTGTAGACGATTGGTCGCTTGCCGTCAGCTACTGTATGGCTTAAGACTGCTCCTACTCCAACTTTGGATGCATCTGTTGTCAATATCAATTCGAGGCTACTGTCGTAGTGTACTAATAAGCTGTTTGACGTTAATAATTCTTTCATGTCACAAAAAGCTTTTTCTTGGGGTTGATCCCAAATCCATTTTTGGCTCTTTTTTAATAAATTGTATAGCGGTTTTGCTATGTGAGCTTTCCCCTTAAGAAAAACTTCAAAATAATTAAGAAGTCCTAAGAAAGCTTGAAGTTCTTTAACATTTCTGGGTCTTCGGGCTTCCTTTACGGCTGCAATTTTTTGAGGGTCGGGTCTCTTTCCCTTTTTTGAGATAATGTGTCCCAGGAATTTTAATTCGGTTGCCATCCAGATACATTTGTCTGCGTTTATTTTAGCTCCGAATCTACATAACTTGTCGCAAACTTTTAAAACTCATTCACGTAATTCCTCTTCTGAATTGGCCATGACCAAAATATCATCAAAATACGGTGTTACACCATCCATTTGCTGGAACAGCATGTCCATTTTGGCCTGGAAAATATTTGGTGCAACCGTAATTCCATAAGGCAATCTATTATACTTAAACAATCCCTTATGTATTGTAATAGTTAGCAATTCTGAGGTGCGTTCAGAAACTGGTATCTGGTGAAATGCAGCCTTTAAATCAATTTTAGTGTAGTGACTTGCCTTTTGCACATTTGCCAGTATTTCCCTGACATTTGGTACAGGATACTGACTTTTAGTGAGGTTTTTATTTATTGTAGTCCTATAATCTCCGCAAATGCTGATCTGCCCATTTGGCTTAGATATAACCACAATTGGAGTGGCCCATTCCGTTTTCTCGACTGGTGTTAATACACCTTTACTAACCAGATTTATCAACTCTTGTTCCACCTTAGTTTGCAGTGCAAAAGGAACTTTTCTGGGTCTGCAGATAATGGGGGTCGCACCACCTTGTAGCTCTATGTTTATAGGCATCTTTTACCCTCATCACTTTTAAATAACTCACTATTTATTTCTCATTTCTTGCTCAATAGCAACTTTATTTATCACACATATCTCTATTCCCAAAGCATCGAACCATTCCCTACCTATAATAGGATTTAGACTGGATTTAGACTGCCTTGTACTATATATAACGGTAGTGTTCAAACCTTACTATTTAATTCAATCTGAGCCATCACCTTCCCTAATATT
Organism: Epiperipatus broadwayi; assembly: GCA_028023455.1. Classification (NCBI taxonomy): domain Eukaryota; kingdom Metazoa; phylum Onychophora; class Udeonychophora; order Euonychophora; family Peripatidae; genus Epiperipatus; species Epiperipatus broadwayi. Next base: position 1,436,009 of record JAQFVV010006286.1, on the reverse strand, counting down.
TTCATACTATCTCCGCTAATGTCTTTTGCTCTTAAACTTGTCTTCATTAATAAAGGAGAATTTTTTCGATTTTGCACTACTTTCTCCCAGTCTTCAAGTGTCCATTTTCACTGGTGTCTTTAATAAATTAATTGTCAGCATAAACTGATTTCCGTATCCAATCTGTGTATTGTAAATATCACACTTTTTTTTATTTTCGACTTTACAAGTTGGCGAGTTGCCACGATCCTTTCCTCCTTTATTTCGACATACTTTCTGCAAATGCCCAACTTTACCACAAGTCCTACAATGCTCCTTATTATATTTAAACTTACGAGCCATGTAGCCTTTTTTTCCACAGCAATAACACACTATCTCATATGTTTTGCTCTTAATAGGTTGGGATTTATTTTCAGTTTTCCGAATATATGCATTACTGTCATTTTTGTGGGTAAAATTTCTAAATTCTTCCGATTGGTCAAGTACTATTTCATGGGCTACTCCCATTTTAGTTGCTTCATCGTACATCAACTCTCTTGAGGCCAGTAACTGCTGCCTAAGCCTATCGTCTGACATGCCCCAAAGTAATTGCTCAAGCAGATTATCCTCTAAGGCATCGCCATAACTGCAACTTTTAGCAAGTTCTCTTAGAGCTTGATCATAATCTCGTATACGCTCTCCCTTGTTTTGCCTTCGGTTTCTGAAGTGTAGTCTTGCGACATGCTTCGAAGGCTGGGGACTGAAAAAATTATTTAATTTCCCCGTAACTACATTGCATGGCAAATTCTCTGGCTCTTGGTGATCACAGAGTCTATTTGCTATTTCGATTACTTGTTGCCCGGCATAACACAATAATGTGGCAACTTTAATGGGGTCGCTTGTCATGCCATTAATCAAAAACAGTTTCTCGATTCTCTTAAGGTAAATTGGCCAATCAAAAGGGTTATTAACGTTGAACTCGTTAATTGTTATCTGAGGCACTGATGTCATCATTTTCTATTTTGCTTTTTTTTTAAAAAAAAAAAAAAAATTTCTATTTCACTACGAGATAACTATTAAACATGCTTACTGGGACAAATTTCTATTAATACGCTTACTAAAACAAATTACTGTTAATACGCTTACTAAACAAATTAATACGCTTACTAAAACAATTTTTCTGACTACTAATTTGATATTCACCCGGACTTCGATTCTCAATTTCCCTGTAGCTTTCTCTACATTATACAATTCAATTCGAATACACTACTGTTTCTAAATTGCACCAGATTTTTCTACTGGAACGTATCCTGTTGACTGCACCAATTTTCTGCTGTGTACAGCCACTCACTCGGCTTAACAATCAGGTAAATAGACAGCAGAAACCAAATGATTAGACAAATAGTTTAATAGAATTAACAGTCGGATAAATAATAGTACATATATATATAGTTATAAGACAATTAAGTTTAACTTACGAACGCTGGCCATGAAGACATAAGAAAAACAATTTAGACCGGTGTGGCCTGCAAAGTTCCCAGGTTCACTTTTTATCCTTCAGTGGTGGAGTTCACTGGGTTTGTTCCATTGCTAAGTTAAAACTCTTGATTTTCATGTGCATTCAATGAGTTCCCCGCTGCAAGTGCTGCTTAGTTATTTTTTGTTCTTTCTTTTTTCTTGTTAAGGAATGTTTTAGAAACCAATTAATTCTCCTATTGTCTACTTTTAGTAATCAGCACTTTTAATTTAGCTGCTTAATTAGTTTCTAATCTGAAGCGCTTATCTTTAATAGCGTACCAAATTTAATTACAAAATTCCTGTCTATTGCATCTAACAAAACTTATTTTAATAAAACGTTAATTATTATATACGTATAACTTATTTTAACAAAACTTATTAATTATTATACACGTATATAGCAGAGTCCATGCACAAAGATCATGAAAAATGTTCACGAGAACATTTGTGATTAGTGCTAATGTTGACTAACCAAAATGGGAGAAAAAAAGGCTAGCAAAAAATACTAGCTAGTCAGAAATATTCACACATTAAAGAAATTTGAATCACCAGAAAAAGTAATGTCAGATAATGGCATGGGATTTCCTCTCTTGAATTTGAAATTTTTTTAATAGAATGGAGAATGAAGCATTTTTGTATCTCACTATAACATCTTGAATCAAACAGGATTGGTAAAAAAGTTATTCAGCAGTTGAGTCAAAATCTAACTGAAAACAACCGTGATAACATACAAGAAGTTGTAAATTAATGCTTATGGGCAAAAAACTTGTGAAATAAAGTGACCACACTTGTATCAGAAAAAAAAAAGAAAAGAAGCTAAGAAGAATAAAAATATTTACACTTTTAAAGATAACCTGGATATGAGATTGCCTTTGTAAGGTATGATTGGAAATGAAAGTTATTAAAACAATCTTGGGCCAGATAGTGAAGATTCAAACAATATCTGATATCAAGAAGTATAATAACTACTCCTTCTTATTGGACTGCCAAATGTATATCATATAATACTAAATCATTCATGCACTTTACTACTGTTAATGCTTTATTTACCACCCTCTTTTACAGTTTACAATTTCGATTGCCCCAGCAATCTTTTTCAGAACTTAATATCTCCTAACTTCAACTGTTAAATTAAAAAAAAAAAAATTGAATTTAACAGTTGAAGTTAGAAGATAGAAAAGTTCTGAAGAAGACTGCTGGGGTAATTGAAACTGTAAAAGAGGGTGTAACAGTAGTAAAGTGCATGGATGATTTAGTATTATATGGTAATATCTGATATCTGTTTTCATTATCATATTAATCATATCCAGAGAAAGTGGAAAGATGCTACTATTTCCAAGGGCATCAAACTGTCACTCAATGAATACTAAGCTGAAACTATGTAGATTCTCAAATTACTGTAATTGAAAATACACTTGAAAATATGGATTTGGGATTCAAGTTGGCTAACAAACAGCAAAAGAATTTCCCAAAAGCACAATTGGAAAATATTCATTACTGAAGAAACGATTATTTTTTTAAGATTATGTGTGTGACTCTAGAGTGGACAATGGTCAGCTTCAGTTGAGAACCATAATGAAATGTGTTAGCTGTTCACAGGCACATATATTTAATATCTTAACAAGTGTATATACTATACACTTACATAAACTAATATTTATATTAAATTGTGAAAAAAAAATCAGAAGATTAATAATGGAATGCATAGTTCGAAACATATAATGAGGTTGTTAAACTAAAAACAACTTTTAGATAACAGAAAAATTAACTGGTTATTTCCAAGGGAGAAGTATTGAACTGTTAAAGCTACAAGCCAAAAAAGAGATTAGTGCATCAAGCTAGATGAAAACTTGGAAAAACAAGCACCTGGAGAGGCATTAATTAATATTTACTGATATCCCAGATCACATATGCTATCTTATGATACTTTAAAAAATCCAATCTTTTTTTTTAGGAACGCATACATTTTCTATTGCACATGGAGCTACAACATAATAAACTGTACCTCATAATATAATAATATATAAAATAAACAATGTGTCCAAGTGTTTATTTAAAAACTAGTGTTATTTTTGATGATGAGACAATCTTTTGATTTCTACATACTCTCTTAATGTCCTGTGAATTTCATTTTAGAGTAGGATGAGTCACAAAAATAAGTTAATGCAAACAACAAATCTGCATGTAGACACACTTTTGTATAGTCATAATCGTGTATTCTTCAGGTGCTTATTTCCAAAATTTACCACCCACCCCCTCTTATGTTAAAAAATAATCTCCAGAAGCACATTGTTTTTGAGGTGAAGAATTAATAAAACAAATTTGCGTAATTATATCCCAAGGTAGACAGTTATATAGCAGTAAATTATGTAATCCATTAAGAACAAAATTAATTAATTGTAAAGCCTTAGCACTTTAGACTAAAAGCAATACAGGTTACCAGATATTTATAAATTGGTTCAAGAATAGATGACCTACTGTATTGTCTGAAAATTTCCACAATTGCTTGTGGAACACATGTGAACAATTATTAATTAATAATGGTTATATAATTAATTGTCAATAAAGTATTCCCTGTTCAGAATTACACTAAGGTTTTGGAAATACTTCACTGCCATAATTACAGCTAAAATCCTAATATACAATTATGAATAATGGCCAACACTGATGCAAATAGAAGTGTATATACAAAAATGCATATCATGTCAATTAATATATTCACTGCCAAGAAATACTTTTCATGGCCAAAAATTCCTCCATTCAATTTGAAGTTTTTTTAATAGTGAGAAATGAAATAAATTTGTATCTCACTATATCATCTTGAATCAAACTGGAATGCTGAAAAAGCTGTTCAGCATGGTAAATCAAAATATAACTAAATAGAATTGTAATAACATGCAAAAAGCTGTAAATTAATACTTATGGGCAACAAGATTTGAAATAAGCTGACCATACTTGTATCAAAAAAAAATAAAAACATAAGAAGCTAAAAAGAGGGAAAATATTTAAACTGATGGAAATAATCTGGATATGAGAATGCTATAATTGAAAGGCAAAGTCATTAAAACACTTTTGGACCAGACAGTGAAGATTAAAACAATATCTAATATCATCTTCATCATCATATTAATTATATTCAGAGAAAGTGGACAGATGCTAATGCTGAAGGAAACTCCAGACTGTCATTCAGTGAATACCAGAATGAAACTATATAAAGTCTCAAATTACTGTAATTAAGAATACACTTAAAGGTGGGATCTGGCATTCAAATTGGATGACAATCAGCAAAAGAATATCCTAAAGACACAAATGAAAAATAGTTATTGCTGTAGCAATGACAATGTTTTTAAGATTGTGTATGCTATTTCAGAGGGGATAATGCTCTGACTCGGTTAAGAGCAATAATGAAAGATGCGAGTGATAGTTACTTATACAAATATGTATTTAATATATTAATAATTATACATATTATAACCTTACATAAACTAAAAATTACTACTGTTTGAATTTAAATCATTTACATGATGTTGAAATTAGTAATATTATATTAAACAGCATGACAACAATGAGTAGATTAAAATCTGAATGCAAAGTTCAAAACTTATAATCCAGTTGTTAGATTAAAAAAGAAAGACTTTTAGATAATAGTCAAATTAATTAATTATTTTTAAGGTAGCAGTCTTAAAATAGAAAATGAAGACATCCTTGGATAGAGCTAGGTACTCCAGAAAAGAAGACTAAGCCACAAAACAGAATAAAGATTAGTACATAATGCTGGAAAAAATACTTTGAAAAAGAACTTAGATAGGCATTAACACCCATTTACATCAAAGAAGACCACTAATTGGATCTAAGAATACTTTAAAGCAACCATGCTCAACCTCCTCCCCCATAAAAACATATACAAATATTTATTGAGATACATGGGCTGCAATATAGTAAACAATACTGTAAGTATGATAATGTATAAAATAAACCTCAATGTATCCATGTATTTATTTAAAAATTAGCATGATTTTTGATGGAGACACATGCATGATTCACAAAGGTAGTTGATAAAAACAATGCGATCTGCATTGGGTACAGTTTTGAAGTCTTGTATTTTTCAAGTACTAATTTCCAAAATTTGGCATAAATTCCCTTTTTTTTTAAAAAAATAATCTCCATATTTGATCATTTTTGAGCAGTTTTTTTCAGGTACTAATTTCCAAAATTTGGCATAATTCATTCCCCCTTTTTTTTTTTTTTTAAATAATCTCCATATTTGATCATTTTTGAGCATGTTCAATTTGTAATGCAGCTTTGCATAGTTGTATAATAATTGTTGTTTCTAAGTACCAGTAAACAATATACAATACTTAATATTTCTAAAATCCACTTTTAAATTTTTTATACAAGATAGCTAAATTTGAAATGATTATATAATTTTTTGGAGAATTTCAAAATAATCTTGTTTAGGTTTTACTATGATTCTTGCGATTGCTGATTGTAATTAATATTTTATTTAAAAAAAAATTCTATTATTATTAACTTTATTCCTTATAATATATGTGTTTTTTAACCCAACAATAACAGTTGGAAAATTATGCAGTACTTGGTTTTATAAAATTTCTTGGCAACAGATGCTTAATTTCTCATCAATTAGAGCTAATTAACTAATAATTCATTTTAATTAAATATAATGACTCATTTCTCGTATTTATTTTTAACACGTGTGTGCGCATATACTGCACTCAACAAAAGCAAATATTTTATTCGATATGTGAAATTATTTTATTTTCCACGTATAAACAACGATTGAACTCACAAAGTTTTTTGTGATGTTGCATGATAATTTCTTGCCGCAAAGAATAATACCGCTTCAATACTTTTCTCCGCTTAGCTATCGCACCGAGGTAGTAAAGGAATGTCGCTAACATTTTTATTCATTTTCACGTCTTATCAAAGACCGAGGAAAAGAATCCTTTAATGATTTGTACTTCACGGTATAAGGACGAACATTGTTATATTTCTTTCATATAACTAATGAACAAACCAAAAAAATTGTCGCGTTGTTTTTATTTTGCGCTACAAAATGTTTTTCTTCCCAATTGTCTTGAAACACTATTTTCGCAGGATATTTTTCATTTGTATTTTGAAAACACTCCTGCCATTGCAACAAATTATAGTTTAATATAAATAATAGGTTTAAAAATAGTTACGTTAGCTAATGTAAGCAAAAGTTGACAAATTATTTGATAATGCTATAGAATTTAAGATTATTATTATGAGTTGTTGACCAATGTTGTTTAATTTTGTCATTAAACATATACCTCACATAAAATAAAGATTTTATTTAAAAACAAAAAAAAAATGTTCTATGTATTGAATAAATTTTGTTTTTAAAAAATAATACTTATACACCTGAGTCTCATTTTATGCAGTAGGTTCCTCAGAGAATGTGCACAAAAATAAACTTAACTTATCTTGAAAAATGGGGGATAGGTGCAGCAATTTTCAGAAATCGACATAAAAGCAAAGCAACAAGGAAAAATTACTTTAAAATTCACATTAAAAAAATAAGGAAATAAAGTATGACTAATAAAAAATTTCAAATATTTGAAAAAAATTAATACAAGATAAACTTTTTTTATTAACTACAATATTTAAATTTACATTTTTTCATACACACTTTAATCATTACCGCTATTTGACAATATGCGTTCGTTTGTGAACTGGTAAGACATCAGATTCGTGACATGATGTACAACTAGCACCACTTTCAGTCTTGTGCTGTTTCTATATTAAAAAAATGAGATCGCAATCAAAACAAAAAGATTATCATTAGAAATATTATTTCCAGTTTATAAAATCAATAAAATCTTTGCTATTATTTATTTTAAAAATCTAGAAAATATTTATTTCTGTTAATATCTAACAAAATACTTTTTAAAATTTTTGAATATTTATTGCGATATTTTTATACATATGTATAAATCTATTATTATTATTTACTCAATAGTATAAGTAGGCTATTTACATAGAAGCTAAGATTCTAAACACAGCTTTAGGCCATATTCATGTTAGCTGCTAATATAACTTTTTTTTTTTTTTTTTTTAAAAAAAAAAAGGATTTCAAGTCAAATCTAATAAATATAGTGAAATATGAAAGATATTAAGAAGAAATATGAATCGCATAACTTCAAAATCGCATTAAAATAATTCACATAAAATGAGACCCAGGTGTATACATTTTTAAAAATATTAATTTACATATAAATTTTAAATTCTTTGTGTTCATATGTAGAAATACTTTGGGTTATTTCCACCTTTTATCATTAAATGTTGAAAGTCTATAAAATTTAAACTTTATTTAAACTTCCAAATATAAGCAACCATTTATAATAACACACAAGTTAATAGGTAACACACATTAGTAGATTACACAGAAAATATGTTATCTACAAACTTGTGGATAATTATTAACAGTTGTTTTTATTTAGCGAAGTTTAAATTTTTTTACACATTTAATATTAGATCGATGATGGAAATAGTCCAACATATGATATCTAAAATACTATCATTGCAAACTTTTAGCCAAGTACTAATATTTATATTTTTTATAAATTCCTGTAAAAATATGTATTTTAATTGTTTAGTTTGCTATTTTCATAATTCATGTAACAATAGGTGATTCTGCATAAAAGAAAAAAACTTTACGCATTTGCCCTTAGTTTTAAAATTTCAAATGAGAGAACTAGTTAAGCAATAATAAACAACGCAATATTTACATTATGGATCTATAGGAAATCAAACAAAAGTTTAATATTGTTAATCATGGAGAGCTTTAACATGTAAATGTGCACATTCATCAATCTCTTCCTGATTCTAAAAACAAATTGAGCAGAAGGTTAAATAACATTATCATAGTAGGTAAAGGATATATGTATTTAAAAGCATACTAGCTGTTACGGTTAATTTCTAATTATATTTTATTGTTTTGCATTATTATTTAATTGGTGCAAATTAGTGGATCAAAATTAATTATTTTAAATCTTAAATATACAAGAATAAATATATTAAAATGAAAATTACTTATACATTTATTGTCTAATTCATATCAAGTAATTAAATGTAATGATTTTAAAGCCATAATTGGAAAATTGAACAAGAAATTGTTTATTTAAACCATTCTTTAAATCTTCTGATAGGGTTTGATACTGAGGTGGCTCTGGCTGCAATGAAACCATAATAGATTTGAGAATGCATGTTACAATTCCCATATTTTTCCAGCACAATTCATCCAGAATATCTCTTGACATTACATAAATATTAAGAGTTCCAAAAATTTATTTGCTAGTACATTGAATGTTTCACAAAGTAATAATTATTACGCAGCTCATTGTTTCCTATAAAACAAATAAAAGCAATCAATTGATAAAAACGTATATTTATTGATGCAACTGAGAACTGTTTCAGATTCATTTATGAAATTTTTACCAAACATTATAAGAGACATACATAGCATTTTTATTAATATTAGTAAAATGAAAAATAAATTTTTGAAATATTATTCTTTCACTTTATTTTCAATAAATGGTGGAACTTTTTTTTTATACTCTGCATGTTTGTTTGAAAACATTGAAATAATTTATTTGGATGTATAATCTCATTTGCAGGAATTTCACAGCAAATAACACATTGTGAATGTCAATGTTTTTTTTTTATCACCATACCATGTACATAAAAATTTTAAATAACTTACTGGTTTTTTCATCATTTCAGTGGAACCAACTTTTGATACATTGGTCATGAGTGTATTTCTAATTGGATATTAGAATAGATAAGAAGGCTGTTGAATGACAATAGAGCAATTGCATTCTTTAAATACTGCCTTGAAATTTACTTTATTATTTTTTTTTTTAAAAAAAAAACAATTATATATCAAACTTGCGAGATTGAGCTGAATTGGCATATTAATAAAAGAAACTTTAAAAAGCTATTATTAAACAAAATGCACAGACTCATAAAGCTAGCATAAAGATGAAATCAGAGTTAATATTATAAGGAATATATTATGGATTATAGAGGTCTTACAAACAAAGATTAAGTATAAATATATATATATAAACATTAATTAGTATAGATGTAGGTAAGCATGGACAAATTTATATAGATACCTTGGCATACTCGGGGGAATGATAAATGGTTCATTCTCTGAACTTCAGTTTGCAGGGATCAGCTTAGTAGTCATCAATCTTGGTCACTACTGCTTCATCGGTGTCAGCATTCTTCCGTAGCAGCACCAAGAGGCACGGGCAAGATGGTTTGGCTCCCTACTTGACTGGAATTCTTTATCATGCTATATTCTTTTCTTGTTGTTTTTGTTGGGAAAGAAGGAATGGAAAAAACTCAAAGAGCAAAGAGAAAAAAAGAGCTTTTATGTCAAATCTACTCTATTTATATGTCCCCAACTATAACAGGAATTCCTTGGTTCATTTGCCTAGAGGCAGACAAGACAATAAATTCCTGAGTAAACTATAACCCATTTTTAATTAAAAGCAAGATATAAGAAGATGAGAAGGTTCAAATCACATTCCAGCTTGAAAGAATTTAAAATTAAAAATAAATGAAAAAAAAATTTCATTAGCGAAATTTTTTGTTAAAGTCTTTAAATTATAAAAGGTAGAAACTATGATAAGAAAACAATATTTTAATAAATGAAAGTTGAGCTTTTAAAATATTTAATTAGTGAAGAAAACTTCATAATAGGCTAATTTGAACCTGCCATCTTGGTTATATCTTCTTTCTTTTATATTTCTACAAAATTGAAATTTAAACACAAATAATATAATAAAAAAAATTACAAATTATGTGATTATAAATTTTTATTTTTACAAAAATATATATATATATAAAATCAAATATTTAAAAGTAACAAAATAACACAATTCAAATTATAAACATTTGTTATATAGAAAAGTTTTTGCATATTATATATATATGTCACCGCATATTAGGTGATGGCACTGTTAGTAAATTAAACATGATTGCTGGGTTTGAACCCTTGTAGATTGTTAGTTTTTAGGAAGGGAAACATGAAGCTCACTCTGACTACAGAGTGACTGCTTCAATATATATATATACGTAGGAAATAAACTATAAATATTTAAAATATATACCTATGATCTAATTATGCAATAGGTTCTCAATTGAAATTGAATTTTTTAATTAAATAGGTGATTATATATTGAACTTCACCTATCAAATGCTAAATCTGAAAGGTATATTTAAGCAACACATGTGTTGTGACACAGATACATCTTTCAAAATATAAGATAATCAAGAACATTTTTAATTTTAATATAAAAAACTTAGTTAATTGAAATAAAAATATACTAAAGATGAAGCTACCCATTTGTTCATATTATTTCAAGATAAATACTTGAAATTAATTTTTCATCAATGAATAAGGATATATTTTTAAATTAAAATCATAATTACTAAGCTACAAAATATAAATTTGAATTTAGAAAACGTAACTCTCCTATATTTTATAAATGTAAAATAAATCTTTAATTTAACTTAAATTGTACTACCATTTATAGCAATAAACACTATACAGGTATATGCACCCAAAATAGTAATAATATATATTAGCAAATCACCTGATTCATTGTCCTCAAATGTAACATTTCTAAAATAGTACCATTGTTCTAATGTTTATTTCTTGAACCGCGATTTAATGATATTTTGTTATTCCATAAAAATAGAAAGATCATGAAAAACTATTAGATTCGAAGCACATTTTGTTAATTCTGATTATTTCTAAATACCCCAAATTATTTTCTCATCTAACAGATATTTGATTGATATGAGGTTCTAGGTGTACAGACACTATTTTATATCCATAATAATATAATATAGATATCCTTTCTGTTAACAGGTATCTAATTCATAAAATATAATTGAATAGATGCTAATATAACATCCATGATGGTGTGATAGAAATTGAGTTCATTTATATCTTGTGTATAAATAATTCATCAATCTCATAGAATTATATCAATAGGTAACATAAGCTTTGTGTACATTTTTATGTTGTTAGCATTTACATCTCATCCTTGAAAAATAATCAATATCCATCTTAAAGGTAAAAAAATATTCTGATATTTTTTTTACTATGAATTATTTTTATTCTTCAATAAATTGTCACCTCTCACAAATCACTCCATCATTCTACACAGCTGATAATGATCTACTTTAAAAATAAATAAAAAATTACACAAAGGAACTTGAGTTCACTTGTATTGAAGCCAAGATATGTGTGTGAATTTAAATTGTTTAATCCTATTTATAAAAATTTTTAATTGACGTCAGAGAAAGTACAGCAATGCGCCACATAAATGCTTCTGTCAATTTCATTTGGCATCCCATAAATAAAAATTTTATTACACAATAATAACAAATATAAATGTATATTTTTCTTACACATAATATACAATACTTACATCCTGAAGTATCAATAATATTCTTTCGCTTTAATAATATAAACTAAATAATTTAGACTACATTCCTTCATACTGCAAAGGAAACATACTTTTGCACATATTTTCCAATATAATATTATACAAATAACATAGCAAACATATTTGAGAAAATATTCTAGATAGTAATTTAGTCAACATTGTGAAAGAAATTATATTTCAACTAATCTGGGATTAGTCCGCCATTTTAAATAATTAGTAAGTTGATGTATTTGCAGTAGTCAGGTCATTAAATAAAAATTCAATACTTTTATAAACTCTGACACCTGATAAAATTGTTTAATTATTCATTTAAAGCTTGATCTAATGACAATTAAAAAAAATCTAATGACAATTGGAATTGGTAAAACGTCTGTGCTAACATATTTTTCATCTTATGTTTCTCATTGTGTAAATTCAATACATTGAAAAAAAACTCATCGTAAGATGAGTTTGTATTTGAAGTGAAGTGTATTATAAAATGGTAGCCATCAAACATTTGTGCTTCAAACAATAAGATATTGATTACTGCAATTGGAATCCAAAATTTGCCTCTAGAAATTATAATGTCTTTATAACTAAGAATTTTTTTTTTACAAAATAAGTTAATTTTATATGAGTTGCTTTAATTATTTATATCCCATATCATGAATTTATGATATTAAAATTGCAATTATAAACATGCTTAACAAGTTTTTACATTCCTAGAATAGTTTGAATATTTACATAAAATTTGATTTTATCATTTAATATTATTATGATTGGAAAGATAAAAGGGATTTTAAAAATACATCTCTTGATATTTCTTGTCATAAAGGTTTTCTTACAATCACTATCATCATCAACAACAGCTATTATTAATTCACTGAAAGATGAAGTCTCTCCAAATTCAATCCATCTTCTCTGATCTTTAGCTTCTCTTCTCCACATCACCCCTGCACACTGTCTTATTTCATTCATCCATCTCACATGTGGTCTTTTTCTGGGTCTTTTACAATCTCATGGAATCCAGTTTAAGATTTCAATTGCCCATCTATTATCATCTCTTCTAGCAATATGTCCAGCCCAGCTCCACTTCAGTCTTTTAATTCTTTCAATGAGGTCAGTAACACCTGTTTGTTCTCTTACCCATATATTGCATTTGCAATTGTTTCTTGTTATTCCCAATATGCATCTCTCCATACTTTTTTGAGTGATCTGAAGTCTCTATTGCTCTTTTATTAAGTGTCCAAGTCTCAGATCCATAAGTAAGATCCGATAAAACATATTTGTTAAAAACCTTCCTTTTCAAACATATAGGCTTTTTTCCTTTTAGTATTAAGTTATTTCTACCAAAAGCGCTCCAACCAAGTTTAATTCTATGATGAATTTAATCCATTATGTTTCCATCTGTATTAATAATCTGACCAAGGTATTTATATCTGTTAATTTCTTCTAACTCATCATAATCAATCCTTATTTTCATATTTTGAGAAAATCCATTAAACATTACTTTAGACTTTTTAACATTTATCTTTAGTCCTACTTTCATCTTATAATTCCTGCAACATTTCCTGGAGTTTTAAAGCATTATTTGCAAAAACAACTACATGTTTCTTCTTAATATCTTTCATATTTCACTATATTTATTAGATATCAAGAAATTTAAATTATTAATAACTTATTTTGACTTGAAATCCTTTTTTTTAAAAAAAAAAAAAAAAAAAAATGTTATATTAGCAGCTAACATGAATATGGCCTAAAGCTGTGTTTAGAATCTTAGCTTCTATGTAAATAACCTACTTATACTATTGAGTAAATAATAATAATAGATTTATACATATGTATAAAAATATCGCAATAAATATTCAAAAATTTTAAAAAGTATTTTGTTAGATATTAACAGAAATAAATATTTTTTAGATTTTTAAAATAAATAATAGCAAAGATTTTATTGATTTTATAAACTGGAAATAATATTTCTAATGATAATCTTTTTGTTTTGATTGCGATCTCATTTTTTTAATATACAAACAGCACAAGACTGAAAGTGGTGCTAGTTGTACATCATGTCACGAATCTGATGTCTTACCAGTTCACAAACGAACGCATATTGTCAAATAGCGGTAATGATTAAAGTGTGTATGAAAAAATGTAAATTTAAATATTGTAGTTAATAAAAAAAGTTTATCTTGTATTAATTTTTTTCAAATATTTGAAATTTTTTATTAGTCATACTTTATTTCCTTATTTTTTTAATGTGAATTTTAAAGTAATTTTTCCTTGTTGCTTTTGCTTTTATGTCGATTTCTGAAAATTGCTGCACCTATCCCCCATTTTTCAAGATAAGTTAAGTTTATTTTTGTGCATATTCTCTGAGGAACCTACTGCATAAAACGAGACTCAGGTGTATAAGTATTATTTTTTAAAAACAAAATTTATTCAATACATAGAACATTTTTTTTTTGTTTTTAAATAAAATCTTTATTTTATGTGAGGTATATGTTTAATGACAAAATTAAACAACATTGGTCAACAACTCATAATAATAATCTTAAATTCTATAGCATTATCAAATAAAATATTTTAGGGACTCATTTCTGATTCTCACAATATTGACTCTTCACTATTACTGAAATTAGTAAAGCAGATAAGTAACCTGCGTTCAAATTGATAATTGTTTATATATTGCTAAAAATAAGTTTTGCATTCTTCTTTTGATTTACAAGGTAGTTTTTGTTTTAGACATCGTAAAAAAGATTTAATGGCTTTCTGCAATAAACAAACCAATACAAAAAAGTGTTAGTAAAAAATTTCTTTAGCATATGTACTTATAATAAATATATTTTAGCTAGTAATTATAAATTTATAAATATAATCTTTTTAAGAATTTACTTTAACTTATGTAAATATTTTCTTACTGCTTTATATCTTTCCATATAGATCCACTCCATAAATATTATGAAATAATGAAATTTACCATTCAACTGAATCCATCAAATTTTATTTGGATAACAGAAATTATTTTAGGTTTTCGTTAATAATTATGTTATGGTATTTAACTATCTCTATGCTGAAAAGTCATCCATTTGATTCAAATCAGACAAATTCATCCAGGTAAAATGTTAAAAATAAAGATTGTACACTATTGAAATGAAAGTAACCATTTTGTTCTTACATACAAAAATATAGTTCTACATTTTTATAATATATATATTCTAACCTAACCTATGTGTAGCTCCACTACACATCATGCCAACCATGCCATGTAAATCCATCATACTCTCCCCATTTTAATACTCAGGCCCAACATGTTGCTGGTGCCAAAATCTAACCTGTAATCTCGTGCATCTTCACTTCCAGATAATATATGATATAAAATAAAACGGGTTCTATCTCAGTTAATCGTTGTTAGCCGAGAGGTATCGCAGCCGCCATGCAAGCAAGTAGTTGGTTGCAGACGGGTGTGGGTTCGCGTCCCGGCAGATGCTATGACATATGGAAAAAAATTAAAATATTTCACTAGCTCAAATTTAAAATACGAATAATGTTCAGTTTATAAAAATATATTAAATAAATATTTAATATTTTCATGAGACTTGAAGTGAAAATACAGGTGACAAGATAGATTACATTGAGCCAATATCCCACAGGATACTACCTCAATGGCATAAGAACACTATCCCCCCTTTATTACTATTTCAAATAACAAACTCATAGTATTCCTACAACTTTAATAACTTCTACTCACTAAGATTAAACTAATAATTAAATCTTAATCTTATATTTATAATAATCTAGCTCAAATAAAATAATCTCAGGTTCATAAAGTTTATTCTAAGTTAATAAAAATACGGTAGTAAAATATGAGAAGGGATTTTATGTCATAATCTACTACACTGAAACTAATAATAATAAATAACAGTAATAATATTCTTCATTGTTTAACTAATTCTGTATATCTTTTCTTTTCACTATAATTTTATTACCATAATAAAATAATGAAATAATATAATATGATCTTATATCTTCATGTAATGATATAATAAATACGTGGTAGCATTTTAATAATCTGACAAACAAAATATGTGTGGCAACTGATAGCATATAATTTAATATAATATTGTGATAACTGATTTATGACCAATAAAACAATGTAAAATTATAATTATTTAATTAAATGAATACCAATAAAATATTTAAATTCTTAAATAATTCTCTATTTATCTTTTTGTACAAAATTATATATTTGTTTCGATTATTATGCATATATCGTGATTTCATGCAGCGATGTGGAGAAATAAATAACTCGGACACAAAATTTTTGAAATAACAAAATTTAACAAAGTTTATTACTAACAACAAATAAATAAACAATTTATTTACACTATTTACAGTGGATATCCTTAACTTTTTTACTTTACAGTTTGATCTACTGGGTTATAAAAAAATAATTTATATTTCAATTATATCTTTATTTAGATTTAGGACAAAATTTAAAAAAATGTTACTATTTGGTTTCTCATTATGGTTAACTTATTACAAATATATTTATCTACTTTATTAGCAACAGCATTTTATCCTTAATATTATTAAACTATCTTATTTTTAAAAAATTCATACTTAGAAAACATTCTATAGAAAACAAAATTTTATAATGAGTATGGATTTCTCAAAATATTAAAAAAATTTCATCTTGCAAAGTCAAAGATGTTACACAAAATATTATCCAAAAATTCAGTACTAGATTTTAGTATTTATCACACGATGTTTACTAATCATAATATATTCTTCTTTAAGCCTTACTTTAGTATGATATAAGTGTAATCATCAATATATTTCTGTTAATCAATAAACAAAAAATATACTATGCATATTGTTTACATAATTTACTTTGTACTATTGTATTTTAAAAATATGCAATACTTATTTT
This sequence comes from Epiperipatus broadwayi, assembly GCA_028023455.1. Classification (NCBI taxonomy): domain Eukaryota; kingdom Metazoa; phylum Onychophora; class Udeonychophora; order Euonychophora; family Peripatidae; genus Epiperipatus; species Epiperipatus broadwayi. The sequence continues at coordinate 1,419,116 of JAQFVV010006286.1, read as the reverse complement.
CTCTTAAAAAAAAATAATACTAAAGCATTTAAAATTATTATCACTTTAAAGAAAATATCTTTGTTTAGATACCTTATTTTAAAAAAGTTTATATTTCATTTCCGAAATAAAATTCAAAATATATTCTATGATTCTTTTCTTTCCTTAGGATACTTTGGATCTTCAATTTTAAGTTATAATATTCTGCTCCTTATAAGCAAATAAACTAATCTTATACAACAACAATAGCATAACCTTAGTTCTAAATTATTTATCATTTCTCTTAAACATATCTTACTGAACGATGCAGTTACATGAAATAAAGATAGCGAAAACAGATGCATAGGATTAATGAAGAAAGCTAGAGTATTACTCTTAACATAGCTCAAAAATCATGGTACAGTGCAAAGAGGTATGACATTTACCTGCCTAATATCCTCTAGTACAGGGACGATGTTAAAGCTATTTCTTCAGCTTTATTAGAACATCAAATATTTAAAGAAATATAAACACTGTCCAAATAAAATGTGTATCAGTCATAGGGCTTTGTTAACTATGCTGATATTCACATAAAGACTAAATATTATTTCCATTCCTTATAACATCCTATTTCTTAAAACATCATCTTGGTTTCCTGTTCATTAAGTACTTCCAAGCCACTATCTCAACATTATTTCTCAAGATTTTCCACATCTTACATCGATAAATAACTATCTGCATTTACAAAACAATAAATAAAATTCATTAATAGTTAAACAATCTAGCTGTTCCACAAGAAAAGTCTGCTTACTTCATTATTCTATATGTCTAATCATATACAATCTACTTAGACAAGATTTGAATATCCCATAACATGAAAATTTTAAAAGAATCACATAATTATTTGTTATGTTGGATTATATCACTAATAAAAAAAAAATCGTCGTATGCATATTTTCAAATCAATCCTATCTCATAATGTTTTTTACAATGTTGTATGAAATGCGGTACATATAAGTAAAAAAACTTTTACACTTCATTCTTCCAATTTATGGATGATCTAAAGAAAACAAAAAAATATACATTATAAATTATCAATAGTTATTATTATTACCAATAACCTTTATCTAGTCATCGTGTTCAGTAGGCTTCCTTTATCCACTTGAGCATTGCAGATATAAAAAAAATTCACACCCATACACTTTATATTAAAATATTTTTAGCTAAATTATTAGATTGTTATATTATAAAAATTTTAATATTAATAAATTAATGTTTTTATGTTTTTCCTAATCTTATATAAAAATTTAGATTTAAACTAGGTTAACAAAATAAAAGGAATCAAAACTATAATTACATATTTTCTTGACGATAGTTCCTGATAAGTCCAAAATGTTTATTATTTTCTCTAGAGTTTTTTAAAAATGTTCTCCTCCAAGCGCGTTAAAGTTTAAAATAAAAATAATTATTAATCCATTTAGTAAAATTTATAGAAAATAATCCTTGGTTTTAGTATTTAGGATGATAATTATTAAATCACAATATTAATTAATCCTGTGAAGTTTTTTTTTAAGTATTTTCTCTGCCGGCGTATCCATGCATATTCCATCTAATTTAGCTTTAGTTATCCGATAAACTTTTAAGTACTATTTGTATTTTTATGGATCCATCTTTTATTCAACTATATGTTCACTTTTTTATATAAGTTTCCTTCTTAATACATTTAAACTTTCGTTTGGTATTTTTATATATCACTTTAAAAAAAAAATAAAAAAAAATGTTACCTTCAGAAAGGATATAACATTTTACTCCTTTTGATATAATATTATATAAAATAATTCATGCAATATACAATTGTCTTATTACTATTTAAAAAATAAATCTTGGATAGGTTTATAAATAATAATGCATCTCCAATTTTTTCATTAGACTCCGTATGATGTCCAAGCTGTGGTTTTTTATGTACCAAAACAGTTCTTCGGTGAAATATTAATAAAGCTGTATCAATAAATATTCCAAACATTTTTTCAGCATTACAACTTATATCCATTTTATTTCGTAGTATATCCATTTTTATTGTGAAGTTTAGGTTAAACTTTTAGATAAAATATGACTGGTAAGTACTTTAAAAATTAGAAAATCATTTCCACGAAGTTTCTAAATATATAATTTTTTTCTAAACTTTCCTTTTGCAAAATATTTCTTTAAAATTATCAATTAGTTTTTGCAAAATAAACGATAAGAAAGTACCAAAAAAAAAAATTGACTAAAATAAAAATTTTAAAATACTATCTTTTTGATAGTTATAATTTACCTTTCTCCGGTTTCAATACATTATTAATCTCCCCTGTTAACTTAGTTACGATGATATTTATAATCTGTAAGAATACCTATTCCTATTGGTTAATTCTTACTTTAGCTTGAGAACAAATTTACATATTTTTAGTTTATAGTAGAATTAAATTTCAAAATTAGAAATTATGACGTAATGAACTTAAAATATTATTTAAAATATTACTTTTGAATCAATTATTATTTTATTAAAATTATTTAAACATTTAAAATAACTTTTAAAATAACCTTAATAACTTATTCCATTTATCTATTTTTATTTAAACAAAATATTTAATTTTTATATTATGAATGTATTCGTCTTTATTACATTATTTAAAACATTACATACGATAGTTAACTTAATATTTATTATTATTTGCTTTTATGATAGGCAATAATTCTATCCAATTCTATAATATAACTTTTAAAATATTTTAAACTTTGTTATTATTTCAAACAAGCGTGTGTGTGAATGTATGTAATATACAAGTCACATGATCAATAACTTTGACAGACGATTTTCAATCTATTTCTCTGCCTAGACTAATAAAATTGATACACTTATTATATTATATAAAATAATTATAAAAAATTTGGAAGAACAATTTAGAAAATATAGAATTAGATATAATTTTCACCATCATAAAGTTTATTTTTAAAATATACTATATTAATTTTCACTATTAAATATGATTATAAATTTAAACACTGTATTTATTAACTTATCAGTTTTAAACTATTAAAATCGAATTTATTAAATATACTTTTAATATTTATAGCTGTGTTATTTAATATGGCCAGATTTTACAACCATATGAAACAATATTTTAAGCTTTACATAACTATTTTTAAATAATTCGCTATAATTTTATATACTACATATTTGCTTTAGCCTCAAATTGTACTTTAAAGATATAATTGACAAATTATAATTAATAAATCAAAAGAACATATTCTAAAATTTTAAAATTTTTTAGTAATTGACTGTTATGAACTATTACTGACCTATAGAAAAGGGCACAATATATATATATTCACTGAAGTCCTTTTTGAACAGTATTGTTTAGAATTAAATCATAAACCATAAATCGGTGATAGGTCTATGTATTATGTTGATGTTTGCAACTTATAGTAAAAACAATTTTAGTCATAATATTTTAAGAATATCAAACATTTGATTGTTTTTAAGTCCCTTGTGATGTTTTTCATGGAAGATAGATAAATTGATCATCATCCTGATATGCAAAGTGGGTATTTGGGAAACAGTAGAGATTCATATAGCTTTAGCAGATGAATTATTCATAAAACAAATCTGAAACTCAGCATAATAAAATAGCAATCTTTAAAATCTCCTGACCAGTGAAATGATCATTTTCATGATCTCTCCAGTCATTTTTAATAATTGCTTTATAATCACACAACCTGCATTTAAATATTTCTTTGCTAATGAAATGTTTTTTTATAGTAAGACTTCTGTCATGCTCTTTTATGTTATTATTAAAAGAAGTTTTGCTCTCACACAAATTACAATTAAAAAATTCTCTCTGTTTATGTCTTTGAATGTTAAATGTTTTTCCTTCACTATCAGAAGTCTTAAATTCACACAAGGTCCACTTACATTTTTCTCTAGTAAAAGTTCTTCCCTGTCTTCTTAAATATTCACACTTTAAAGATTTTTCTCCTTTATGTTTCCGTTCATGTTGTAATAAGCAACCTTTTTGAGATGATTTATATTCACAAATAGAGCACTTAAATGGTTTTTCTCCTGAATGCTTTCTTTCATGTAGAACTAAACAATATTTTCTAAAGGACTTATATTCACATAAAGTGCACTTAAATGTTTTTTCTTCTGTATGTCTCTTTTCATGTTGTAATAGAGAACTTTTGCGTGAAGACTTATATTCACAAAAAGCACACTTGAATGGTTTTTCTCCGGTGTGATTCCGTTCATGTTGTACCAAACAATCTTTTCTAATAGATGTATATTTACACAAAGGGCACTTAAATGGCTTTTCTCCTGTATGTTTCCTTTCATGTAGTAATAAACATGTTCTATTAGAAGTTTTGTATTCACACAAAGTGCACTCCAGTGGTTTTTCTCCTGTGTGTTTCTTTCCATGTTGTAGCAATGAACTTTTAAGAGACGTCTTATATTCACACAAAATACACTTGAATGGTTTTTCTCCTGTATGTTTTCTTTCGTGTTGTAACAAAGCACTTTTGCTAGAAGTTGTATAGTCACACAAAGTGCAGATAAATGGTTTCTCTCCACTATGTTTCCTTTCATGTTGTAACAGAGCACTCCTAAAAGAAGTCATATATTCACACAAAGTACATTTAAATGGTTTTTCTCCTGTGTGCTTCCTTCCATGTCGAAATAGAGCACTTTTGAAAGAAGTTACATACTCACACAAAGAGCACTTAAATGGTTTTTCACCGGTATGCTTCCTTTCATGTTGTAATAGAGCACTTTTGGCTGAAGTTTTGTATTCACAGAAAGCGCACTTAAATGGTTTTTCCCCTTGTGTGTTCCCTTTCATGTTCTAATGGAACACTTTTGAAAAGTCATATTCACATAAAATGCAGTTAAATGTTTTTTCTTCTGTATATTTTGTTTCTTGTCATAATAGAAGACTTTTAGGAGTCATATCACACAAAGTGCACTTTAATGGCCCACATCTGTTTTTTTTTTCATGACTTTGAAATATTGTCAAAAATCTTGAATTTACAAAAAGTGCAAAAAATTTTATTATCCACATTAATTTTTTTAACAATTATTTTGACACTAGTTTTGTCATAAAATTTGGATATTTTCCTTTCTCTTCAGTATGACTTCATTTTTAGTAAACTGTTACAAGCATAAGACAATTTTTTTACATATTCTTGAATCATTTTGACAATCTTTATAATTATATATATTATGAGACTAAGGTGAGATGACACTTGCAAATATTAGTTTATACAATTTTTTTTCCATAGCTGTTGTATATGGTTTAGTATATGACTGATCAAACATTCTAAGTTTTTCTACAGATTATTTTAGCTTTCTAAAAATATTTCAAATTTTAGTAATGTATATTTACATAAAATACACTATTTTAAATGCATTTTCAAATACATTATTGATATTTGATTATTTTTGCTATAACTGTAAAAATAGTGGTGGCAGATGTGACCTGCTATTGTTGTTTTTAAAACAAAATTAGTTGTAAACTGTTTATTAATTTTAAAATAAAAGTAATTTTCTATATATATAGTTAAGTGTCATTTTTATAATACATTATATGTTGTATAATGATTCCAAGAAACCTTTAAAAAGAAATCCACAGAATATGAATTTTTAAAATTCTTTTGTCCTTCCACTGTAATATTAAGTAAAGGATCAACTATTATGTAAATATTTAAACTATTCTAGAAATGTTTCTATATAATAATTGTGATTCCAATATCATAAATTTGTTACTTGATACAAATAATTAGAAAGCTAATGTAAAATTAACTTATTTTGTTCAAGAATATTCTATTGTTTAACAATATAAATGTTATTGGAAAATTTTGGATTGCAATTAATGATCAATATCTTATTGTTTGAAGTATAAATATTTGGTGTATAATATTACTCTTCAATGCAAACTTCTTTAAAATTGAATTTTCTTCCTGATGTCTTGAATCTATACAAAATAAAATATAAAAAAAAAACATTAATATTAAACATATTGTTTTATATTATAATAAGTAAAATGATAAAACATTTATTAGCAAAGACAGATTGCTAAATTGTTAAAAAAATTTATCAGGGGACAAATTTCATAAAACAATTGATTTCTTTATTTAATGTCCTAAGACTGATGCAAATAGATCTAGTTTCCAATTATTAATAGAAGACTCACTAGTCCCAAATTATTTTAAAATACAATTTGTCTTGATGGAATTACTATCTAAAATATTTAATTTTTGTTTTTTGCATATAATAAATAGGTGTGCATACAACAGGGTTAAAAATAAAAATGAAGAACATCAATCTTCTGGGACGACCAAACAGCTACAGGCTATGTTTTCGAACCCAGTTCTGCACACATAATTTGCACAGAGAAGAGTGATGCCAAAAGAAAAGTCAAAGAAGCTTTTCCCATAGCAAATAATCTCAGTGCCATTAATAGAAGAGAGGCATGCTTTGCTCTCTCCAAACAATGGACTAATTAAAAATTCAAGCTCATTTGCATATGTGTACAATAAATCACAACAGTCTTCATTCGTAAAGCTATGAGTATGAGATGTAAATATTAAATCTCAAAAGTGCTAAGCAGGCATATTAAACATTATAGTATAATTACAGTGTCACTGACGCATGCGAAAAAAATCGCATATTTATAATTACAATTTTTATTGGTGCAGAGAAAAACAATTTATTAATTAAATAATGAGATTTTAATTCTAAATATTTAATAAAAGGTTATGTTCTAGTGGTGTATATGTGAGATTTAGGATTTCATCTTAATCATTGGGGGAAAAAAAGGAAGAAAATTCAATTTAAAGTAATGTTATGGTTATTAGACAACAGAATTTAATAAAATTTTATTTATATAAAATCAGGGTTCTGAAATGAATTTGTATTATTTAGAAGGGCAATATTTTTATTTTGTTTTACTTTTTGTTTCTAATTATCAATCATGTTTTTTTCCTGTGTTTTGAAAACACAGGTTAGTGATAACATTTGTATGAAAGAAGAGGAGTGTAAGATGTTGATCAATAAACACAATATCAAGATGGATGGGATGCCGTATAATTTAAACAGAGGTGCTTAAATGGTTGTTTGAAAACTCTTGATAATGTAAAAAGTCTGTGGTTGTAAATTTAAAATAGGATACATTTTGTTGGCAGAGTGGACTAAAAACTTTTCTGTGATGACCATCATCAGTTATCTATATACAAAAAATTGGAATATTATAACTAATGCATTACTATTTAAATATGCAATGGTTTTATACATATATGATTAAAATTTTATTAGAATGAAATGCTAGAACTTCCGGTAGTTTATTTTTGTCCAGCATAGTTACTCCTGAAAAAAAAATGTGGGTGCTGTCCAGCATTTAAGTAAAATGTGAATGAGCATCAAGACCAAAACTCAACTGCCCCATCCCAGCTCTATCTTTACCTACATGTGCCTTATCTAAAAAAGAAATGGTCTATGGATGCTGATAATCTATGACAAATTCATGAATCGTACATAATCACTGGAAAAACACCTCAAATATTTGTATGAAATTGATCAAGTGCACTCTATTTAATTAATATCTCCATTCAAAACTCTTAAATAATCACATGGATTAAATTAAATAAACAATTCAAAATACAGCAAAACTCTCCATATAGTAGTGCCATCTTGTGCTAACAAGAGCAATCAATGGATGCCAGAAGGCTTGTGCATAAAATCCCTATCTAGTGCCTACTCATCCAATATCCCCAGACTAGTTTCTGGCTTGTGGCCTTCATCAGTGAGGAGCCTTGGATCTGAGAGCACTGCACCTAGATCTTAGGATAACCCTCCAGCACCCACCTTTTAACTCTATTTAACTACAAAACCATATAATTCTATAATTAAAAATCACTTCTTTTCTTGTCAAAAACTTTATTTGATGTATATATATATATCCACTTATTTCCAACGTTTCGACTATCTTTACTCTATAGTCATTTTCAAGGATCTAGAAAAAACATTACATTATAAACAAACTTCACATAATAAAAACAAAAATAATCAAAAACATATAAAGCATATAAACCCCATAAAATTTAAAAATAAATAAAATACATTAAAAAATTAAATTAAAACAAACAACACATTTTGCTCTTCTCAAAAACTTTCCTTTTTAATTTTTTATAAAACAATTTTAATAAAAAAATATTTCCTTTTTTTTTTATATACTTAAAATAATTTATTTCCAAAAATAATTCTTTATTCATGTTTATATTTATTTAAAAATTTATATCTTTTTATATATAAACCTCTTTTACATTCTTTCTTTATACACAACCCTCAAATTTTAATTAAAATTATATTAATTTTTACTATTATATTTACATTAAATTCCTATCTCTAAATTTTTATCTTGTCTCTAATTTGTCTTTGTTGTATATGATACTCTTATTCTCTTTTTTAAAACATATTTTAAAAGAATTGGATAAGAGATAAAGAATTATTTTTGGAAATAAACATTTTGAAGTATAAAGAGAAAAAGTTTTTTTATTGTAAAATTGGTTTTTTGGTAAAAATAAAAGGGAAGTTTTTTGAGAAGGGAGTAAGTAAGTGGGGTATGTTTTGTGTTTTTAATTTAATTGATTTTAATGTATTTTATTTATTTTTAAATTTTATAGGGTTTATATGCTTTATATTGTTTTTGATTATTTTTGTTTTTATTATGTGAGTTTGTTTATAATGTAAGTTTTTCTAGATCTTGAAATGACTATAGAGTAAGAAAAGTTGGAAAAAGTGGTATATATATATATAAATAAATTTTTGAAGAAGAAGTGATTTTTAATTATAGAATTATATGGCTATATGTACTGTATATTTTTGAAAAGAAAAAAGGATTGAGTCGTGATTAGAAACAGAAGTAAATGGATTTGTTTTTAACTACAAAACTATGAGAATGAAATTGAAAACACTATTAATATTTTCAATCCAAGCTCAATAGCTTATATAGTCATATGGGTCTGAACTCAATTCAGTACCCATACATTTTGGTGTCTTTGGCTCTTTAACAACCATAGATGGCACTACTATATGGAGAGTTTTGCTGTATTTTGAATTGTTTATAACAATTATTGTGCTAGTATGAGATAGTGATCATGTGATGTTTAATGGATTAAATTACTTATCTGTAATCCAGTCAAGAATGTGTATAGGAATAATAACTGGACTAATACTCATATAATTTTATTGGCCAATTGGAAATAAAAAGAATCTTAAGAATTATTAGTCAGAATGTCTCAAATCTTAGTTCTATTTTTATATAACTACTTTTGGCTAATAAAAAATGACCAAAAGTAAAAAAAATGATTATTTTCATTTATTATATATATTTTTCTATTAATTGGTTAACTAACCCACTGGCCCTAAACATTGTCTGTTTGCCTAGAGTAAGGTGTATATTTATAATTTACTTCTTTTTATGTATTATCTAAATTCCAATTAAAGAATTGGCTATGTTTTGTTATTATCATTATTCAAGTATGTAATTCAAACCTTGATTGAGCTTCTGGGTAATAAAAATATTTGCTTTGTGTATTTATCTAATTTATAAAAAGGTAACATAAATTGTCATTAAGCAATAATATAGATGCCTTGTCCAATGTTATACCCACACTCAATTTAAAAGGATGTAGAAATAATTTACATTTTACTATTGTTAGAAATAAAACTGTTGTTATATAAATTTTTGCTTCATTTACCTTTCTTTTATGCATTTCACCAAGTTAGTTGAATAATGCAAATGAGCTTCATGAATTCTAAAGCTATGATTTGGTGCTAACAAAATGTCTACTAAAAAGTATAAATTAAACACAGATTACTTGTGGCACTGTTAAGTCTTTAATAGTATAACCAGACCAAACTAACAAATATCCTAGTGACCTCAGGTATCATAAGTTACATCTGTATGATGAGCAGGTATATTACAGTTGTGGAGTTAATATTATCAATAATAAGTTTTAAGGTAATAACATCCCTCATTATAATTTAGGACTGGGTTAATAGGTCATGGCCATCATATTTTATACTTGAAACTGGTTACATTTGCTGCAAGTGTGGCCTAATCAAATCATCCTATGATTACATTTAAAACTACATATTGCAATTAACTCCACCACATCCATTCTATTTCGTATATGATGGAAATATGAGAAACATAAACCTTGAGAAGAATAAGGCAATGTTGCACAAAGAAAATAAAATCCAAAAATGAAGAACAGATTTAAAATAGGAGGGATCAGCAAAGTGGAACTGAAAATGCAAAGAAATTATGTGGAGTTGTTGTACGGTTGAGGGATGGGCTCAACAATCATTGATTATATATATATATTTTTAAGTATGAATTTGTTTGATAAATTTTAAGGCCTTCAGCAAAAATGCAAGCTTAACAAGCGGAAGAAAATACCAGAGTTAACAGAACTGATAGATATCACAAAGCTACATATGACAATAAATAATGAAAGAAAAACCTGAAACTTCAAAAGAACAGGATCGAACAACGCTATTGATGAGATTAATGGCACAAATGGAAAAAATAATTAGCCAAATAGAAAATAATAAGTTCTAATAAAATATGATAAAATGGCTGAATATAATTAATGACAAATGGAAAATAAGGTAAGTCAGATGAATAAAATTCAAAATAATCAAACCCAGTTGAAAAAAGAAATTATGAGGAAATTAGGTAGTGGATTATGGAGCTTGAATCACAGGATGGAGATTAATGAAGAGGTCAAAAATAATAAAGAACAAGATAGCAAAATAAACCAGATACAAAAAACAATCCATTGTCAGAATTTCAAATCATTTAAATATTGAAGCATAGCTTCCCATTCCATATTGACAGAATGCTGATTGGTATATATTGATGTACTATTAAACAGGTTACTCAACTGTTAAATGCTTTTGGGATTTAAAATGTTGGCCACTAAACTGTTTTTATACAAAGAGTAATAAATATCATCATCTTTGCCTTATATTCAATTTTTATTTCATTACATCTCATTGCCATAGATCAAACAGAATAATGACCAATGCAATATATTTAATTTGAGGCTCTACCACCACTAAATACTGAAGCTATATATGTGTTTACATATAAATGCTTCAGGTTATATCTATATGCATTACATATATATGCTTTATATCGAGTAATTTTTTTTTAAATGTTAAAACTTTTTCTTTTAATGAATAAAACCTTTTTATAGAAAAAATTAAAACACTTGTAAATAGGATTAAATTAAATATGAGCATGGGTGTGCATGGATAGAATCACAGAATGCCAAAGCTAGAATTGATTTTCTTAAATTTATGCAATGACAATGTCTACCTCTGGTTTCCATAGATATATGTGTTTTCCTATTCATTGCCTCCCTTGTTTTTTTATCTTTGAACCAACTTTTTCATTTTCAATTTATTAACTTGTTAATTACATTTAATTACAATCTTGACTGTATTTATCCTTAATTAAATTTTATTAGTAACCTTAATTAATTCTTGTTTTTTGGTTTTATCTCTTTTTTTGTTAATAAATTTTAATCTTATTTTGGACAATATTTTCATTTGAAATAATTTGCAAATTTTTCCATGTGTGGGACTATGATGTCTGTTATAGATCAGTAAAGAGCAACAATAGAATACATACAACTAAGTAATACACACACATATTTAATATACTAAAAGTATATATATATGCTAAAAACTTACATACACTAAGATTTACATCAAAATGTGTAAAAATAATAATTACAAGAGATTAGTAATGGAAAGAATGCAAAATTCAAAAACATCTAATCAGAATATCAGACTAAAAAGAAATAAAAATAACATTTTCTATATAACAGAAATGAACAAAATTAAATAATATTCGTAAAACAGTATTCTTAAAATAGAAAATATATTCTTAGATAAAAATAATTCCAGAAAACTAATAGAAAGAAATTTAAAAAGCAAACAAAGAAATAGGTCAGGGCATCAAAGGAGAGCAAACATCCAAAAGAAGAAAAACCTGGGCATACCTCAATAACAGGTGCATCCCAGTTGTAGATCAGAAGTCCAATGTAAGAACATTTAAAGGCCATCTCAGTCTTAATTATGGTTTTAGTAAACCTTCAGGTTGAACTATAAATTTGTAGTCATCTATTAATATTATACTATAAATTAAATCTTGTTCAAAATTTTATATTTAATGAAATTATCAACATTTAGCCTTATTATATTAAATTTTTGATTTACATTTCATTTGGATTCCTTCTCTTGAAGTCATGAATGCAATTTCTTTGATGAAGGAAGATATATATTTGTTGGCATGGTTACAGAATTTAGAAAGACAGGATACAAAACATTAAATTAAAACTAGGAAGTACACGTTAAGCTTAAAATTGAAATTAAATCTTTAAAGTAGGATAATATATTAAAGTATAGTTGACCAGTAATAGATTGGTAATGGCACAGAGGAGAATCCAAGAATTTGATAATAACCTTTCTGAGTGGCCTATCTACAATTTAGTTTATAATATTTTATTACAAATAATATAAACGATGACATTGTGAAAATGGCCATATTATTTCATTTTGTTCAGATTCTATTTTGAATCTGAAGACTTCAAAACCATATGATGCAAAATTAATTAAAAAGCTTAGCAATCCTTTTAGCCCTAAATTTTCTGAACATATACTTTACATTTATTTATATAATAGCTATGATATAAATGAGAAAAAATATAGATTATAATGCTTTCAGAGAGATTTGGCAAAGAATTGTGTGTATGAAAACTACTTGGAGGAAGCTTTATTGAGACAATTTTGGTGGAATATGGCCAATGAAATATTGCAACTACTGCCAATCTCAACTGCCATATACAAAAGACATCAAAAGATGTACTGTGTAGAAATTAGTTCAAGTCATATAAAGGGTTTTATCAATTCAATACAGCAGAAGATAACAATCCCATGAGAAAATTGCAAAAATAAAATTAGAATGCCACCGTTGCAGAAATGTGAGCACAAAAGACCAAGTGCAAAATGTAAAAATTATGAAAACATAAAGCACCTAACCACAGTCTATCATTCTAAAACAAATAAGGTATAAATAAAAAATTTCCCCCAAAATAAATATAAAGTGCATCTAGCAGTAAAATAAATAAGGTTCAGCCCAAATTTATAATAAGGAAAGTAGAGAGAAGAGCTGGCTGTCATATTTCAGACAAAATGGATAATCTTAATTAAAAATATGGAAAACAGCTAAAAGTTAACAATAACATAGCTTAAAGATAATTGGAAATCTCATTGTTATTATCATTACACTATTGAAAAAAGTTAAATTTATTTACTGTAAAAGACAAATTCCATATTAAAAGAGAATTTGTTCCCTATGCATAAAGAATTGATAAAATCAATATTGAAAGTAAAATATAGACTGAATTCCTGAAATTATATGTGGATCTGAACAGGGAAAAATAAATACCACAGTTTTGGGATCAAGCTTTGAGGGAGTGGGGAATAAACCTGTTCATTTGTAAGTTGTGCAATGATACCCTTCACACACAATGCAATAATCAAATAGATCACTCCTGTAGTGATTATTACAAAAACTAGAACAATTCTGTAAATATGGGAACTATTGGATAACAATTAACAAAGACATAAATAAAAGCCTATACTCTAATCTACATAAGACATTCTAGTGAATTTGGATGGATCAAATTCTTTTCAAAACAGAATATGAGCATTTCTTTTCACTATATGACAGTGTCAAAGAAAATTCCAAACCTGCTGTCTATTATGATCATAAGATATTGTTCAAATACAATTGTCTTTCCTTTGGAATAGCAACAATTTCAATCATTTTCCAAACTAAAACAGATGAGTTGTTAAATTGAATGGATGGAGTTCCCCCATATTCTCATGATATTCTAGCAATGTTTAATTCAGAACAATCTTTACACAATAAAAATAAATAATATATGTGAATGACTTCCAAAACTTGAAGCTACACTGAATTTCAAAAAATGCATTTGGAATACAAAAGAAATTAAGTTTCTGGATTATAATATTACAAGTCAAAGGACAAAGCACGACACCAAAAAAGGTTAAAGTAATTAAGAGTGTTCAGAGATCAAAGAATGTAAAAAAATATCAGGATTTTTTTTGGTAATTCTTTTTTTGAGAATTTTCACATCTTTTCATGATTTGCATCAATCGGCAATGGATTTGGAAAAAAACCACAAAAGAATGTTTCTCAAAAGATAAAAACATTGGTAATATTTAGCTATTTATTAGTTCATTTAGATTATCCTTTGGACATAACCTTAATAATTGATGTGATACATTGCAAGATAGGAGCATAACTTAGTTCTGACAGTGTCAAAAAATGAAAAAAATTATAATCATCTGGTCATTAACAACTATTAGGAATATTTTCTAATAAAGACACTACTAAACCATTTAAGCTCTCGAGTGACTCACTAGTATAATCTGTTATCAGTGTACAATTATGAATTACAATTTAGAAAAGATAAAATATGCTGATCCATTATCTCATATACCAAATATAATAAAAACAATAGCAAGATAGCACTAAAGTAGATAGACCAGTAAGAGCAAAATTGATCAATGGCAAAACCATAGCTCTTTGAATTAATGCCAGTACAGGCTATCAGATGCTTATGAATTGGATAAAGGATGGATCACTCAGTAAATAGTCTAAAAGTTAAGATGTTGGTGGAATTCGTAAGAGCATCTCCACACTAATGAAGGGTATATAATAATTGGCAATAAAGACAATCCTGTGTTAGGGATAAATTAAGATTTTGGAAGTATTTCACAAAAGTTGCCCTGCCATAGAACTAAAGCCCTAGCACACAGTTGGTGTGTGGTGACTTAACCTTGAGATAAAAATTGAGTATATAAAAAATTGCAAATCACATCAATCCATGACATAGTTACTGTCAAGACTAGTCTTCTTGGCCAACAATTGACAGTGCAAATGAACAATGAAAGGCATTCCACGTCATTCTTCATGGTTCTAGTTAAGGCTGGCTCAAAGTGAGATTAGTAAAAAAATACTGGTTCAGCTGAAAATGTTCAGATATTAAAAAGAAATTCTGATTACTAAGACATCTTGGTGTCCGATAAAGTCGAGGTATTTCTTCCATTCAATTTAAAGCTTTCATAATCAAGTGGGGGCAGGAATGAAACATTTTTATCCTATCATAATATTCTGAATTGAACAAGACTGCTGAGAAAACAGTTCACCAGTTGAAGCAACATATAAATAATATTGTGATAGCATGCAAGAAATTATGATAATTTCCTCAGCACATTACTCAATTCAAATAATTTCCAGTATTCATTTCCATTATAATGTTAATCATATCCAAAGAAACTGGTTACATGATAACCCTACTAAGAACACCAGTTACTTGGCGAATCAGGAACTATATCAATTCTCAAATTATTCTAATTGACAATGTTATTGAAAATGTAAATCTGGAAATTCACTGATAAAAAGCAAAGCAATAACCTAAAAACACGAATTGAAAATCGCCACAAAGAAATATCTTCCCATTTCTCTAAGATTGCATGTGGGACTCTGGAGAAGATAATGCTCTGGTTTAGTTAGGAGCAAACATGGAAAATGCGTGCTAGCTATTCGCACACACACACATTTAACACATGAAAAAGTGTTCATACCATAAACTTACATAAGATAAAATTCAAAAAAGTAAGTAATCAGGTTAATTAGGAAAAACTTTTAGATAATAGAAAAACATTAGATATTTCCAAGGCAGCAGCCTTAAAATATTAAATAGTGATATTTCAAAGAATTGTTAAAAAAAAAAAAGGGTAATTAAACTCCAAACCAGAGAGAGGTCAAGCTTTGGTGGACTAGCGATTAGCATAGCTACCTTCTAACAGTTGGCCCGGATTCGCTTCCCGGTCAACGCTTTGACATATATATAAAAACCAGGGAAGAGGTCAGCACGTCAAGCTAAAAGAAACACCTAAAGGAAGATGGGCCTTGATAAGCCTTAAAACCCGACATCCCAGACCACAAATGCGATCTAAGGACACTTTAAGGAGTCCGGACATAGCAATTTCTAATTGGAAATCAGAAAAACAATAACTATTTTTACTTTTTCTTCTTCGTTTAATACTTTTAAAAATTATCTTCATTTTCAACTTTACTTCTTTACTCAAATCAATTTCCTTCCAAGTTTTTAAAACGTTTAAACACCGACTCTAGCAGAAAATTGAACATCACATAATTACAAACGTTCAAGACAGTAGTATGGCATTTAGTGGTCTTATTTGGATAATAAACTGCTATATTTTAGTTAGGCTTCATATAATTTTAAAAATGTAAATTTACATTAAAATACTATAGCTACGTAATGAGAATTTTATAAGTTTAGTTTAATCCGACAGTTTATCAATAAAAATACTAAGGCTAAATCACATAATTAATTTATCCTAAATAGAAACAATTAATATTATGTGTGACATTAAATTTATGTTTAAGAAAATCTTACCAATTATCCTTTTTTAAGCATGAAAATATCAGTTTATCACTCTTCACACTTGTTGCAGAGCGCCGTCTATCGGAATTGGTAAGCTTACATTAAACTGATTCAAATCTTTAAAAATTATAATATTCCTATACAGTATATAAATAAGTTTTTTTATTTACATAAAGAAGGCTGTAGAAAAAGTCGTTTCAGCTTCTTGTTATCAAAAGGATCCATAAACTGATTAATATTATGTAAAAATTCTTTTTCCACAGCCTTCTTTATGTAAATAAAAAAACTTGTTTATATAATAATTTTTATGATTTTTATCCTATATTTCGGGAATTTTCTTAATGATTACTCATTATCACGGATTGTACATTAATTATCTGGAAAAATAACAATATTAACGTGACAAAAACACGCAACAAAAGGACATTTATAAATTAAAAGATTGAATAAATTTATCATCAAATAATATTAATGTAGTATAAGAAAATAATAAAGATCTATTTGATGATTGAAATTATGCAATAGTATATATAAAATAGATAGATGATCATCATCATGAATGATATTCCGTCCCATGGACAGGTTCAAAGAGCAATTACATCACTCTGCATTGTCCAGGTCTTCAATTCCACAAAACTTTTCGCATCTCTTATATCATCCAGCAAGTCAATCTCTTTCATCCTTCTTGCTTCCACTCACCATTTCCTCCAAAACATCTTTCATTAAACTATAATTTCTGCTTAATATATATGTCTAAGTTCAGTTTTTTTCTACTTCTAATTTCCTTACTCAATCTTTTTTTTTCCATTTACTCTTGTCAAAACTCCTTCATGTTATTTTATTCATCCAACTGATTTTTTCTATCTTTTCCCCATGACCACATCTCAAAGGCTTCCAATCTGTTCCTAATTTTATTACTCACTATCCATGTTTCACAACCACACATTTGTACACTCCACCCATAGCATGCAATTAATCTTTTCCACAATTTTCTCTTCAAAGGTCACAAAATTTTTCTTTCTCTTAGTAAATACTCCTTTTGCCAATGTTATATTTTCTTTTAACTTCATCTTCACTTCTTCCATTTTCACACAATCCAAATACTTAAATTCTTTTATGTGTCGAAATATGTTATCATGGATTTCAATTTGCAATCTTTTTGTATTCATCTAAATCCATAAACATTTAATCTTCTCTACATTAATATTTATTCCATTTCCATACATAATATTGATTCAAGATATTCTGGAGTCACTTTTTATTCTCAGCTATAAGAGCCATGTCAATTGCAAATATTATATATTTTCTTATCCTATTACCAACATTTGTACTCTGTGATTGGTTTATGAAGCTGATATAACTGACATCGTTGAAGACATTTAGTGGTAAATCAAATATTTTGTGTTAATAACTAATTTTTTCTCATAGACAAAAGGATTTAAAATTTTTCTTTTAAAAAAAAAACAAACAAGAAAATACCATGTCAGAACATTCACATTGGCTTTTGCAGTCAGTAAAGAGTAAATGGATGTTCCATCCTTGATATACAGTTGTTTTATTTTAAAAAAATCTAAATTTGTTTGTTTCCCTTGCTGTGATCATTTAGGGCATGGTTTTTATTACTGTCATTGTTTAGTTACAATTTTACAAAAGTGTGAAGACAATCCCACAAAATATAAATGCTAACTCTTTTCTTTTCTTTCCAAAAAAAAAAAACCCTGTCCCTTTCCCACACTTAGTACTCTCATAAAGATAATTTTCATGATTGTTATTGTCAAATTATATTATTTACAAATGGGGTAAGAAAAAACCTCACAGCTTTACCTTCAGCTATTTCAAAAAATTTCACAGCAATTTCTTTTTTTAGCAATTACCACTGTTTATATTCTTTTGATTATGATAAGTTAGATGAAGTTAATAGTTACAAATACCTTGGTCAGATTATTCATACAGACGGAAACATAATGGATAAAATTAATCATAGAATTAAACTTGGTTGGAGTGCTTTTGGTAGAAATAACATGACACTAAAAGGAAAGGAAGGTTTTTAATTTATGTGTTTTACCAGTTAATACTTATGGATCTGAGACTTTGACACTTAATAAAAGAGCAATATAGAGACTTTAGACTGCTCAAAGAAGTATGGAGAGATATACGTTGGGAATAACAAGAAGAGATCAAAAACGCAATATATGGATAAGAGAACAAACAGGTGTTACTGACCTCATTGAAAAAATTAAAAGACTGGAGTTGGGCTGGACATATTGCTAGAATAGATGATAATATATGGATAATTGAAATCTTAAACCGGATTCCAAGAGATTGTAAAAGACCCAGAAAGAGACCACATGTGAGATGGATAGATGAAATATGAAAGTGTGCAGGGGTGATGTGGAGAAGAGAAGCTAAAGATCCAAAAAGATGGTTTAAACTTGGAGAGGCCTTCATCTTGCAGTGGAATAATAATGGTTGATGATGATGATATTCTTTTGATCAAAATACATAACATTCACATTATATTATTTTTATTTGGAAACACAAACCCAAAAATCATATCTTTGTATGATTTTTTTATGATTAATGTGAAATTGGCAAGGAAAATGTTAAGTTTATTACTTTGTACATTCAATAGTGGTGAGTAGCTACTCCAGAATGTAAAAAAAGGCATGTATATACTAAATTGTTATTGAAATAACTTAAAATAAAAGAAAATATGCCTACATGTTTGATAAAAAAGATTTTTAATAAATGTATTTTACCAGCTGTTATATAAAAAAATCTTAGATTTGGATTCTTAACTGAAGACCAACACAAAGTGTTTAAAAAACTTAACAAAATATGGAGAGAAAGACAAAAAAAAGACTAAAAACAAATTCATGAGTGAGAGAGAAAGAGTAGCAGATATTAGATATTATTGAAATCCTTAGGATATTAAAAAGAAACTGGATTAGATATATTGCTAAAACTAGATAGATAGTTGAAGTTTAAAAGATAATCCAACATTGTAAAGATATGGAAACAGACCATATATGAGATCAGTGGATGAAATAAAAAAGAAAGTATGGAGAAAATAAGTTATATATCAGATAAGTGGGTAAAATGAAACAGATATTCACTTTGAAATGCTTGCATTATAGCCAAAAATGATGACAAAATATATTTGAATTTATATGTACATTTGTAACATACTGATTTTCAATTTGACTTTTTTATAATTAGTGACTTCTATCAAAGACACTAATATATAAAAGTGTAAAAACTATAATTATGAAACAAAATTTTTATAACTTTTTCAACCGCTTAACATATAATACCCCGAATATGAAAAAAAAAATGATGTTTTTCTACTGATTGAAAAAAAAACCCCAAAAGCATTAAATTTCACAATTATAATCAAACTTATGAATTCGGAATTTGTATAAATAAATTATATAATATCAATAATTATGCGCTTATAACGCTCGTAAAGAAGTTATATATATTATTAAATTTATTTAAAGCTTAGCCCTTTCAAAGCTCTGTGGCTTCATAATCATTATGTTCTCAAGAGATTTTTAATATATATATATATATTGTAACCTTTATTTAGTAAAGCCGATGACAATTACCGTCACCAACAACCCATCTTCTCTCAAGTGCCACTTCTAACCTTTAAAAATACGACGTTGTTTACACCACCACCAACACCACCTCTTACGCGATCTCCCTCGGGATCAATGGCGATGGGATAGAATATTAATAAGAATATTTGCCAGAGTGCCAAATTGCAACTTCGATGAAAATATTTAGGCTAAACTTTATTTCAATAATTTATTTAATAATTTCTAATAACAATAGCTAATGAAGGGGTTAATAAATAATCAATAAATGGAGAAAACACTGAGAGCGCAGTAAAAAATAATAATAATACTCTTGGAAATTCGTATTTATTAAAGATAAGAAACTTTAAGCTCCACTCCCATTACAATTTATACTCTCAGCACACTCCCCATCCATTACCATTAAAGTCACAATTAAAATTTTGTTTCACATTATAAATAGTTCCATGCCCATCTCCACCTTCCTGATCCATCCCTCCATCATCCTCACATTCATAAGTCCTTTGCGCTACTATCTCTTTTACTCTCAATTTTTCATTGTACTAGCTCATTTATCTCCTATGATAATTTCTTCTCAGGGTTTTAGAACAATAAGGTCTGGAAGTTGAACAAGCTGCTATGGATTATTGGTGACAAACACTCTTCCCCATGTTTACCTCCTTAGTTGACCTTGGCTGACTTTAACGTAGCCAATGTCCACTTACACTAGAGCTCTAATAATTAAACTTACATTAAATTGTGGAAGTAACATATTATACACACTTTAATAACTAAAGAAAAATCCCAAAGAAGTTTATCTAGAAAGGTGTTTGAATACAACGGATGGGGAAAGGATTTTATACCCACTTGCTGCATCCACTATCACCCAATAACCATCCCGCAATTCATAATCTATACTTTAAATATACTAAATGATTTCAGAAATATTGGTAATTTAAATCTTTCAGTATTACATAAGCTTAGAAAATTAACCATTAAATAAATTTTACCTGGTGTGATTTAATAAAATAATGCTTCAAATATAAGTAAGTGTATTGACGCATGATTGGATTTGAAATTTCTAGATTGTAGTAAACCACAAAACATTGAGACTTACACAAAATCTTATTCTAAAAACAACAATTTTTATTATCAAATATAAATCAATACAATAATATTTACATTATTTACATAATTCCTATGGCTTTCCCTGGTTCTTCAACCATATAATAAAAAAAATAATTCCTAAATAAACTGCTAATTTTGAGATATTATAGAATACATTCTTTTTTAACTCTTACTCACTAGGGGATCACAACTGCCACGGAGTAATAATAATAAAACAGATATATAACGCTAATATTAACCTTCATTTTTTTCGTCTTTTTAATTAAGATATTCGGATTGATTTTCTAATTACCCCTATTAATTCTAAAGATAATTCTTCTGATAATAAAATTTAATAATTTTCCATTAATTATCTTAACCTAATATGTCTTCACCTAATGCTTTACAATGGATATATTTTAAGTATTGCTTGCCTTCTCGCAATCAAGTTACCTTTCAAGTGTTAGTTAAGGCTTTACTTCATTAGTGTATGAAATCAATTAAAATATATATATATAAGCTCTGCGCACAGATAATGAAGCTATCAAACGTAAGTAAAATTATCAAAAGTTACCACCAAGTGCTTTCGGGACAGTTTATAGTCCCATATTCATGGCTACTTGTGTTTAGTTAAGAACTGTAATATTAATGCAAATTCGTATGAAGATGCTACATAGACCATTTTCGAGACAGAGAAAAGCAGACCTCTCTTCTATTGATTGCTGCTGGGTCACTTACTATGTAGTAAGCTTCCCTAACTTTGCATTTAATATCGTTTATTTCATAGCAAATGACACTGGCTGTGGTGGGTAGAAAGGCATGGCCAGTGGCTCTCATGCTCACCGAAAATTGAATTGCCTTCACGCTTTGTTTTGGTTCTGTTATAGAGATATCTATGTTGAGCTACTCTGGTTGCAATGTTGGAACGAAAATGGTCTATGTAGCATCTTCATACGAATTTGCATAAATTTGCATTAATATTACAGTTCTTAACTAAACACAAGTAGCCATGAATATGGGACTATAAACTGTCCCGAAAGCACTTGGCGGTAACCTTTTGATAATTTTACTAGAGCACATATATATATTAATTGCTTTCAAGTGTTAAGAAATCGGTACTTAGCTTAATCATTATCATACATGCATACAATCTGCATCAATGTTCTTATGATAATAATACTTGTGATCTTACCATTCCAGCGAAATTCTCAGCTGGCTGTAAATATACTTTCTAGATAATTCTATATATGCACTGCTTACTATATTCTCAGGTCTTATTTAACTTTTAAGTTTAATGTATTTTTTTCTTGTATTTATAATTAAAAGATTTAAAATAATTAATTAGAGCCACTTGTTACTAAAATATCATAATTAGAAATTAGCTGCTTTTAAATATATATTTCTTTTACATACTATATTATTTCTTTTCAGTTCAATTTGAATTTATAATTAAGCAGAAATAATAAGATTGATGAATGTATACATTTTCATATTAAAACTCCACATAATTAACAATATTAAACTTTTGATTGAATTTTTATAGATCCATAATGTAAATCTTCTTTTGCTTATTATTGGTGACTACTTTTCTCAGAAATATAAAGCACTTTTAAAAAAATCACAATGAAAACAGCTGATAAACTGGAGTTCTCTCATTTGAAATTTTAATATTAACAAGGACAAATAAACAAAAAAACTTAATTATATTATGAAGAATCAATTGTTAATGCTACAGTAAGATAAACTTTCTTCTTATACTTTTAATACAAGACAAATTTGTTTTTTTCACAGCTCACTTATGGATAGACTGGAGATGATGTAAAATCCCACTTACCTAAAGATACAAACTTACTTTTATGTAAATACTTTACTCTCCTATTTTCTTAAAAAGCCTCCAGGCAAGTAATCTTCCTAAAAAAATTGGTCACACTAATAACATTTTAAAAAGTTCAAATCAAAAAAATTTTTATTTTAATGAAAATTTGTTAATTACATTTGAGATAAAAATTTTTACCTCCTTTACTATTTTCTTCTGTAATTTCAATTTACAAGCAAAATTTTTAGCAGTATACAAAAAAGTTTATATATTATTACAGTAGCTTTTTCATTACATAATCTTTGTATTTTATCATTAAATAAATGTTTTTTGTTTAGTCAAAATGGACTTTTCTGCAACATTGCCCCCGATTATCTATGTTTATATTTGACCAGACTTAAACAATTGTTTTAAAACGTCTACATTCAAATTCTTACTTTTTAATGTTATGTTTACATTTAATATTATATATTTTTCACATATATAAGTGTATGCTGTAAAGAATACGTATTTTCTGTATTTAAATATACATGTCATTAACCATTATACAATTTATATAAATACTAAGTGACCATAGAGGATTTGAACACAGACTTTCAAGCTCTCTTAGCAATACTTCCTATCTCATACAACCAATACCATGACCACACATATATAAAAAGGATAAATGATCTCCAAACCAGTACTCATCAGTTGATTTAGTTTATCCCCTTCCACACACACATATATAATTAGTATTTGTTTATATTAAGATAGCAAATCTTCAAAGTTTAAGGGTTAGTCTTCAATCTACTCCAATTTATGACTTTTCAGCAACCCATATCATTGAAAATCTGATGATGGAACACCTGAAGACTTGTTGATGCCAATATTATTGTCATACCAATGTTGAGTTTAAGTCATTCTGACCTTTTACATATAGAACTTTATCCATTTAATTACATGGAAGAGGGATAGATAGAATACATTAAAGTCAACATGGGTATGACAATAATATTGGCATCAAAAAGAGATTTAGGTATTTCATCACCAAATTTTCAATGGTATAGATGGCTAAAGACTTTGGAATAGATGGAAACCTGTTCATTAAAGTTTGAAGATTTTCTATCTTAATATAAACTAAACATTGATTATAAGTGTGGAAGATGATGATCTGGACCAAATGATGAATGCTGGTTCAGCATGAAATTATGTATATTGGAGATAATTTATCTTTTCACCTGAGTGTTGTCATGTGTATCAGTTGTATGAGAGAATAAATGAAGGAAGCTTGAAAGTCAGTGTTTAAATCTCTTCTGATAACATCTAACTCTCCAAGTATATAAATAATATTTGTATTCAATCAAATATCACAAATACTTAGTGAATAAAAGATATCTATTATAAAATGTCAATGTATTTGTAAACTATAATATGTGTTAATATGAAATACACACGTATAAATTAAAGATATATAATAACCATAAATCAAATGAATGACAAACTTTTTATCGATTTATTCGAGCGCTTTCAAAGGTCTAAGCCTTCATTTTCAAAAAGTAAACTATGCAAATTAGGTCAGACTAAATATGCAAATAAGGGTGGGATAGATCTAGATCTGCCACTTCTTAGATATGGCATAAAATGTCTCTTTTTTATTCATGGCATGCACATCAGAGATGATATAACATGCCTCTTTTACTTTTCTTCACAATTTGTGCTGCTCTCTGCACATAACGCGAGGCTTGTCTGCCCTACACTGGTGTCCCATAGAAGCTGCATGCTGTGCAAAAATAGATAAATGGGATGGGTCAACTGAGGCCTTATTGTATGCATATACGTGCTGTGCAAGTCTCGTAAGGATGGATGCCCTAGTCTCCCCATAATATGCTGCTGGACAATTATTATTACTACACACGATCTTGTAAATGGCATGTTGGGCGTATATTGGGGGGATGTAGTCTTTAGTGTTGTTTATACATCTGTTGAAATTGGGAGGAGAGCGGTAACGTAAACTAAAATCATTATTAAAGATTGTGTGTAAATCTTTATGTATATTTTTAATATATGGCAGCAAGATACAAAGTTTATTTTGTTTCTGTTCTCGAACGGGACAGTTTTCAAAATTCCTAATAATATTATCGATCGCTCTCTTATTGTATTGGATCATCATCTTCCTACAATTCTTATATTTATTCTTTAGTTATTTATTTATGATTTTTTCTTACATCGATCATTTGTGAGGTTGTGCTCTTTTCCATTTATTTGGTCAATATAATATTAAGTTTTGTTTATTTATTACAAGAATTGATATAAATGATGTTTGCAAAACATGAGAATTATCACTTATTATAAAAGTATGTGTGGACAATGTGAAAACTGCATTTAATGACTTCGTCTCCAATATTAAGGCTTTGAAAAATCGACAGTTTTATATGAAATTAATTTTTAAATTATTAAATGGTTAAACAGGTTAAAAATCTTAGAAGCAAGATAATCAACTTTTTTTCACTAGTTTGAAAAATGAAATATTTACGCTTTTAAGACCTAACATATTTCACACTAATATTTAAATTTAAAGAGAAATATTAAAAAATTTCAAACACATAATGAAATGCTTTTGCTACATGCTCTAAAAACAATATGGACAATAAAGTATATAATTGATTAAGAAAATTTTGTAATGATTGGGTTAAATTCTTTAACAATTGCATTAGATAGCTTTCAAAAAAATAATGCATGAAATTTAATCAAGTATTCACCTGTATTCATATAAGTTATGGAAATAGCAAACTAAAAAATCGAGGTAGATAATATTTAAAGGTATTTATGAATATATATATATATTGTACCCTTTTCTATAGGTCAGTAATAGTCCATCTCAATCAATTATTAAAAATTTTAAATTTTAGAATATGTTATTTTAATATGTTAATTATAGTTTGTCAATTATAATATAAAGTACAATTTGAAGCTAAAGAAAATACGTAGTATATAAAATTATAATGAATCATTTAAAAATAGTTATGTAAAGCTTTAAATATTGTTGCATATGGTTGTAAAAGCTGGCCATATTAAATAACACAGCTATAATTATTAAAAGTATATTTAAAAAATTCGATTTTAATAGTTTAAAACTTATAGTTAATAAATGCTATGTTTAAATTTATAATCATATTTAATAGTCAAAAATTAATATAGTACATTTTAAATATAAACTTTATGATGGTGAAAATTGTATTTAATTCTATATTTTAAATTATTTTTCCAAATTTTTATAATTATATTATTAAATATAATAAGTGTATCAATTTTATAAATCTGGGCAGAGAAATAGATTAAAAATCGTCTGTCAAAGTTATTGATCATGTGACTTGTATAATGCATACTTTCACACACACTGCTTGTTTGAATTAATAACAAAGTTTAAAATATTTTAAAAGATTGCATTATAGAATTGGATGGAATTATTGCCTATCATAATAGCAAATAATAATAAATATTAAGTTAACTATCGTATAAGATGTTTTAAATAATGTAATGAAGACGAATACAGTTAATAAAAAAATTAAATATTTTGTTAAATAAAAATAGATAAATTGAATATTAAAGATGGAATAGGTTATTAAAATAATTTTAAAAGTTATTTTAAATGTTTAAATAATTTTGATAAAGTAATAATTGATTTAAAAGTAGTATTTTAAATAATATTTTTGAGTTATTACGTCATAAATTTTTATTTTAAAGATTCAATTCTTAAAAAACTAAAAATATGTAAATTTGTTCTCAAGCTAAAAGTGAGAATCAACCAATCAAATGAGGTATTCTTACAGACTATAAACATGAATTGCACGGAGGGTATCAGAGGAGATTAATAATGTATTGAAACCAGAGAAAGATATATTAGCAGCTATCAAAGAGATAGTATTTTTTAAATTTTTATTTTAGTCAATTTTTAATATTTTCTTATAGTTTTATTTGCAAAAAACTAATTGATATTTTTTAAAAGTATTTTGCAAAAGAGAGTTTTAAAATATATATATATTTGGGAACTTCTTGAAAATGATTTTCTAATTTTTAAAAGTTACTTGCCAGGATTATTTTATCTGAAATTTGACCTAAACTTCGCAATAAAAAGTGGATATACTGTAGAATAAAATGGATATAAATTCTAATAATATAAAAATGTTTTTAGAATATTTTGATACAGCTTTATTAATGCTTCACCGGAGAACTGTTCTAGTGTATAAACCCTCAGTTCGGACATTATACGGAGTCTAAAAAAAAAAAAAATGTATTGAGACGTATTATTTATAAGTTTATCCAAGATTTATTTTTTAAAAATAGTAATAAGACAATTATATCTTATAAATCGTTTTATATAATATTATATCAAAAGGAGTAAAATGTTGTATCCTTTCTGAAGGTAACATTTTTTTTAAAAAAAATATTTTCAAGAATTAAAGAAAGAACCCAGGAGAATATGTTACTGAAGCGTTTTTTTTTATATTAAAACCTCCAGTCTTAGAATTGTTTAAAATGTATTTAGAAAACATTTGTTTAAAAGTACTTGAAGTTTTTTTAAAAAGGTGATATATAAAAAAATATCAAACGAAAGTTTAAATTTATTAAGGATGGAAACTTATATAAAAAAAGTGAACACATAGTTGAATAAAAAATGGATCCATGAAAATATTGTAAAAAAAAAAAAACTTTACCAAGTATTTTTAAAGCTAAATTAGACGGAAGATGCATCGGATATGCCGCAGAGAATATTGGCAGAGAATATTGAAGAAATTTCACGGGATTAATTAATATTATGATTTAATAATTATCGTCCTAAATACTAAAACCAAGGATTATTTTCTATAAATTTACTAAAAAAGGCTTTTGATCAGAGTAAACAACATTTTAAAATTGTTATGGGAGACTTTAATGCTAGAATTGGTAGACAAATGAAAGATGAAATTGCTGTAGGTAATTTTGGTTATGGTAATAGAAATGAGAGAGGACATAGACTTGTGGAGTTTGCAGAAAAAGAAAAACTTTATATTATGAATTCATTTTTTGAGAAAAATGTTAAAAGGAAATGGACATGGAAACATCCAAATGAAGGTACAGCAGAATTGGATTATATTTTGACTAACAGGAAATACATATTTCAAGATTGTAATGTTCTTAATAAATTTAACACAGGAAGTGATCATCGATTAGTAAGGTGTAAGTTACATGTTAATGTAAAACTAGAGACAAAAATTATTGAGAAAAACAATATTTACAGTTGATATTCCTAATCTTCAGAAACATTCTAATGAATTTAAATTAGAACTTACAAATAGGTTTCAAGTGTTAGGAGATTTTGAACATGGTTCAGATTTGAATGAAATTAATATGAAAATAACTGATACACTTTTAAAAACTGCAACAAAGATAGCTGGTAGAAAAAAGCAGCAATTGACTAATAAAATTTCTACTGAGACTAGAGAATTTATGAAGAAAAGAAGGAATATGAAGATATACAAAAATGATGTATTAAAAAGAATTGAATATCTCGAATTTTGTAAAATGGTACGGAAAAGAGTTGAAAATGATATAAGAAAGTATAACTGTGAAATAGCAAGGAAAGCTGTAGAAGAAAATAAAAGTCTCAAGAATGTTAAATAACATTTTGGTATTGGTAGGAAATTTATATCTGCAATAAGAAAAAAAGATGGAATTATTACTAAAAAGAGAGAGGACATCATGAAATTGGTAGAAGATTTTTATCAAGAATTATATGGTAATAAAGAACAAGTACCTCCTATATCTATTACATCTTCTGAATTGCCCAGAATTTTAAATGAAGAAGTGAGACATGCAATTAAATGTATGAAGAAAGGAAAGGCTCCAGGAAATGATGGAATTATAATTGATATATTAAAAGAAGGAGGTGAAGAAATAGAAACAATTTTAGCAAAGTTATATACCAAATGTCTAAATGATAAAGATGTACCAGAAGATTGGAAGAATGCAGTAATAATATTAATATTTAAAAAAGGTGATAAAGAAGATACTAGAAATTACAGACCTATCAGCCTTTTATCAGTTTTATATAAAATTTTTACCAAGATAATTACAACTCGTCTACAGAGAACTTTGGATTTCCACCAACCAAGAGAACAAGCTGGATTTAAAAGTGGTTTTAGTACAATAGATCATATCCAGGTATTGAGAGAAGTCATAGAAAGGACAAATGAATATGAGTTGTCATTATGTTTTGGATTTGTAGATTATGAACAGGCATTTGATTCTATACACATTTCTTCAGTGATTAAAGCATTGGATCATCAAGGTATAGATCCAGGATATTGTCATATTTTAAAGAATATTTATAAAAATGCAACAGCAACAATTAGATTACATAATGATACTGGAAAAATCAACATTGAGAAAGGTGTAAGGCAAGGTGACTCCATATCTCCAAAACTTTTTACAGCAGTGCTGCAAGAAGTATTTTGTGGATTAAAATGGGAAACTAAAGGAATGAAAGAAAATGGAGAGTATTTAAGTCATTTAGATTTTGCAGATGATGTAGTTGTTTTTGCAAATAATGCTTCAGAGCTGCAGGAAATGTTGCAGGAGTTAGCAGATGAAAGTAGAAAAATAGGACTAAAGATAAATGTTAAAAAGACTAAAGTAATGTTTAATCGATTTGCTCAAAATATGAAAATAAAGATTGATTATGAAGAATTAGAAGAAGTTAACAGTTACAAATACCTAGGTCAGATTATTAAGAAATTAATCATAGAATTAAACTTGGTTGGAGTGCTTTTGGTAGAAATAACTTGATACTAAAAGGAAATATGCCTATGTGTTTGAAAAGAATGTTTTTTAACAAATGTGTTTTACCAGTTCTTACTTATGGATCTGAGACTTGGACACTTAATAGAAGAGCAATACAGAGACTTCAGACCACTCAAAGGAGTATGGAGAGATGTATGTTGGGAGTAACAAGAAGAGATCGAAAACACAATGTATGGGTAAGACAACAAACAGGTGTTACTGACCTTATTGAAAAAATTAAAAGATTGAAATGGAGTTGGGCTGGACATATTGCTAGAAGAAATGATAATAGATGGACAATTGAAATTTTAAACTGGATTCCAAGAGATTGTAAAAGACCCAGAAAGAGACCACATGTGAGATGGATGGATGAAATAAGAAAATGTGCAGGGGTGTTGTGGAAAAGAGAAGCTAAAGATCGGAGAAGATGGATTAAACTTGGAGAGACCTTCATCCTGCAGTGGATTGATAATGGTTGATGATGATATATATATATTAGATACCAAGCAGTAACCACCTAAACATTCACAGTAAATATAGTAAACGATATTTCTCACTGCTGTCAAGGCAACCTTCACACCTTTTAATAGCAAGAATGGAAATCCATTCTTACTAATGGTCCATTGAATATATATGGACACTAAAAGCTTGCAACTTGGCTACAGAGTATGAAATATTTATACAATGAAGTTTAAATAAACCTCTTTAAACATAAAATAAACATGTCACTGTAATGCAGACTAATAAATAGTCAATTATAACATTACAAACTGCAATATTTTTAATTTGCCCTTGTATTATTTAGAAATAATATATATATATAATGATGTATTATGGCAGGAGTACTGTTTAAAGTGGAATAATCATATTCTGGCAATTTCATTTTCAGTTTGTAATAAAAGCAATATAAGAGCTACATATGATTGGCTTTGTCAATGGTAGGATTCTTCATGGCAATCAATTTTCATTCCTGTATTGGTTTTTGTTTTGCAATGATCTGAAACACTCAGTTTTAATTCCCAAAAAAAAAAAAATAATAAAATTCTTAGAACTAAAGATCCCATAGAAATAATGTTAATTGCATTTTATTGGGACCACAGTTCAATAAAATATAAAATTGCATTTACATTAAAATTTTTTAAAAAATCTGAAAAATGTAAATAGATATTTATCATTTTGATTGAACAACTGATGCACATTTGTCAATTTTTTTTAAATTGAATCACGATAAGATATTTTCTTACAAGGAAAAAAGTTGCTATAATAACAATTTTGGTCTCAGATCTCAGAATTTGACAGTATAATGTCAGACCCCACTATCTGTAAAGTTGGCTAATAATGTCTTTGTGAATCTGGTATTTACAAAAAAAAATTTATAGACAGAATCTTATTTACGTATTATACTTTTATGATAAACTAAAAATGACAAGAATTTTATTCAAAAATTGGTTACACGTAGTTCTTCATCTATGATGTGTCTATCCTCTAATTATTATTGTTTTAAGATAAATTTATTTTTGAAGTTCATGTCTATAGGTAACCATGTTACTGAACATAAAAAAATATTTTTTATTAAAAATAAACATGAACATATATCAGAAAAGATGTAGCAGAGAATAAAAGAAATGATCTTAGAACTATGATGTGTTTCCCATTTTTTGAATTATTTCATATACTAGGTCTGACAATCAAGTTCTCAAACTTATAATCATTTTCTTATGTTAACAGAACTGTACAAACAACTAGGTAATGATTTAAATTTTGGTATATTGGGATTCACAGCTACATAGGGTGAGGCTTTGATAAATGGCTATTGTTACACATCAAACAAACATTAAATTTCTTGTTAAATTTGATGAGTGAAAATGAAATCTGAAAATGTTAATCAAAGTTTAAGGAGATAATACAAAACAGGAGTGAATGAACAGATTGAATGTTTTTCTGAGGTGAAAACATTACTGATGAAGATATTAAAGTGAAAAACAAAAGTGATGCAAATACTGCAAAAATTCATGGCATTGTGAGTGAAAATAATCAGCTAACTGTGAGAAGCATAAAAATTAAGTAAATATCAATAAAACACCTGAAAATCTTAGCATGAGAAAGGTGTGTACAAAAATAGTCCTGATGAAACAAAAGCAAAAGAATCAAAGTTCATTAAGCTCTTTTGGAGAAACAAGATAATGTTGTGCACCATGTTATTAAAGGTAATAAAATATGAGTGTACTAATATGACCTAGAACAAATCACCTAAGTGCACAACTGATATCAGCCACTTCTCCATGACCAAAAATATTCCATCTGTGAAAATCAAGTCAAAACAATATTACTAATTTTATTTGACATTAGACCAAAACATTATTCTGAATTTGTTCCAACAGGACAAACGGTAAAGTTTATTATTTCGGTGCTGAAAAGTCTGCATAAAAAAGTTAGATGAAAATGACCTGAACTTTTTGTCAAGAATTCATAGCTCTTGCATCACATTGCAGCATGGTCACATGATACTATCTGTGAAAGACTTTTTGACCCGTAAACAAATAACTGTATTGGAACATTCAGTCTCTCTGAATTGAATTCCAATGATTTTTTTCTTTACTAAACATAAAGAAGATATTGAAAGGAAGAAGTTTCGATGACATCCAAAACATTAAAAGTAATACAATGACAGCTGTTATGACCATTCTAGAAAAAGAATTCCCAAATTGCTTTGAATGATGGAGTAACCATGGTAGTGGTGCATACCATCCCAAAAAAGAGTACTTCAATGTTCATCATAGTGCTTTCTGGTCTTAGTTCCTAAATTTAATTCTCAGACTTTGTATTCTGGGAAATGTCAATTAAGTCTGGATTTACCTAAATTGAAATTATGGATGTAGGCAATTGGTATATAAAAAATTCAGCTAACAACTATTTATAACTCACTATCAGCTCATGACTATGTGCATCCTAGAATCAACATTCTGGTGTAAAGACATTTTTTTCTTGGATTATCATCTACTTTTAAAAAGCTCTTATAATATCAGCAGCAATCTAATTATTAAAAATAATTTTATTATAATTGTAATTTTTCATTCCAAGCATCTTAATAAAAAGTAAATATAAATAAATAAATAAATATTAAAACACTTCAGTGGTGAGTAAAAAGAATTTTAAAATGATTTGTTAAAAATTATGAAAACATTAACAAAAGATTAAAATCATGACCTGGCTAATAATTTTTGATTGGAGAAATAAATTTTATTTCTGTTGACTATGAAAAAAAAATTATAAAAACCAAGGATAGTGAGCGTATCATATTTAGAAAAAAAAAGTTTTAAAAGTATCTTTACATTTCGTATTAATAAAATTAATATCATTGCTTATATTAATTAAGTACCAATATAAGAAAATATTCTCTGACAGTGATAAACAATTCATTCATAATTTATAAGGCAGAAAAATACTATTGTAAATATTGTTTGCTCTCAATTTTTTTTAAATCTAATTAACATCTACTACATATTCTAAACTTCAACATTTTTCAAATAAATTATTTTGGGGCCAACTTTTTTAGACATTTATATATTTGTAGTCCAAAGGATGAGGATCTTCCTTAAATAAGATTATAATAATTTGCCAAGTAAAAAAACTCCTGCCTTAAATCCAATTTGATGCCTCTCATTATCAATTGGACTGGCTAGTTAAAGATATCCAATCTGCTAAATGTATCATTACTATTGCTTTCTCAATGTCAAAGGCTTTGTAATTAAAGAATGAAATAATTGTTTCATGAATCCATAATCCCATGGTAACATTTAATGAAGAAATGATAAAAGACATGAAATTCATAATGATAAAATGTAAACCAATATAAATAACTAGACAGTAGGACAAAAGAAAGTGAGAAAAGACACAATAAGGTAGAAAGACAGTTAGTCTTTCATTAACCAACATCGTATCTTACAATGTGGTAATATAAAGTTTTAATGAAATAATGCTTATCGATTATTACCAGTTAATCCTCATATATAAAATTCATTATTCCATTATATGATTCACAATATGTTATGAATTTGTATATTATATAAACAGGTTTTAAAATCCATGTCATTAGATAATTTCAATTTAAAATAATGCAGCGGAATTATTTCCTTACAAAACATTGCTATGTAAAACTTTTTGCCTTAATGCAGCAGGTTTAAGTTCCATTGTCCATAGAATATTATACATAAAAAACAAAAGAACAATTATTTTGGACAAGGAATTGCATGCCAACATGTCTACCTGAATTGCACAATACTGATATTTATACAATCGAGCTAAAGTGCAAATTAATACCAAATCCATTTTCTATGAGCACGAATTCAACCTAGGCCATATTTTTGAATCGACTTCTGCCACTGTTGTTTATTTTGAACATAATGATACCAAACACAAAGTGAATGAGACCTGGCACATTTCTAGAGGTAAACATGCAATAAATAAGAGCCCTGCATCCCCTTTTCAAAATAATGGTCAATATAAATAACTTATTTACCATTCAAATATGCAAATACCCTATTGTGTTTCATTTCCTAATAAATACCACAATTTCCTTCTCTCTTTCAATGTCCTCATTATGACTATTATGATTACATGGTTGAAGGCATATTTTGCTAATTATACATGATAAAGCTTATATCTAATACTCTTGTATGTATATTTTGTTTGTTATTACATTTTCTAAATTACAGAAATGGACAAAACTAAATAATATTTCTAAAACAGCCGTTTTAAAATTCTTAGATAAAAATATGGATTTTACAAAATTATTATAAAGGGAATTAAGTTGTAAACCAGGGAATATGCCAATGTATCAAATGAGAACAAACACCGAAAAAGAAACTTGGATAAGACTCAATAACAATTGGCATCCCAGCAGCAGATCATAAGTGAGATATAAGAACATTTAAAGAAGTCATAAGTGAGATGTGGGAACATTTAAAAACCATCTCAGTTATAATTATGGTTTTACTAAGCCTTCAGCAGAAGTATAAATTTATACTATGAGATAAATTTAGTAGCAAATTTTATATGTAATAAAATTATTATTATTCAGCCTTACAATATTCAATTTTTTGATTTATGTTATCTTTTGGATTCTCTCTTTTGATGTCCCCATCGTAGTTTCTTTGATGAGGACATACATAGCATATTTATTGCCATGATCTCAACATGTCTGGTGGGTGCGGTATATACATAACATTAAATTATAACTAGGAAGTAGATGGCATGATATTTTCTGAAAACTGAAAATAAATCTGACCAGTAATCTTAGAGTGGCCTATCCAGACAAAGAGTATGGTATTTTACTGCAAATAATATAAAAGATATTGCAAGAGTGGTCACATAACTTTTGGGTTCTAAAATAATTGAAATTGTGAATCAACTTTGTGAATATGAAGACCTCAAAATTTTATCCTATGCAGAATTGGATAAATGAACCAAGCAATCATTTTATCCCTAAATTTTCTAAACATATAATTTGCATTCATTTATATAATCAATGGTAAATGAAGGGGGAAAATGTAGAAATTATAATACTCTCTGAAAGATTTGTCAAAGAATTGTGTGTATGGAGATGAGAAAACTTAAAATACTACCATATTTGACGCACCATATGTGAAAACCATTAAAAGATACACTGAGTATAAATTAATTCTAAATCATATTAATGAGTTTCATCAATCCAGTACAGTGTAAAATTCCAAACAAATAACAATTCTATGATTAAGCAAATCTGAATAGCTGCAAAAGTAAAATTATAATGTTATCATTGCAGAACTTCAGAGCACATAGCACAAAAACGCACATGGGAAAGTACAAAAGTTGTGGAAACAAGAAGCCCCTAGACAAAGTCTATCATACTAAAAATTAGATATAACAAAAACTCCCTGAGAGTTAAACTACATAAAGTGAACATAATAAGGAAATGTTATCATCTCTACTATTAAAATAACAATCAAGATTTATAACTGTTGAAAAAAGTTTAAATTTTTTTATGTTAAAAAATAGTTTAATTCCACATTAGTGAAGAATGATTTGCTTATTTATGCATTGTCATCCATTATCAATCCACTGCAGGATGAAGCTCTTTCTAAGTTAAATGCATCTTCGATCTCTAGTCTTCTATTCTACACATCATACCTACACCCTTTCTTATTTCATCCATCCATCTCACATATGGTCTTTTTCTGGGTCTTTCACAATCTCTTGGAATACAGTTTGAGATTTAAATTGTTCATCTATTATCATTTCTTTTAGCAATATGTTCAGACCATCTCCATTTCCGTCTATTAATTCTTTCAATAATATCAGTAACATCTGCTTGTTTTCTTACCCATGTATTGTATTTTTGATCTCTTCTTGTTATTCCTAACATCCAGCTTTCCATACATCTTTAAGTAGTTTGAAGTCTCTGCATTACTTTTCTATTAAGTATCCAAGTATCAGATCCATAAGTAAGAACTGGTAAAACACATTTATTAAAAACCTTCCTTTTCAAACACATAGGCCTATTTCCTTTTAGTATCAAGTTATTTCTACCAAAAGCACTCCAACCAAGTTTAATCCATTATATTTCTACCTGTAATATTAATCTAACAAGGTATTTATAGTTGTTAACTTTTAATTCATAATACATCTTTATTTTCATCTTTTGAGAAAATCCATTGAACATTACTTTAGTCTTAACATTTACCTTTAGTCCTACTTTCATTTGATAACTCTTGCAACAACATTTCTTGAAGCTCTGAAGCATTATTTGCAAACACAATTACATAATCTGCAAAATCTAATTGACTTCATTAAAATAATCTTCATTTACTTTTATTTTTTAGCTTTTTATTTTAGTCCACAAAATACTTCTTGCAGCACTGTTGTAAAAAGTTTTGAAATATAAAACCCCCGTCTTACACCCTTCTCATTGTTAACCTTCCTAGTATAATTATATAATCTAATTGTTGCTGTTGCATTTTTATAAATATTCTTTAGAATATAACAATATCCTTGATCTATACCTTGATGATCCAATGCTTTAATCACTGAAAAAATGCTAATAGAATCAAATGTCTTTTCATAAGCTACAAATCCAAAGCATAACGACAACTCATATTCATTGATCCTTTCTATAACTTCTCTCAATATTTGGATATAATCTATTTATATACAATTTTAATGCACAAATCAGCGCATAACAGCAGAGCTTCTTCAAATTAAATCACAATTTATTATAAACTTAATATAAATTATAATACATAATAAATAATGCCCGAGCGCTTTCAAGAGAACTTAGCTCTCATAATCATGGGTAACAAAGAGTAAGCGTAACAAGGTTGCTATGTGTAAATATATGCAGATATATGTAAATTAATTGAACTATATGCGTAAATCTAATTAACCCATTTCTTAGAAATTTTATAACACGCATCTTTCCTATTCATAGCCTTATCATCCATGGCAATAAAACATGCCTCCTTCACCTTTCTCTTAACATCATTTCTTTCCCTACAAATTATTCTTGAATTTTCAGGTTCACATGAATGACCAGTTAATTTCTGATGCATTGCGAATATTGAATTGTAAGCTGGATCTGCTTGGGCCTTGTTGTAAGAATATCTGTGCTGGGACAATCTTGTTAAGAGAGTTGCTTTCGTTTCTCCATAGTATGATGCCATGCAGTTACTTTCTGGGCATGAGATATTATAAACAGCCTGAGAAATGTTGTTGGGTGTTACAATATCTTTTGCATTGTTGATAATTCTATTGGTATTAGGGGGTATGTGAAAACATAGTTGAAATTCTCTATTAAACACTGAGTAAAGTTTTCTATGGGCATTTGCAAAGTATGGCAACAATATTCTATTTTTCTGCTGCTTAATTGCATTGTTATTAAATTTACTGTAAAATTGTCTAATTTTCCTATCAATGCTATTTTGTTTGAAACCGATATTTAATAAATCGTTTCTATATAAAATCAAATTTGCCCTTTTGTCTGCTTCAAATCTGCAAAGGTGCTCATTCCTATGTAAGAAAGACATCAATCCTGTGAATTTATGAATAGGTGGTGTGTTCGAAAGGGGTTGTATATGGCCTC
This sequence comes from Epiperipatus broadwayi, assembly GCA_028023455.1. Classification (NCBI taxonomy): domain Eukaryota; kingdom Metazoa; phylum Onychophora; class Udeonychophora; order Euonychophora; family Peripatidae; genus Epiperipatus; species Epiperipatus broadwayi. The sequence goes on along the minus strand of JAQFVV010006286.1, from coordinate 1,381,132 downwards.
TTTTTTCTATTGGTTTTATAATCATCTTATAATTGAGTGTATTAAAAGCACTTTTAAATCCAGCTTGCTTGGTTTGTTGGCTGAAATCCAAAGTTCTCTGTAGACAAGTTGTAATTATTTTGGTAAAACTGATAAGACTGAAAGGTCTGTAATTTCTAATACCTTTTTTATCATCTTTTAAACGTGAAATACGGCATTCTTCCAATCATCTGGTTCATCTTTATCATTTAGATATTTGAGATATAACTTAGCCAAAATTTTTCTATTTCTTCATCTGCTTTTTTTAGTATTTCGATTGTAATTCCATCATTACCTGGAATTTTTCCTTTCTTCATAAATTTAATTCCATGTTCATTTTTTCATTTAAAATCCTGGACAATTCACAAGATGTAATACATGTAGGAGGTAGTTGTTCTTTATTACTATATAATTCTTGATAGAATTCTTCTGCCCATGATATCGTCTTTCTTTTTAGTACTAGTTCCATCTTTTTCTTCTTATTGCAGATATAAATTTTCTTCTAATACCAAAATGTTGTTTTACACCCTTGAGACTTTTACTCTCTTCTACAGCTTTCCTTGTTAGTTCACAATTATACTTTCTTATATTATTATCAACTCTTTTTTGCACCATTTCACAAAACTTGAGATAAATGCATCAACTTAATATATCTTCACATTCTTTGTTTTCTTCATAAATTCTCTAATCTCAATAGAAATTTTATTGTCAATTGCTTTTTTCTACCAGCTATATTTGTAGCAGGTTTTAAAAGTGCATCAGTTATTTTCCTATTAATTTCATTCAAATCTGAATCATGTTCAAAATTTGCTAACACTTGAAATTGATTCACAAAATCTAATTTAAATTCATTAGAATGTTTCTGAAGATTAGAAATATCAATTGTAAATATTTTCTTAATAATTTTTGTCTCTAATTTTGCATTAACATGTGTCTGACATCTTATGAATTGATGATTACTTGTGGTTGAATTTGTTAAGGATTTCATTTTCTGCTGGTCAAAATATAATCCAATTCTGCTGTATCTTCATTGGGATGCTTCCATGTCCATTTCCTTTTAACATTTTTTTCAAAAAAAGAATTCATAATATAAAGTTTTTCTTTTTCTGCAAACTCTACAAGACTATGTCCTCTCTCATTTCTATTACCATAACCAAAATTACCGACAGCACTTTCATCTTTCATTTGTTTACCAATTCTAGCATTAAAGTCTCCCATAACAATTTTAAAATGTTTACTCTGATCAAAAGCCTTTTGTACATCCATATAAAAATCTTCTACTACTTCATCATGATGAGAACTTGTTGGGGCATAAACCTGAATTATCTGCATATGGTATCTGCTATTAAGTTGAATAACTAATCTTGCCACTCTGTCCGATACTCCATCAAACTCCATAATGTTGTTCTTCCACTTTTTATTTATAATGAATCCTACTCCACTTGTATTTCCAATATTTGTGCCTTTGCATTAGAGTATATGTCCACTTTTTAAATCGTTTCTTCACATTTTCTTCTAACTTGACATAGTCCAATAACGTCCCATTCAATATGAGACAATTATTATTCCAATTCCTATCTTCCTTCATTTGAAAGTGATCTGCAGTTGTAAATACCTAAATAAAAAGTCATCAAACGGCAGCCTGGGTCCACAATCAGAGGCTTTTGCATCTTTTGCCTTCCTCCAGCAATGGCTGCCTTGGCTGGTGAATTCATAGCCACCTGGGAATAAGGGCCATGATTTATTTTTGTCTGTTATGATTGTACATATAGCTATTAGAAAATTTTTTTCATTCATACACATATTCAGTCTGCCTTATCAGGCAACTGAGAAGAAAGACCATCTTAATCTCAAGAGATAAAAAGCCAATAAACTCACCACACTGGGTAATGCATGTTGGTGAACTTGTTCACATACTATATTAATAACCACATAGTAATAACAGCTGCAATCCCTGCTCTGTTTCTTTAAAGCCACCAAGAGGAATCATAGAGTCTTCTTTCAGTTAAAAGCAAACTCCATTCTGCAGCTCCCTTATGCATAAACATAAAAAAAAAAAACCAAAGTTGAAAGTAAAATATAAACTAAATTCATTAAATTAAATCGGACTAAACAGGGAAAGGTAAATACTATTCTTGTTGAGGCCAAGTTATGAGAGAGAATAAAACCTGTACATTTGTAATCTCTGAAAGATATTCTTCAAACACAATGTGAAATTCAAAGAAGCTTTAGATATCTAATAAAAAAGATGTTGCTACACACAGCAAGCTAGATATATATAGAGAGAGTTTTGCCTGTTTTAACAACAGTTATACAAAAGCATAAGAGGAGGCCATCATGTGATGTTTATTGGCTTAAAAAAGGAGATGTCGATAGTCATTAAAAATTCAGAATGGACCATTACCATATTATTACAAAAACTAAGACAATTCTGTATACATTTGGACTACTAGATAACAACTAACAACGCATAGATAAAACCCTTTATCCCAATAGTGGGTTTGGATAGGTCCAAATTTTATTCAGAACTGGATTTGAACACTGCTTTTAACTTCATATCAGATGAAATGATGAATGTGCTGACTATTATAACCATAAGATGTTGTTCAAACACAATTGTCTTTCCTTTGGAATAACAACAGCCTCAGTTATTTTCTAAACTAAATCAGAAGAGTTATTAAAAGGTATAGACGGGGTTACCCCATATTTTTATGATATTCTAGTAAATTTAATGCAGTAAAATGTTTATATAATAGAATATGTGAGTAATTCTTAAAATTTGAAGCTATATTGAACTAAAAAAAATGGATTTGGAATATAAAGAAAATTTAAATTTCTGGACCATATTATTACAAATGCAATAACAACATCTAGTCCAAAAACTTTTTATAATCGAGAATGCTCAGAGATCAAGGAATGTAAAAGAATTGCAGGCTTTCTTTTGGTAATTCTTTTCTGAGAACTTTCATATCCTTATATGATTTGCATCAGTCAACAGTGGATTTGGAAGAAACCACAAAAGAATGTTTCTCAAAAGATAAAAACATTGCTAACATTTAGCCATTTATTGGTGATGTGTCACATTACAGGTTTGAAACAGAACTAAGTCCCACTTTAGAAAAGACAAAACTACCCAATAGCATTTGTGTCTAGACAATGCCAAAAAAAAAAAAAAAATTATAATCACTTGGTTATTATTCACTACTAAAAAATATTTTGAAATAAAAAGGCATTAGATTGACTCACTAGTATAATCTGTTATCAGCGAACAATTATGAATTACAATTTAGAAAAGACAAATTATGGTGACATATTATCTCATAATAATATAACAAAAAAAAAAAATAGAAAGATAGCATTAGATTATGTAGACTAGCAAGAGCCAAAATTGATCAATTCAAAAATCATAGTACTTTGGACTAAAGCCAATATAAATTACCAGATGCTTATGAAATGGATAAAGGATGGATCACTCAGTGAATGGTGTAAAAATCTTCATATATGACTGTGGAATTCAGAGTAGTGACTATCAACTGTTCACAGATATATAAAACAATCCAAAGATGAACTAAAATTTTTAAAGTACTTCACAAGGATTGTCTTATCATAGAGCTAAAGCCTTAGCCTACAATTGTTGATCTAACATTGATATAAAAATTGAAGTATATATAAAAACATAATCAATCCACGATATATTCAATGCCAAGAAAAACCTGTTTTTGGTCACAAACTGCATACCATGGATTATGAAGGCTGCTCTATGTCATTTCTTCACAATTTTATTTAATGGTTAGCTCAAAGTGAGTGAAATATAGACTAGTAGACGTACTCATATTTAAAAGAAATTTGGATCACCAGAAATCCTGCTGTCATATATTGGAGGGGGATTCTTTTCCATTGAATAATCATGTGGGGAGTGAAACATGTCCTATCACATCATGAATCAACAGGATTGATGAAAAAGCTATTTAGCAGTTGAAATAGCTTGCAATAACATGCAAAAAGTTATACATTTTATGATGTTTCAAAAGCACAGTCAATTTCAAATATTTTCCAGTATTCATTTCTATCATTGTGTTAATCATATTCAAGCTAACTGGATATATATGAGCCCTGCCAAACACCAGTTACTGATAAAAGGTGGCTGCTGAAGGGTTGCATTAGATCCTAAGATCTAGGTGCAATGCTCTCAGATCCAAGGCTCCTCACTGACAAAGGCCACAAGCCAGAAACTAGTCTGGAGATATTGGATGAGTATGCCCTGGATGGAATTTTATGTACCAGCCTTCTGGCATCCATTGATTACTCTGGCTTGCATTGAGTGGCAATACTGTATAAAGAGTTTTGCCTGTTTTAATAACAGTTATAAGCAAGAATAAGAAATGGTGATCATGTGATGTTTATCACCTACCGACATCCCAGTCAACAAACGGATCTAAGATTACATTAAAGGTTATTTCGCTCATTCTTCGGATAAAAGTGCAAAATTTGTAATATAAATTAAATGTTGCATCAAATTTATATCTATTGAAATACTATTTCAGCGTATCGTATTTAATATTTTGACCTAAACTATGCGCTATGAAAGACTTTTATAGATTTACGATCGGGTTCGGATTTTTTCATTCTTTTGAAGCCCCGATTCCAGTTTGTTTGAAGAGTCCGAATATAACAATTGCAAATAGAAAAACTAATAATTATTTTTACTTTTTCGTTTAATAGTTTTAAAAATAATATCTTCATTTTCAGCTTTATTTCATTATTCAAATCAATTTCCTTTCGAATTTTTTAAACCTTAAAATCCAACAGCTGAGAAGTAATGAAATATCACGTGATTACTAACGTTCGGTAAAACTGCAGTTTCCAGGTCAATTTTGTTTCAAATTTTTCTCACCAGGGTGTTTCTTGTCGAATTACTTAAAAATTTGTTGTGAAATATAAAATACACGAAATTATAATATAAAAAAATAATAAATAACAAATAATTATATTATAAAAATAATAATATATCCTACCAACAAATCCACCGACTTGCGTTGGATGTCGGTGAAAATATGTTGCACATTCTTCGCGGCAGAAATTTGCCCAGTCTACTACAGGGTGCCAACTTACACTTAGCTCGTGAACAATAAAACACTGTGGCAAAATATGTGCCCAATAATATACTACAATCATAATTGTCTTTAAGGATAAATGGCTTTTTTTAAAAAAAAAAAACCCTTTCTGATAGATACACGATGGCGACATAATCTGCATTGCCATCTGTGACCATCTCCACATTCTTGCTATTTGATGAGAGAACACTGCACGCCGCAATGCTGACATAGAGTACTATTCTTAAGCAGGCGCCTCCTTGCTAACCACTTCATTGCTAACTCCGGAGTTTCGAAGTTCATCCATCAACAGACACGATGTCCAATTTTCTACGCGAATATCTGCAGCATGTAACACTTCATTTTCTGGTACTACAACTACATTACCATTTATAGGATTCATTTTACGAATTACTCTGGAAATTAAAAAACTCTGAAAGCCACGTCTTATAACTTTGGAAAACTTGTAAAATGTGCCCCAAGATAATGTAACAATTTCACGCCACCAGAAATACTTTATTCGAATCCTATCTGCAGGAATTTGCTTTCAGGACTCTACACGACTGACGCAGTCTTTGCAAATTTTATCACTATTGTAAGTGAAAATTACAATGGACAGTAATTACGAATGTTGGTAGGATATATTGTTTTTGATAACTTAAAGTAGGATATATTGTTATTATTTTAATAACTGAAACACACAGTATTATTTTAATAAATAATTTTTTTATTTAAATATTCGACAAGAAATACTCTGGTGAGAAAAATTTGAAACAAAATTCGAATTTTATTGTGACCTGGAAACTGCAGTTTTACCTAACGTTCAAGCCAGTACTGTCTTTCTTTTAGTGGTCTTACCGTATTTAGATAATAAATTGCTACAGCTTAATTAGCTTCATATAATTTTAAAATGTAGTTATATAAATTTAATTTAATCCTACAATTCAAATCTTTATCAATAACAGCAATAAGGTTGACTCACATAATTAAATGATCCTAAATAGATGCAAAAAAAATATTGAAAGTGGCTTTAAATATATATAAAAATTAATGATAATCTTACCACAGTTATTCTTTTTCTAAAGAAGCAAATACTAGTAATAAAGTTGAATAAAATTTGTGACATTTCTCCAACCATCTAAGCTTCTTGTGTGGCGCTCTCTATCGGAGTAGTTAAGCTTTCATTAAATACTTTGGTCAAGAGTAATAATCTATGTCAACAATCTTTAAAGCCAACACCTTGCACAAGAAATATAAACATGTTGATGAATATTAACATTGAAATTTAAAAATATATAGTGTTTTTAAAGTAAATTTTTTTAATACTATTGAGCAGTTTAAGAACTGGACAAATGAAACCTTAATGTTCAATCTTTGATTTTCAACAAATTAAAAATCCTTCTCCTTTTTCTTTTCAAAAACTTTATTTTTTTATCTCAATACTGAACATATATATACATTTATATAATACAAAACTCCAATGTTTCAACTGTTTTTATCTCATACAGTCATTTTCAAGGATCTGCAACAACGATATTAAATACATATCAATAAATAAACTTCAATTACATAAAAACTTCCTCTTACATTAACATAAACAGTAACAAACATATATAAATATATTTTACTTACATCTTTCATAAATAAAACAACTTCTTACATAAATAATCTAATGCAGAGATTCCCAAAATGTGAATCACGGATGATTTTAGTGAGTCACACTAACTATTAAAACATGATTGTTTATTTTTAAAAAATATTATGAAAATATATGTTTATTGATGGTAAACAATGACCTGCAGTCCATAGAGCTCATTTTAAATATATAACTTTGGTCACTGTTTTCTTTAAGCATGCAGCAATAAAATCCTAATGCAATAAAAATCAGATTTTGAAGCAAAGATGACAATGTTTATTACTCTTTGTTTAGGGATAATTATACCAATCATTCACAAATTCTTTATTCATAACAAACTGTTAATTCTGCACATAAATACATTCCTTTGTTTGCCTTTGCTATTGTATAAATATATGACATCTGAGTTTAGAATATCAGTTTTAAATTAATGTTTGCATATTAGTTGTTTGTATAACACCAGCTATTATTTTTATTTATGAATGAAAAGTAAGTATTTTGTTACTTAAATAATTAGCTTGCTTTCATATCTGACCTTGCCTTCAGAAGTGAATCCGTTTGTTTCCAGTAAGGTAGGGGATCTACCATTAAATAGTCAGCCTTTCTGGATGCAAGGCAGATAGTCAGATAGATAATGAGAGAGTGCATTAACATCAGTCAACCTGAATGACTGAATATGCTCTCCAGTGAAACATCTGCCATCAGCATGGGTTTCTTCACTAGACATTATCATGGCATCTCAGCAGTGAGGCAAGTCCACCTAGGACTGGAAACTGCTTATGTCTGCAGTCGACTCGAGGCAGCTGTACAAGTGCAGCTGGAAGAGTCCAAACGAGCCGAATCGAGGCAAGCTGTCCAGTGCAGCCGGAAGAGTCTCTCTTGAACTCACGAGGCAGGCTAATCCTATAGCTGGAAGGGAGTTCTATTACTCAGCAGACTACCTTAGCATTAACTTGTATAAACTATATGTATATTATTGTTTAACTAACATGTGTATATATTTTGTGATTAATAAATTGTACATATTAATTGTTGAGTAGTTTTATTATTATTTGTATATTGGTTTGGAAATGAACCAGTAAATCAAGTTAAACACAACAGATTTTGGTGCAGTCAGACAAAAGAATTTTTTCCCCATGGCTGGAAAACCGGAAGTGTAAATACGCGATTGTGCACTTATATAGACAGTCGTTAGGTCTACTAATCAGTGATTATTAAATCACAATTAAATACTGCCCAAGTCAACATATCTAGTGCAGTCAGACAAAAAAAAATTCCCTCATGGCTGAAGTTTCAACAGGTTTTTTTGTCCTCATGGCTAGAAAAAGTAAAGTTGAATGTATTTTTTGGGGGAAAAAAATGGGGGGAGAGAGGGGTAAACCAGCCCTTTCCCCCCCCCCCCTTTTTATGGGGGAGGGAGTTGTTTAAAAATTATATAAGTGAAATGTATAAAGTAAATACGTATGTATATTGCGTTTTTGGGGGGGAAAAGAAAACAGTTGCTGTATTAACATTATGGAGATTATTAAAATCACTTAAAAAACTGTTGTGAGCATAAAAATTATTTACTGCAAATGTAAAGGCATGTCAAATTGAAGCTACAACCATCACGAGAGCTTTGATGTGATGTGATGTACTGTAGCTTGTCCTTAAACGGAGACAGGAATATCTCAGCAACTATGTCCAGAGAAACCTATTAGCCACTTTATATTCTATTCCCCACATTCTGCTCCATCCCATTTCCACAACAATCTTTGTCAACGCTATAGTTTTATATCGAAATCCCCCTTTTCCCAAACCCAGCATGAAAACCAATAATCCACTTTCTGTATAATCACTTTTTTCAAAAGTTCACCCTAGTGGTTTAAAAACTTTGCTGAGTTAGTACACCCCATTTGCTTTAAATCTCAATATAATTATTAACAACATAGGGCAAAATTAAGAGTGGTAACTCTGAATAAAATCAATGGTAACTCTGAATAATATTAAAAATAATTATGAGTGGTATCTCGCACAAATAAATAATTATGGTTAATGCAATCAGCTCTTTAGAAGTTTTTGACTTGGCGCACCCTGATGGCTGGTCAAATTATAAGGAGCGCTTGATATTTTACCTACAGGCTATCCAGATAAAAAAAGTCTGAGGTAAAGTTAGCCACATTAATGACCATTATAGGTCGGTACTCAAATCTCAATCTATGGCAGTAACCTCAGCTGACCTTTATTTTGACAAAGTGTTGACAATTTCTCACAGAGTATTTTTCCCAAAACCCTTGTCAATGATGCAGAGATACCATTTTAATCTCGGCATGCAAGAACAGAGGAAGCAGCTAGATAATTTGCAACAAGAATACGAAGTGTGATTTCAAAAACTTCATGAACGAAGCACTTCATGATCGTTTTATTTGTGGCATAAGTGATCACAATGTGAGGCTGAAAATGTTAATGATTCCGGACCTAAATTTTGAGACAGCGATAGCTCCGGCAGAACTGCAGAAACTATAGCTAGTCAAGCTACCCCATTAAAAAAAATTACTAATGTATGAGGTGCAAAAAATTGAGCATCACACTGGGTTGTCAATATTCTCAGCTTAGAGAACTCAGCATCAAATAGCCCACAGCTTTACTATAGATGCAATTAGCACAGGCACACAAAATGCCCATACCATGATGTAACATGCACATTTTGCAAGCAAGTTGGACATATAAATGTGGCAAGTCTGATATTGAAAAGACAAATGGCCAATATGAGAATGGGAAAACCCATTCCAAAAAACAGTAAAGGCAATTATAAGAAATCTAAACAAATTGCCTGTATAAATCATATCAAAGGCAACCAGTCTGGATTTATACATACTGTTACAGTTAATGATATGCCAGTTAGAATGGAAGTTGACACAGGGTCAACAGTGTCTATAGTTTCAAGAAAGACCTGGGCGATCACTAATAAAGAGAATAAATATAAATTGCATCCTAGCAGCTAGTCACTATCAGGGCAAAAAAAATAAAACTCTTGGGTCAGACCAGAGTTAAAATTACTATGCCTAACAAGATGAGGCACATACCAGTGGTAGTGGCATCTGGTGATCACAGCAACTTGTTAGGCCATGACTGGTTCAGTCACTTAGGGTTCAAAGTGAACCAGCTCACATTATCAAAGATCTGACTTACAAGCTGATCATGAAAATGGATGTAAGATGGAACACCAGAATGGACAGGACTCTGCTAATGCAGCACTCCACACTGAGCACAGCAACAGAGAAGACACCTGCAGAACTGTTACTCAATAGACCTTCAAGAACTATCCTATCAACCCTGAATCTTGATGCCAAACCTAAACAAAAAGAGAAAAACAAAATTAAAACTTCATATAGGTACCCAAGTACTATGCTGTATGTACTACAGGTACACAAAATGGGTACCAGCAGTGGTGACTCAATGAAAGCGTCTCTATACTCTCATACAAACAGAAGATGATGGTCATCAACACCATTGTGACCTGAACCAACTAAGACTCAACCCCTGTCCCTGGCTTTTTCACTTGATGAACTTTCCTGCTTTTGTCAGCTTCTGCTGTGTGGTTGAGTCTTAGTTGGTTCAAGTGGTGATGGTGTTGACGACCATTTTCTGTTTGCATGAGAGTATAGAGACCCTTTCATTGAGTCACCACTGCTGGTATCCATTTTGTGGGCCTGTAGTATATACAGCATAGTACTTGGGTACCTATTTGAAGTTTTATTTTGTTTTTCTCTTTTTGTTTAGGTTTGGCATCAGGGTTGATAGGATAGTCCTTGAAGGTCTATTGAATAACAGTTCTGCTGGAGTTTTCTCTTGCTGCGCTCAGTGTGGAATGTTGCATTTATATAACATGCACAAAAGCATTTATGATTCATATACCATCTTGTTATTTTTAAGAATCATTACAGGTTAATATCAGCAATTCCATGTTTATGGAGCATTTATAATCCAATCCAGTATATGTGTATATTTATACACATACATTTTATTAATATATATCTAACATGCATATAAGTATTTATGATTCATATAGCATTTTATTATTTTTACCATATCTTTGATTGACATTTCCATTTAGCTGGTTTATTTTAAATAATTATTATAATTATTGCTATAAGTATTTCTATTATTTGAACATATCTTAAATTTTATGAAATAATTGGCGTTTAATTAATGAAATATATAACACATAAATATGTGAGTGTTTTTAATTAAATAATAATGATTTTTATTTCTTGTTTTCATTTTTAAATAAAGATAAAAAAAACTATCGTCAACTTTTGACTGAAGTTAATAATTGATTGTTAAAACTTTTCTTAAGACAAATAATAATATAACATTTTCTCTCTTTTGTTTTATAAAAAATAATAGCTATAATTTTAATTCATATCTTATTGTAATTGGAAACATTTTTAATTGCTTACCTCTAAATTTCATGTCTTCATTTATTACTGCATTACTAAATAGCTGGGGGGAGGGTCTGTCTTGAGCGGCACATTAAAACTTCTAGGCAAGGCTTGGAGTTCACATAATTTGCTGATGGAGAGAACAAGTGGTCTCTAGCTGAAGATCATATTATGATGATTTTTCATTAGGCTGTTTGATGGGGTTCCATTAAGTCACTTTTTTAGTAGTTTTGTAGCTAAATCTTGTATCTCTGAATCAATTAACTATAATAATAATAATATCTTCTACTGATTTTCCACACTTTATATTTTTTCTCTCTGACAAATGATTCAGCTTGCATGTTCCTTTTCTTCCATTGGAAGCAGCTTTTTCATCCTTGTCCATGTTTTTGAATCCCCTAGATCATTGGACAGTTTCTCTTTGGCAGGAACAGACTTTTAATTAGTCTATTTTTGATTATCTGCCTTCATGTGTTTTCGAATCTTGATTTTTTTATTGCCTGTGGCATGGTTATTTGACACCTACATTTATTTTGTCTTAGAAGTTTTTTTTCAATCAGATTTTTTTATTTAATTGATAATAAAGATTTATATTTTCTTTAATTGCAAATATAAACGTATTTGCTTTTTTCTTTTCATTTTGAAAAGTTTGATTTTCTTTTCATTTGACCAAATCGTTATGAAATAACAAATTATCATTTTAATTGTGGTCAAATTTCATTACTTCTTCTTTTTCTTTAAAATATTTAAATAATATTTATTTTACAAAGCGCAGATGGTATTGAAATTAAACTGAGAGAGTGCAAACCCTGGCTAAGCGCTTGAGAGGTTTGCACTCTCTCAGTTTAATTAAAATATTTAGTTTTTCTTAAAATGTTTTTAGTCTTTTTTTAAAAAAATATTACTAGTTCTGACTTAAAATATTATTAGTCTTTTAAATTGGGGGAGGGGGGATCTTCACAGTACATCTCTTTCAATATTAATATATTTATTGTTATATTTGTTTTAGAGATTTAAAATAAAGCCACTTGTTTGCACCAATTAAAGAACAAGACAAAATATATTAAAATATCATTAAAAATTAATATTAATATAACGATAGTATATTTTTAAACACATTTGTTTTATATACTATGATTATGTTATTCAGCCTTCAGTTTAATTTACTTTTAACAATCAGACAGAGATAAAAGGATTGATGAAAATGTATCTTTTTCATATTAAAGCTGTCCACGAATATCAATGTTAAACTTTCGGTTAAATTTTTATGGATCCGTAACGTAAATCTTGCTTTTCTTATAATTGCTGATTAATTTCATGAGAAATATAAACAGCACATTGAAAAAAATCATAATTAAAACAGCTGTTGAATTTGAAATATCTCACTTGAAATTTTTATACTAACAACAAACAAGCAAAAAAAAAAACTTTTTTATACTGTGCAGAATTACTTCTTAGTAATGCCACACATTTTTCTTATACTTTTCACACAAGACATATTTGCTTTCCCGCAACTGAAAATTCTCATCTTGCTTTTGCAAATGACTAAAGATGAAATAGACTAAACTTTCACATACCCAAAAATATAAACTCTTACTTTTAAATAAATATTTTAGTCCCCCTGTTAGCAAAAAACTCTCTCTTTATGAAACCTCAGCAAAAAAATTTATCAAACCAATAACATTTTAAAAAGTACAAAATTAAGTAAAATATTTTATATTAATGAAAATTTGTTAACTATACATTTGAAAGAAAAAATTTACCTCCTTTATTGTTAATTTCTATTTTCAAGCAAATTTTTATCAACATACAAAATGTTTATACATTATTGTCTTTTTCAATACATTATTTTATTATTAATATTTAAAATACAGGCATTCTTCACATATCTAGAGCTTAAAGTTGAAGGGTACTTGAATGTCTGCATTCAATTTCCCTATATTTACAATTAAGCTCCAGGTATATGAAGAATGCCTGTATTTCAAATATTACACATTAAACCTGCATCATGCCCATCTCTCTTCTATGTATTTAAATGGATAGGTCCTATACATGAGGGGTTAGAGTGACTTGAGGTCAACATGGGTTTGGCAATAATATTGACATCAGCATGGGATTTGGGCTTTCCAGATTTTTAATGTTATGGTAAAGAGTTGGAGTTTATTGAAGTCTACCCATTAAAGTATGAAGATTTACTATCTTAATATAAACTGAATACTGATTATATACGTGTGTGTGTGTGGGAGATGACAATCTCGATCAACTGATGAGTGCTGATTCTGCACAAAATATATTGGTGATTATTTATCTTTTCTACATGTGTGTGGTCATGTGTATCAGTGGTATGAGATAGCATGGATAGTTGAAGAGTGCTTGAAATGCTGAATTCAAATCCCCTTTATTTACTTTATCATTAAATAATTTTTTTAAAAATTGTATGAAAAGGAACTTTCTTTTAGTAATATTTTCACGATTGTTTATATTTATCATTGACTAGTAGTCTTAAACAGTCATTTTAAAACATCTATCTACATTCTCATTCTTAATTTCTAATGTAACATATACACATTTAATGCCATATATTTTTCTCATATTTAAGTATATGTTGTAAAAAAGATTGCTTATTTCTGTGCTTAAATATACATGATATTAACCATTACATAATGTATATAAATTTCTACTTGAATAAAAGATATCTAATACTAAAGTGTTATGTCAATACTAAATAAAGAGGTTTTAAATTCAACGTTGTTAACATTATCTTTTTTGTATATATGTATTACTTGATCATCTTGCTACAATTTTAATATTTATAGTCCTTTGCTATATATATATATATTGTAACGGGATATATATACGTTACATTTAAATTTTGGTACTTAAAAGCACAGACGTTTAAAATGCACAAATAAGTTATTAATTTATTAATGTTTCATTTAAATATTGAAATAAAAGAAACTTAAAAAATTTATAGAATCGAAGCAAAAAATCTAATCTTAAAATAAATATAATAAAAACTTTTTAATCTTAAAATAACGGAGAGAGTTTTTAACAAAAATAAAATGATCATTAAAAAGATTACGAAATAGATAAGAGATAGAAATAAAAGACTTGTTTACCCTGCTACCACACAGCATTTAATTAATCCTTTTCTTAATTCTCTCTTCAAAATATTTTTTTCCCTTAAATGTCTCCTTTGCCAATGCTATTCTTCTTTTAACTTCAAACTTCTTCCATTCTCACTCAACCAACTGACCAAATATCTAAATTCCTTTACCTGTTAAACTCTGCTATCATGGATTTCAATTTGGAATCCTTTTGCATTCCTCTCTATCCGTAAACTTCCCAACATTGATCTTCGTCCATATTCCATACACTCTTCCTGTAATTTATTCAACATATTCTTAAGATACTTTTCATCCTCAGCTATAAGTCATATCATTTTTTTATTCTACCTTCAACATTTGCTCCTTCACAGTCTAAATAATTATTTAGGATGTCTTCTAAATAAATATTAAAAACAACAGGTGATATATTGCATTCTTGCCTAACTCCTCTTTCTGTATTCACCTCATCAGTCTCATTATTCCCCAATCTAATTCATATCCATTGTCCAGTATACGTATTCCAAATCAATTCTTTCTCTTTCCAAAATATTTCTTTATTTTTTAAGATGATATATATCCTATATGGATGACCTAGTAATATTTCTTATTCCAAAAAATTCCTCCCTGCATTAACAACAATTTCTTAAAAACTATACAAAACAACTCAAACTCCAATTCAATCTCAATAAATCATCTGTATGGAGCATTTTAAATGGAAATAGTATACCCTCTAATTTCTTAGCATCTCCTCATAATTTCTTCCCATTTATAAGTCTACAAATGCCATGAGAACCTCCATTCGAGAGTGCTATTTACATCCAGTGAAACCAAAATCAATTCCCTATCTAAAGCCTACTTATCACTACATGCCAAAATCAATATCTTAATATTCTTCAAAGTAGCATATTACACACCAATAATCAATTGCACCACAACTTTCAAAACGAAAATAAACTCCCTATGCATCACACTAATGTGGTGAAAGAAGAATGTGGCAATGAGCATTAGAATCATGCAAAAACATGCTAACAATGGATTATCTCTCCATTCCATCCCTACAATCCACCTATAAAGAACAATCAGTAGTCAATAAAATAAAAGTCATAGATCACATGACCCCATTCTCTTAAGCTTCTAAGATATAAACAATGAGCATTGCCAATTGCTCAACAAGCTTTGTGATAAATACTTAGCCAGAAAAATCATTTAAAATATCTCTTGTCAGGAAAACCCTCCCAAACCTCTGACCATGGTTTCGTGCTTTGGCACTCCTCAGAGGCGCTAAGGTAGCTTCAGACACTAGATCTAAAAATACCAACCCAAAGCCAGCATTTATCTAAAAGTTATCTGAGTGAAAAATCTGAAATTTTCAGACACGTACATGTCTTCAAACCCAGCTATCCAACTCAAATAGCTATATGGGGCTGAGAGATGTTCAGCCAAACCATATATTAACAGTCTTAGCAATATAACATTGCATAAGACTTATATTGCTAAGACTAGTAAGCTATGGTTTGGCTGAAGATATCTCAGCCCCATATAGCTATTTGAGTTGGATAGCTGGGTTTGAAGACATGTAGATGTCTCAAAATTTCAAATTTTCCACTCAATAGATAACTTTTAGTATAAATGAAAGGTTGCCAGTCTTTCACTGCGTTCTAAATCTTTAAATTTTTTATACAAAAAAAAAAACCCCCCTCCCCCCCCCCCCCACCCCAAAAAAAAATTCCCCTTTTTTTTTTTAAGATGCGCTTTGGGTTGGTATTTTTAGATCTAGTGTCTGAAGCTACTCTAGCGCCTCTGAGGAGTACGAAACCATGGTCAGAAGTTGGGGGTGGGGGGGTTCTCTAGCTAAGCATTTATCACATAACTTGTTGAGCAATTGGCAATGCTCATTGTTTTATCAATAGTCAAATTTCTCACCCTTTTCCCTGACTCAGAAATTTATTTTCATCACTCCAACTGATACATCATCTCTAGCTAAAAATATCTTTTTCAAAAACATTCTTAAAATTCTTGCTACATACTCCCTTTTCAAGGAACATAATTTATTGACAAAAATTAATTTCTGGGAAGCATATAACTTTGCCCATAAAACTAATAATTTACCAACACTCAAACCTCTTCTTCATTGCACAAATAAGCAGGTTATCCAAAAATTTAAATTCTGGTACTTAGCGTCCAAAATATCTTGATTCCCTTATTGAGATTAATTTGGAAGCATTACCAACCTGGACCTTCTTAGCTAAAAGAATATCCACCAATATAGATCCAATTTGCCACAAAGAGTAAGAAACTATTCAATATTTTCTCTTTAAATGCCCATCACTTCAAATTTATCGAACTCTCATTACATTTATCACTAAGTATTTTTTATTTTATTCATTCTTTGGTTTCTTAGTGCTATTTCTGCTTCAATCCCAACCTCAAAAAAAAAAAAAAAAACTACAATCATATTTTTACAACTTATTAATAAAAATTAGAGATCAAACCCTTACACCCCCAGACATATATGCAGCCACATAGAGCTTAATAACCTTACCCACAGCACTGTAATGACTGGTCATTAAAAATTAGGATATGATCTTTGCTTTAATATCCAATATCTTTCATCAAACATATACATAGGCTCCACTATTTTAAAATTCTTATATGATTAATCAATCACCTAATTGAATACTAACCCATAAAACTAGTTATATTTAACAGTACAGCTCATATCCTAATTAACTCTCCTCTATTTATATAGAATTCTTTTTGAATCTGATGTAGATAAAATATATACAATAGTAACTTCAATACAAAAATATAATATGTAGATATGCAATAAGTACTATATGTATAAACTAATAAAACCTTTGTTATCGCTTATTTCAAATAAAGTTTATGTTAAAAGTAAATTAAGTTCATTCCTTAAGGACTATACAAACTCTAGTTATTTTTTAGAAAATTATTTTACATTATTAGTCATTTTAATCTTCAGTGATCACTCTAGAAATTTTTATTAACATAATGATGGCATAATTAAATTAAATTCATTCTTTAAGGACTAAATTATTTTATTTATTTTTTAGAAAATTATCTTACATTACACTAAATTATTGTAATAGATTTCTAACTATAAAATCTTTCCATTGACTTGTAAATCGAAAGATTTCACGAGTATTAATGTGTAATAAGAAATGTGGACTTAATCAGTGAAGTATTGAATAGCTTCACACTCTCAGATCTAACCGCTTCATCTTCACCTATTTGAATAGAAAGTAGGTTGAAGTAAAGAAGGGTTCCCCTCTTTTCTTCCATAGCATAAGCTTGTGGTTAAACACCTGTAGAGGTCCCTACTATCGCATTTTACACGCATATTCTCGAGGTTATAGCCTCAGTAAATATTACTAGTCATAGAAGAAAAAAGCAACAATTATATACTTTTTTTAAAAAAAAAAGAAACTAGATACATCTTTTTTTCTTTCAATCATGTACATTTTCTTGATATTAAAGATCATGGCATATGTATTAACTGAGGTTAGAAGTAACTTTAAATCAAAGTACTCTCAATGCATTTGTGAAAGGTCAACTTTTATGTTGAAATAAATCAAAATTATTATATATTAAATAATTATGCATTGATAAAACTAATAATTAATTGTTATACATATTTATTAATACACATTTACATAAAAAACTTATTATGTTTAGTTAAAACTTTATGATGATAATTGTATTAATTATATAAATGATTATATTACTTAATGCAATGTTTTAAATTTTCTTTTTTTGAGGATAGTATTATACAAATTTATTAATAAAACAATGTTAATTTTCATTTCAAATATTTATAGGGGAAAAAAAAATTAATGAAGTATAAACAGAAAAGATACATGTGATTGGGAAAAGACAAAACCCTCTAAAAAAAAAAAAAGGATAAAATTTCATTTTTTTTCCTCCATATATTAAATTTATTCGTATTTCAATTATTTATAATATCAAGGCACTATTATTGTTGCAAAACAAAGTGACCCCCCTACTTTCACCAATTTTTATTAATAAGAAATTAATCGTACAATACAATTAGATATAAAAATCTCTTCTCCGATGCTTAATGCTAGTTGCATATGTTTAATGTCATTAAATATATTATTTCTTAAGTATATATTATTTGTTTGAATTTATTAAGGCAGGAAATATTTACCCTTCTTACTGCAAGAAAGTTATAAAAGATTTGAGACAGAAAGTTATAAAAGAATCGACATTCTAACGTGAATCGATTTCCAGCTTAATATAACACATTTTTTCTATCCAATTGAGCCAACTATTGGATTCATATGTCGCATAATTACTCGATTAGTTAGTGTCCTTATTGATCTAAAGCCTATTTCTCATGCATTGAAACGTCAGAATAAAAAAAAAAAATTAAACACATAAAGACTAATTTTAATTTAACAAATAATTTATTGATATTTTTATATAGTCTACCACTTTATTATACGATTATCTTTTATATATCTTTATAAATCAATTGATATTTTGGAATATTACTTGAATCTATAGGACTTGTCACTACTAATTTTCCTTTCATCTCATCTCGATAAATTATTTCAATTAAATCTATAAAATCTTGCTTTAATTTAAAACAGCCAATAAATTTTGTGTGATCAGGAGTTCCATAGTCTACTTTTATATGCTGACCGTTAAAAAAAGTAACCGGAATCGATGTTATATCAAAATATTGAATCTATGTAGGCACATTATCTACGTTCACCAAATAAATGTCCGCCATTTTGGTTAAAAGAGGAGCTGTTTTTGCTAAAATATTATCCAATTGCAAACATGTTGAGTCTTCATCTCGCCCAAATCTTAATACTAATTTTTTTTTTTCAGTTTTTATTATTGCATTGTCAACTTGTTTTTATTTATAAGCCTAGGCAATAAATCACACATTTTAAATTTAATATTAAACCCTTATATTGGATTTTTCCATTTTATTTTTTGAGTTCATTTCCGGGTGAATGTGTTTATCTGCCTTTGCACTCCGACAATTTGTCTCAATTATGACTAAAAAAACAACTGATAGTAGAAAAAAAAAAGTAGCAATTGCATAAAACAAATAAAAAGAATCAAAATATAAAACTAATTTCTTTTTTTAAAGTATTAAATCGAAGGAAAACGAGATTAAAATTGAAATCCGGGGATGCATAATCACTTTGATTACGGTTTTCTGTTCCAGTGTAGTGTGTAAAGTTGTATACAGTACTTTGTTATTTGTTAAAGGTATAAATTATGGCTGACATTCTATTTAAATTACCCAAATATTATAAAATAGCTATATTTAAGATTCTTGTGAAATTAAATGAATATATTTATAACGTAAATAATATTCTTTGTAGATGTTATTAATTATTCTATTTAAAATTTATTGATTTTTTTAATGTCAAGTGTTTATTACTTTTAATTCTTATTTTTGATGGCCATTTTCAAAGTGCATAACAAAATATATATCTGTTTGCTTATAATACTTATTTGTGGTTGTATATATTAATGTTCATAAAGTTTTTCAAATCTGTAATTTCATTGTTTATGCATCGGAAATGAAACTTGCTTTTTTTTTTAAAAAAAAAATTTAAATTACGTTTTTTTTTTATGTTTGAAAATTATAATTATGTAAAAGTATATGCATTGTAAATTTTTTTCGTATAATTGATTGCAGAAAATTTTTAAATTATCATAGAATTTATGACAACATAAATTATTTCCATTTTTTTATTATTATTAAAACATAGAGATAGACGCGAAATAATTATTATACTTCATGGACAGCATTCAGGACTTTTTATAGGCTAGATTAGTTTCAAAATCATTGTTAAGGATAAAATCTCAGAAATGCATAGCATTACTTTTGTAAAAAACAGTAGCAAACTCCACATACAGTAGTGCCACCCAATGCAGGCCATAGTAATCAATCGATGCAAGAAGGTTTGTGCATAAAATCTCTGTTTAGTGGTGTCTACTTATCCAATATCCCCAGACTAATTTCTAGGTTGTGTCTTTCATGACTGAAAAGCCTTGGATCTGAGAGCACTGCACATAGATCTTAGAATCTAATGCAATCCACCAGCAGCTATCTTTTTATTTTTTTACCTTTTTGGTTAACTATAAAGCTATGAGTCAAAATGAAAATGCAATAATGTTTTCAAGCTCATTTCCTTATATAGTCACATATCTGAGCTAGTTCAGTAACCATACATTGTGGTGTCTTTCATTCTTTAATAACCATAGTCATCATCATCCCATGGGCAGAATTGGTATTAAACCACATTATATTATCACCATTTCATATGCTTATATTAACTCTCCATAAAGTAGTGTCACCCATAATAATCTCAGATGCAAGGCTCCTCACTAACGAAAGCTATAAACTAAGTCTGGGAATATTGGATAAATAGGCACTAGACAAGGATTTTATGCACAAACTCTTTTGCATCCATTGATTAGTATGGCCTGCACTGAGTGGCACTACTGTGTGGAGAGTTTGCTATTGTTTTAATAACTTGTGTAAAGATAGGAAATGGTGATCATGTAATGTTTAATGGTTTAATACCAATTCTGCCCATGAGATGATAGTGACTATAGGTACACCCGAGGCTTGTTTTATGCGGATTTATTTAATGCGATTTTGAAGTTATGCGATTCATATTTCTTCTTAATATCTTTGTATGCGGTTTTCTTTTATGCGATAAAAATTACTGTGCTGTATTAGATCGGAAGTCGAATTCCAATAATGCGCTATTACTTTAAATAATAAATTTCACGCACTTGCATCATATTTAAAGTAATAGCGCATTATCGGAGTTTGATTTCCATCTAATAATTTCAATATTTTCAGCGCTTTATAATAGTACTGTAATAGATTTTATGCAATAAAGAAGTTCATAATTCACTTAAAATCAGGATTTCCACATTTTATGTACACACATTAAATTTTACAAGATTATAATGTAAATTTGTTCAAACGTTATAGATGCCTATACTATGCATGTTGTTTTTGCATTTTAAATCACATTCTATTTTTGCTTTTTAAAAAAAGAGTACATAATCAATTAATCATTTAGTGTCCACAAGTTTATTTTTAAAAGGTGAATAATAGCGGTGGACACAATTAAATTTGACAATTAAAATCTGATTTTTAATTGTAATTAACAATTTAAAAATTACATAAGGTGACCTGAAATTAATGTGATGTGAAACGGAATTGAAAATTAAAAAATTGAAGACAAAAATAAGAATTTAATTTTTAATTGGTAGTTTTAATGAAATTTTTCCTAACAGTGATGAGTAAATGTCTTTTTATTATCATAAGTCTAAGTTTTTATTTTTATTTTAAACTTTTAGTTTACCCTAATGGAGAGGAAAAAACACCCAAGAAAAGGAATTTCTTTGGAAACAAAAATTTCAATTTTAGATCGCTTAGCAACAGGGGAAGGATCAACAGCGATTGGAAAACATTTTAGTTTGAGCGAGTCTACTATAAGAACAATTAAAAAAAATGAACATGCAATAAGAAAATCTGTCATTTTTAGCACAAAATTAAATGCCAAATTATCACGATATTCAAGAGATGATTTATTAGAAAAAATGGAACGAGAACTCATAATCTGGATTGAAGAATTATCTGAAAGAAGAATTCCTTTAAGCCATTGTTTAATTCGACGAAAAGCTCTTCAATTTTATGAGCAAATAAATGTATGTGAACCGTTTACTTCCACTTCTCGGAATAATAAGGAATTTATGGCTAGCAAAGGATGGTTAACCGGATTTTTAAAAAGAAATGCCCTACCTAATGTGAAGATTATGAACGAGGTTGCATCGGCAGATGAAAAAGCTGCCAAAAATTTTCCTGAAGAATTAGCAAAAATTATTGAAGATGGTGGATATTGTCCACACCAAGTATTTAATGCTGTTGAAACAGGACTATTCTGGAAAAAAATGCCTAGTCGAACTTATATTGCAAAGTCAGAGAAAAAATCCAGTGGGTTTAAAGCAAGCAAAGATCGAATAACATTGTTGCTTTGTAGCAATGCATCGGGAGATCGGATGCTGAAACCTCTCCTGGTAAATCGATCCTTAAGACCACGCACTTTAAATGTTAAAGATAAAAAACAATTGCAAGTACACTGGATGGCTAATACAAAGGCTTGGGTGACAACTGCAATATTTACTGACTGGTTTAATAATTGCTTTTTACCAGAAGTGGAAATGTATATGAAGCAAAAAGGTCTGGATTTCAAAATTTTATTACTTGTTGACAACGCACCAGGTCATCCACATTTAGAACATCCAAATGTAAAGGTTATGTTTTTTCCACCTAATACAGCAAGCATTACTCAGCCATTAGATCAAGATATAATTGCAACTTTTAAACAATATTACATTAAACGCAGTTTTCAATTTATATTGGATAAACTAGAAAATGAATCAATAGCGGTAACTGACACTTGGAAAAAATTTACCATCTTTGACTGTATAAATCATGTTGCATTTGCTGTTACTCAAATAAAACCACACACTTTAAATGCCTGTTGGAAAAAGGTTTGGCCTACATGTCTTGAAAACAGTGCAGCTATTCAAACATCAGCATTATCAGATGAAATAATTACTTTGGCACATAATATTGGTGGAGAAGGTTTTGATTCCTTTAGCCAGAATGATATTGATGAATTGCTTGAGGATAATGTCTTAAATGACACTGATATTATTGCAATAAGTTTAGATACAGAAGAAAATGTAGAAAAAGATAATGAAACAGAAATGGAATCTGTTCCTTTCACTGCAAAAATGATTCGAGAAGGTCTTCAACTTTCTAATCAGTTGGCAAATTATTTTCTTATTAATGACACTAATCACGAACGTGCTCTTAAACTCCAACAAGAGCTAAGTGACTGTATGTCTGGATATCACGAGCTTCATAGACAATTGATAAAATCGTCTCAAAGTTTAGTTACTAATTACGATGTCACCAGAAAACCATTAATACAACACGAGACTGAAGTTGGCGCTAGTTGTATTTTTTCTTGTGAAGAATCTGATTTTTTACCAGTTTGCAAATGAATCTGTTTATCGGCAAATAGTGATAATAATTAAAATACTGTATATGTATGAAAAAATATAAATTACAATATTGTTTTGAATAAAACTAAATTCTATAGTTAAAAAAAGTTTGTCTTGTATCAATTTTTTTCAAATTTGAAAATTTTTATTAGTCATATTTTATTTCCTTATTTTTTTTGTGTGCTAATTTTAAAGTAATTTTACGTTGGTGCTTTGCTTTTATGCAATTTTTGAAAAATTACAGTACTTATCTCCTATTTCAAGATAAGTTACGTCTATTTTTGTGCGATTTCTTTTGTGTGTGTTTTCTGAGACCCAGGTGCATTAAAAACCAAAGACACCAAAATAAATAGATACTGATCTGTGTTCAGATCTGTATGACTATACATGCAAAGAGTTTGTATTGAAAATGTTGCATTTTCATTTTGAACTCATAGCTTTCTAGTTAATCAAAAAGATAAAAGGAGACTATCGGAGGGTTTCATTAGATTCTAAGATTTAAGCGCAGTGCTCTCAGATCTAAGGCTCCTCACTAATGAAAGCCACAACCTTGAAACTAGTCTGAGAATATTGGATGAGTAGGCACTAGATAGGAATTTTATGCTCAAACCTTGCATTCATTGATTATTATGATTTGAACTGGGTGCATTACTGTATGGATAGTTTGCTATTGTTTAAGCAGTTTGTGTAAGCATAGGAAATGGTGATCATGTGATGTTCAATTGTTTTAGAATTTTTGTAATTAGTCTATAGAATTATTGACTAAATATTGTCAATTCTTCAGGAAAACAACTCAGTATCATCACATGATTACCATTTCTTATGCTTGCTTAAGCTGTTAAAACAGGCAAAACTCTCCATACAGTAGTGCCACTCAGTGCAAGCCAGAGTAATCAATGGATGCTGAATTGAGTTCAGACCTGTATGACTATATTTTTAATATACTTTAATTATTACCGTGTATTTTTATTTTTTTTAATTAATAGTGTTAATCCGTATTTATGAAAGAATATTCCTAAAAAAATAAAGAATATTCCTAATTTGTGTAAGCCCCCTCCCCCCATTGATATTACCTTTGAAGAATAGATTTATTTTAAAAATTAAGATTTTTTTTTTTATTTCGAGTGTTGCATGACAATATTAAAGAGATTTTTAAATTGTCTTTTATTTAATCATATTATAAAAGATTTGAAGTTTTGCTTCTTGTTAATTTTTTAAATTTATTGTTTGTTAAATATAAAATAACTTTGCCACATATTAGACCACAGTCAAAGTTATGAAAGTTTTTAAAGTGATTTTTTTCATAGATATTATCTATTACGTATAAAAAATATGCAGAAGTAATAATGTAAAGCAATTTATATTTTATTTCAAAAATGTATACCTCTATATTAAAAAACATTTGATTTGAGGAAAAGAAAGACCACAGAGGAAAAATATACTTAACCACAGAACCAATGAAATACATATATGAAATATGTCAAATGAATCCGAGCATTCCTAGATAAGACGCTTCAGGACTATAAAAGGAGAAATTCAAAAGAAATAGAGGAGGAATTTTTGAATTTGTTTGTCTGTTTAATCATGCTTCCCTCGGTTTGGCCGGCCGAAGGCAGCTTTCATCTCCACGTATCTCAGAATTGAATCACTGGAATTGTCTTCATAAATCTTCATCGTCTGCAAGAAATGGCCCTTGCGTAAACTCAGATCTTCCTCGTGAAGGAACGAGCCCGAAGAAAGGAAAGTATAAATTATAAATGATAAAAATGAACTATAAACTCTCTTTAATTTAAAATCTCCGAACTTTATTTTCCTTTAAATATGAACTATAGACTTTCTCTCCTGATCAAATCTGAACTTTATTTTTATAAATTTTGCCATTTTAAAAGTCTTATCTAAAATTTCAACATAATCTTTTTGAAATATGTATTACATTTTTTTATTTATGCTTAGTATAAGATCTGTTTGTAATAGGGCAGGAGTTTGTGAATGCAAACAAAATTAAAGATAAAATAGAACACATCATTATTTGTGCATTATTAGATTTTAAAAATAGGTCAAATATATTGTTTGATGTAAAAATAAATTAAATACAGTGTGTGATTTTAAAATAAGTTAAATAGCTTAAACTAATTTTTTTTTCTTTAAAGAATAAATTAAATTATTAAATTGACTTAAATATAAGTTGGGTGTAGATGGCTGCTTAAACTCCTTTAAGTGTATGTTAGTTTAAGGGGGTTTTGATTTTGGACTATTTGTTCGTGGTTGTGTTGATGCTGGTGGAGGGATATCTAGATGTTTATATCAATGGAATGTGAAGCGTGTTTAGCATACAGGCCAACGTGCCCACTGAATGCATGACCCAAAAGTATAGTTATTGCATTGCAGTGTATGCAGACATATTTCCTGCAACATTGATGTCCTTTAGGTCTATGGATAGGGACAATAAGTTGGCAGAAGTTCTCTCTCTCCATACGTAATCCTCTTTGATATTTTATATGCGTGATTCCTTCACCAGATAGACGCACATTCTTGTACTGGACGAGGATCGTGTCCTTTAAATAACATCACGCTGCTCCTGTCAGCGTGGTTTCATGCTAACATCATATTCCATTGATTGTGTCTATATATCAGGAAGCTAGTGTTAGTTTGACTTCGAACTTTTAGTCTGGAATTAAATGTTTTCGAAAATCTTTTAAAAGTGTAGTCTAGGTAGTCTCTATGTTCACCATTTTAAGATTAAAAAGTAAAGTTTAAAAAAAATAATAATGAAACATAAAGCATATTTTTTCATAGTAATTATTTTTCAAATTTGTTTGTTGTCATATATATATACATGAATAAAATCTTGTGTTATTAGTAGTGGCAGCGATTTAGTTTTTTTTTTGTTATCTTTATTAAAAATATATTTTAATAAATATATTTTAAACCTCTGCTACTCCTTGAACTAGTGGCAATGGCTAACAGTCATTATATAATTATAATAAAATAAATTTGGATCTTTAACTTGCGTATCTGCCTACTATACAAATTTTCCCAGTTCAGATAGTCTGGTGGCACCCTGTACAGCAGATATGGTAAGACTCCACCTTTTCCCTGACCATTATAATATATATATATAAAATGTCTGTTAATTAAAACAAGATTGTAATTATAATAAATTTGACGGTAATAAACTATTATAAACAGTCTTTAAATCTGCAGAAGTACTTTTTGTTAATTTCTTAAACCTGCCTCATTGAATTTAATGGCAGTGGTTTAAGAAATTAACAGAAAGTACTTTTGCAGATTTAAAGACCGTTCATAATAGTTTATTACCATTAAAATTATTATTTTTGTTATATATATTACATTGATTATTTGGCCATCAATATCATAATATTTAGCTCTGGTTATTATTTTTTATAAGCATTGTCATAAATGATGTATTTCAGACATATAAAAATTATCATTTACTCTAGGTATGTGTGAAAAATGTGACTACATTTAATGTCTAAGATTAAGGTTCTGGGAAATGTTCACAAAATACATGCTCCGCAATCTTATATGAAATTAATTTTTAAATTATTAAATGGCTATGTAGAGTAAATGAGTTTAGAACCCATAAGTATATTTTGAAAAATAAAAGACGTTTTTTAACTAGTCTAAAAAATATGAAGTATTTGAACTTTGATCACAAGTATTTCACCCTACACATATAATTTTAAAAAGAGAAATAAATATTAACAAATTTCAAACACAGAATGCAATGGTTTTGCAACCTCCTCTGAAAGCAATATGGACAATAAAGTGTAATATAATTTTCAACAATAAAATATGATTAAGAAAACCTGGTAATGATTGGAATAAATATTTTAACAACTGCATTGGATATCTTCAACAAAAAAAAAACAATGCAAGAAAATTGATCAAGTATTTGCCGATCTTCACATGAGTTACAGAAATAGCAATCTGAAGAATTAAGATAGATATGATTTTTAAAAAAATTATTAAAAAATATGCAACTATTAGTATTTAACTGAAAATTTGAAATGATAGTATGTTAGATGTCATAATTTTGGATTATTTCCAGCCACTGTCATTAAATGTTGAATTTCTAAAAAATATTAAACTTCTCCAAATAAAAACAACTGTTACTAATAACACGAGTTAATAAGGTAACAGGTATTCTATTGTGCAACGCACTAACCTGTATTGTCTAACTCATGTTACCACTGATTTATGTGTTATACAAACAGTTCTTTGTATTTAGAAAAGTTTACATAAAGTTTAAAATTTCCTAGACATTCAACATTTAATAATATAATGGAAATAGTCTAACATATCACATAAAATCATTTATTCACTACAAGAAACAAATCAACCCTTTTTTTTTTTGTTTTTGAATAAAATCTTTATTATACAAAAATATTTACATTTTTTAATTGGGGTATATGTACAATGACAAAACTAAATAGTAACATTGGGTAATTATAATAATCATAATCTTAAATTCTATAATATTTATTATTTTAAAGAATCATTTCTGATTTTTACAATATTGACTTTAATACATTATACAGGCTTAAACCTGCATTTATATATGTAATATATGTGGGGTTCAAACTCAGACTTTCACACGACCCACCACTCTCAGTGCCATCTCATATTGCTGACCCACCTGATCGCACACATGTTGAAAAGATAAATAATCACCAATATACGTATTTCATGCTAAACCAGCAATCATCAGTTGGTCTAGATTACTATCCTCACACATATATATAATCAGTATTCAGCTTTATATTAAGATAACCAATCTTTATACTTTAATGGACAGGCTTCAAACTATTCCAACTCACAACTCTTTAGCCTTCCATTTCATTGAAAATCTGATGATGGAACGTTCAAAGCCCTTGATAGTGCCAAGGTTATCATTCTACCCATGTTGACATATTAGTCATTCTGGCCCCTCATGTACAGGAGAATAATCCATTTATACATACATATGTGAGGGATGGGTAGACCTTTTACAGACTATATATATAATATTGACTTTACTAATATTGAAGTTAGCAAAACAGATAAGTAGCCCAACTTTAAATTTATAAAGATTTTTATATTGCTGAATATAAGTTGAGCAATTTTGTTTTGATTTATAGATAATTCTTATTTTATATTTGGTAAAACTGATTTACTGATTATCTTCAATAAACTGAATAATATCAAAAAAATGTTTTAAAAGACTTCATATACCTTCTTATAATGAATATAGGAAGCATCTTAACATGTAATAAAAATTTTGTATATTTAAATATTGTCTTTTTCAAAATTTACTTTAGCTTATGTAAATATTTTCCTTTTGCTTTATATCTTTCCACATAGATCCACTCTATAAGTGTTATGAAATAATGGAATTTGTCACTCGAATCCATTAAATTTTATGTAGTTATTTTACAAGGATTTCATCAATAATTATTTGTTGTTGTATTTAACTATCCCCATACTGCAAAGTTATGAATATGATTCAAATCAGACTGAAATTCTTTCAGGTAAAATATTTTGAAAATAAAGACATTGCATTCTAGTAAAACGAGAGTAGTCAAATATAATTTTACATTTTTATATTAATTGATGAAGTGCTATTACTCCACTACTTTGTTTAGAATTAAAAAATCAGTAAGGTTTATATTTTGCTGATATTTGCAATGTGTAGTAAATATAATTTTAATCAGAATACTTTGAGAATATAAATTTTTTTATTGTTTTTAGACTCTTGGGATGTTTTTTATGAAAGTGATTAATCGATCATTGTTCTAATATGCAGAGAGCATTTTTGAAACAGTAAAAAAGATCAATGTAGCTTTAATTCTTAACATAATAAAATAGCAATCTTTAAAATCTCCTGACCAGTGAAATGATTATTTTCATGACTTTCCCAGTCATTTTTAATAATGGCCTTATAGTCACACAACCGGCATTTAAATACTTTTTTGTTTATGAAATGGTTTTTTACAGTATTACATCTATCATGCTTTTTAAAGTTATTATTAAAACAAGTTTTGCTCTCACACAAAGTACAACTAAGGAATTCTTCTACCAGTAATTGTTTATGTCTTTGTATGTCGAAGGTCTTTCCTTTTCCATGTGTTTTTTCATGACTAGAAGTCTTAAATTCATAAAAGGTAGATTTATATGTTTTTTCTACAATATGGGTTCTTTCATGTCTCCTTAAATAATATTTATTATAAGTTTTAAAATCACACAAAGTACACATAAGTGGTTGTTCTCCTGTATGTTTTTTTTCATGTAATAACAAAGAGCTTTTGACAGAAGTCTTATATTCACAGAAGCAGCACCTGAATGGTTTTTCTCCTGTATGATTCCTTTCATGTCGTAATAAATGACTTTTTTGAGCAGTCTTATATTCACAAAAAGAGCACGTAAATGGTTTCTCTCCAGTATGTTTCCTTTTATGTGTTAATAAAGAACTATTGTGAGAAGTCTTATATTCACAAATAAGGCACTCAAATGGTTTTTCTCCTGTATGTTTCCGTTCATGTACTATTAAAGAACTTTTGATAGCAGCCTTATATTCACACCAAGAGCATTTAAATGGTTTTTCTCCTGTATGTTTCCGTTCATGTTGTAAGAAAGTACCTTTGTGGACAGTTTTATAATCACAAATAGTACAATTAAATAATTTTTCTCCTGTATGTTTCCTTTTATGTCGTAACAGAGAGCTTCGGCCACAACTCTCATAGTCACATAAAGAGCACTTAAATAATTGTTGTCCTGCATGCTTCCTTTCATGTTGTACCAAAGTTTCTTTGCGCAAAGTCCTAAATTCACACAAATTACACTTAAATGGTTTTTCTCCTGTATGTTTTCTTTCATGTTGTAATAAATTACCTTTATAAAACGTCTTATATACACATGAAGTGCATTTAAATGTTTTCTCTCCTGTATGCTTCTTTTCATGTAGTAATAAACAATTTTTGTGAGAAGTCTTATATTCACAAATTGTACACTTGAATGGTTTTTCTCCTGTGTGCCTTCTTTCATGTGTTAATAAGCAAACTTTTTGAGAAGCTTTATATGCACACAAAGAACACTTAAATACTTTTTCTCCTGTGTGTTTCCCTTTATGTTGGATTAAGCTCATTTTATTAATCTTTGAACTCACACAAAGAGCAAGCACTTAAATGGTTTTTCTTCTGTACATTTCCTTTCATATGTTAAACAATGTTTGTGAGAAGTCATATTCACAAAAATGTTTCTCCTGTATTTTTTGTTTCTTGTGCTAGTAAATGAGGTTGTTGGGAAATCATATTCACACAAAGTACAGCCAATTGATTGTTCTCTTGTATGTTTCCTTTCATGTCATATTAAACTATATTGATTATCAATCTTAAATTTGCATAAAATGCACTTAAATGTCTTTCTTGAGTATGTCATTTTTGATGCCTTTTTATATTATTTTAAAATAAATCTTGAATTCACATAAAGTACAAAGTTTTTTATCCATATTGTTTTCATATTATTTTAAAAATAGTTTCACTATGGACTTTTTTTATTTTCAATAAATCCTTACAAGCCTAAAACTATTTTTTCTGTGCTTCTAAATCATTTTGACAATTTTTATAATCATATGTATGTAACTGAAACAATGGCACTTTTGTACATTTTGTAGTTTAATAAATTTTTTTAATACCCAATATATAGGATTTTGTATTTATTTCATCGAACATTCTACATTTTTCTAGATTAGTTTTCAATAAATCTTCCAAATTTTAGTAATGCATTTTTAAATACACTGTTGATATAACTTGACTATTTTTACTATAACTGTCAAAAGAGTAATAGCAGAAATGATCTGTTACTGTTGATTTTAAACCAAATTGTTTATAAACAGTTTTCTCATCTTCAATTACTAATTTGAAAACAATTCTTTTTCTATATAGTATGTGCCATTTCTATAATATATTATATGTTGAATCATGAGCTTAAGAAACATTTAGAAAAGAATTCCATAAAATATATACTTTTAATTTTTTTGTCATTCTGCTATAATATTAAATGAAAAGATCAAATTTTATGAAAATAATAATTCTATGAATATATATACACATTCCTGTTAAACATCTATATAATAAGTGTGATTCTAATATAACAAATTTATTTCAGACAAATAATTAGAAAACGAATATAAAATCAACTTATTTGGTTAAAGAATGCTTTTAAAATAATTATAATTCTTATGTGAAAATTTTAGATTCTAGTTAATGATCAATAGCTTATTCTTTGATGTATAAATATTTGGTGGTAATCATTTTATAATACAATTCTCTTCAAATGCAAAATTTTCTTCAAACTGAGTTCTTTTTCAATGTCTTGAACCTATACAAAAAAGATATTAATATTAAACATATTGGCTTATATTATAATAGATGAAATGAAAAAAAAAAAATTTGTTAGTAAGGATAGATTGCTAAATTCAATTATCATTAGATCATGCTTTAAATGAATAATTAAACATCTTTATGAGGCATCAGATTTCATAAAACAATTGAGTTTTTATTTAATGCTCTGATTGACGCAAACAGATCTAATTTCCAATTATTAAAAGTAGGCTCACTAGTCCCAGATTATTTAAAGTACAATTTCTTTCACAATCTTGACTAAATTACTATCTAGAATTTTTTATTTATTTATTTTGGTTTTATATACATAAAGACAAAAAAAAGTTAATCTCAATAAGAATACAGAAAAAAATAACATATTCATTTATAAAATACATACATAATAAATAATTTGTTATGAACAACTCTTATAAAATCATATCTTTTTAACAAAATGAAATCTACATTAGTATTCATATAAATCTAAATTACTACATAATTCCAATTAAATATATAGAACATTAACATAATGGTGATCACAATTTCTGGAATCAATCTATCTTCAACAAATTAAATAAATAGTGATAGTTGTTACAGTCTTAAGACATTTTCCATCTCCATTTCTTTTACAACAATCTATCATTTCTCCATTTCTTTTACAACAATCTATCATTTCCCCCTCTTTAATACAAATAAATCTCAGCTTAATCTAAGAATCATAATTGTTTCTCAAATTCCTTTTTACAACATCAGAAATATATCAACACTTACTCTTTTCAAAATCACATATTTTAAAACAATAAATTTAGTAATAGTTTTAACAAGGCTGTAAACCTTAGCAATGAGCGTCTGAAAAAATCGTCACTAGGGACGTCCCTAGTGACGATTTTTTCAGACGCTCATTGCTAAGGTTTACAGCCTTGTTAAAACTATTACTGAAATAATAGTGAGCGTTTAATAAAATTTATAATTACAACAATAAATTTAGTAATATTCATTTGATTTTCTCTTGAATCTTTTCATCTCCAACTTCATTCTATTTTTTAAGCTTTATACTAAATACCAAAAAATCCATTATTAGAAACTCGGAGAAAATATAGATCATTAATTAGTCATTGAAAGCAGCAAATAATATGTAGGTAAATTTAGAAAAATTATTGTATTTATGTGCCTGATAATTATCTCTTGAATTATTATAGTTACACTTTAAAAATTGTCAAATACTGTACACATGTATTTTAAATACAAAATTACGCTAAATGTATATATATATTGAAAAAACATGTATGCATTATTAAATTTTTTTGTTGTTAATTGCTTAATATTAATTTACATTTAAAGATAAATAAAATTTTATAAAAAAAAATAATCATGTATCATTTTAAAATTTATTCTAAATTTTTTACACTAATATTGTGTATAATAACTGATGGTTATTTAAACAATTGTCTTGAAATAAAGATATTATTTATTTTATTTATTCAAACTTAGAAATGCACTAGATCAAAGTTTTCCAAACATTTGTACATTCAGACACATTTTCAAGCTCCACTCACTTGTAATACATATTTTAAATAAGAGAGGAAGTGAATAAAAAATGAACTTTAATCACTTTCAATTTTTTTTATTGATTACATTTAAAATTAAAATATTGTAGCAATGCATAAGTAGCTACAAACATAAAATATAATCATTTTTATTAATTTTAAATGCTCACTAAAGATTAAATTTTATTATAGTAAAGTACATGTATATCTTAGGGTTTCATCTCAAACAAATATCTCTCTACATGAAATATTTGAAAACCAAGCACTTTTCACAAACCTGGAGTTTAATTGTAAATATAGGGGATTTGAACTCAGACTTCAAATCCCCTATATCTATATAAAATAAAAAAATAGTTTTGATAATCTTATTATAAACTTCATCATCAGAAAGAAAACTGATTTGAACTAGTTATTATAGTTATTAACTTGACAGTCAAACATAAAGACCAAGATTTTATTTATATAAATGCAGGGTCCTGAAATACATTTGTATTAGTAAAAAAGTGCAATATTTTTATATTTTCTGTTTCTCTTTTTTTGTTTCCAATTGTGAATCATCAGCATCTGTTTTCTGTGTTTTCAAAAAATCAAGCTATTGATAACATTTGTAAGAAAGATTATCCAAGATGTTTTTTGATAAACACAACATTGAGATCCAATTGATAGTTTGGATAAAAATGCTCAAATTGTTGTTCAAAAACACTTGATAACATACAAAGGATGTTGCTGTAAATTTAAAAACAATATATTTTGTTGGTACTGGACTAGACAATTTTCTGTGATAACCATCCTCAGACAGCACATCTACATGGAAAGTTGGAATATTATAAAGATTTTGTTACTATTTAAATACATGATGGCTACATGCATATACAATTTATATTTTATTATAATGAAGTGCCAGAATTTCTATAGTTCACCTATGACAAGCATGGTTATTCCATAAAGAAAGAACTGATGTTATTTAGCTTTTAAGTGAATTAATCTAGCATAAAGAAAATTTGATTGCGCCATTCCAGATCTATCTTTGCCTACATGTGCCTTACCCAAGGAAAAAAGCTTCACTTATGTCTACTAATGACTTAGCCAAATTATGACAAACTTATGAATCAATTATGAGACCAATCATTGGACAAATACCTCAAACTATTTGTTCAAAGTAGAACAATTGCACCCTATTTTGCCAATGTGTAAACTAAATAACTTAAAGAATCACATGGGTTGAATTATTCATCTGCAATCCAGTCATGAAATTGTATAAATTACTAAATGGACTAATAATCATATAACTTTGTTGAGCAATGAGAGATAAAAATAATCCTAAGGACTGTGACAGAATAATTCAACTGTTTTTTTTTTTTGATTATATAAATATATATGTCTTTTAGTTAGTTAACCATTAACATATACCACTGATTATACTAACCTAACTATTCTAAATATTATGTTTGCCTAGAATAAAATATATATTTATATTATATTTCATTTTATGTAATATCTAAACCCCAATTAAAGAATTGGATGTATTGTAATTATCATTATTCAAGTATGTACTTGAACCATTAAATGGCATCTGGATAATAAAAATATTTTTTGTTTTGTGTTTATCTAATTCATAAAGTGAATGTTATCATTATCTAGTATTGCAGATTCCTTTTCAAAGGTTGTACCATTCATTGCTTAAGAAGATATAGAGATTACATGTTACTATTGCTGGGAATAAAGCCATTGTTTATATATGGTTGCACAATTTACTTTTCCTTTATGCATATCATCAAGTTAGCTGGGTAGTGCAACACTGCAACTTAGATTCACAAACCCCAAGGTTATGATTCGGTGCTAACATGGCATCTACCAAAAATGTTCAAACCTAGATTGTGAATGTTGATGTTATGGATCTTTAATATAATCAGACTGAACTAACAAATACTTTAACCACCTCAGGTATTGGAAATTATATATGTATACCCAGAAAATATTATTGTATGGTTAACATTATTAGTACAGTAATAGGTTTTAAAATAATGTCTCTTATTGTTATCATCATAATTTAAAATTGGGCCAGTACACTATAATTTTATATAGCTAGAGCTGGTTACATTTAGCTACAAATGTGTCTAATCAATCAACATGTGTGTTGTCTGATTACATTTAGCTTTGTGTTGCAATTAACTCTGTTACATCCATTCTATTTTGTATGTGATGAAAATATGAAACCTTGAGAAAAATAAGGCAATACTCCCCAAAAGAAAATGAAACGCAAAAATGAAGAACTGATTTAAAATAGTAGGAAACAGCAATGTTGAAGAAAGTTAAAACTAACACACATGCTAGGGGAAAGTGAGATTGAAAATGGAAAATTATGTAGAGCTGATATGTGGTTGAGGAATAGACACAACAATCATTGATATATATATTGTAACAGGATGGGGTGTTCAGGAAGTTGGTGGAAAGTATAAATGAACCTGGATGGTGGCAAAACATCAACATCACTCCCAATTCATCAATATTTACATTAAAATGATTTAATATAAATAGTTTACAAAGTGTTTATAAATAATGAGATATTTAATCATAAAATGAGATTAGAGAATCTCCGAGAACATTGAGATCAGCCAGCTACTAAACTCCACCAGCATTATAAAAAAGTAAGTATAAGTAAATACTCGAGAGAAAAAAACCATCCATCATCATCATTGATGGGAATAAACAAATCAGTACAACATAACAGTCCATCTTGTGGCTGGATTGGAAATGGGTCTTCTGTAGACCAGGCTAACTATTGAGCCTTTGCCAGCTTGGGCAATTATATAAACAGAACTTGGATGCACCAGTTTAGTGCCCATCCATTAAAATACACAATAATCAGAAATAGAACAATAATGCTGGGACATTTAAAGCATGCTGATCATCATCAATGCTCTGGCCACTAAAGTACTATTTATGTACTGGCCAACTATAAACTTAACTTTTAATAAGACTAAAGTAAAATAAAAGATAGTGCATGGGCTTTAAAGAGTATCCTCTTTTGCACCAACCAGGATGATGATGATGATCTCTGGATGCCCAAAGCACTAAACATCCCCATTTATCCGTGTCCGAAATCTAGCTCAGAGAACATGGGCTCTATTACTGTATGTGAACAAGAGATGATGGAAACCATTTTTAACAATTAAATAAGTTTATTAATAACAATAAAAAAATAAATGATTAAGGTCTTATAAGGGTTCTGATTTTGAATGGTATACATTGAGTTACATGATTAATAAATTAGGTTTATTTAAAACCCATTCAGCACACAGGCATGTGGCTTGATACAAAATAAACATGTTTGAATTAATATTTAATTTAGAAAAATGATCAAAAAATTTATACATAAGTGTCTATCTGACACGCATTGTTATTTACAATACAATTGACATAAAATAATTATAAAAAAAAAAAAAAAGATTAAATTTTACATATGTGTTACAATTGATAAGCATTGGTATCTGCAATACAATTGACAGATATACGCATACATACATGCATGTGATTTCTGAACATATTTAATTTTTACATAAAATAATACATGATTAAGCTTTTAAATTATGTTTTAAGTAATACAAATACTTATGCTAGGTTTACTACAACATGTATATAGAATTGCACAGATTATTAACAAATTTAATTTTGTCACACAATATTTTTGTAATTAATAATTTCATAAAATTTACACACTTGTTATGACAATAAAAGTTATTTTCACAATTACTTGTTGAAAATGTATAAATTGCTTTTCTTATTTTATAGTAAGTTCCACTATTTATCGATTAGTTTCTATCAACTTTTTTCTTTCTTTTAATACATGAAGTTATTTGCTTGTTTGCTTTACTTTAAAAATGTCTCTTTTTAATAAATGAAAGATAATATCCTTTTATAGCATCCAAAAAAATATATAAATTTTGAAATGTCTTTTTGCTTGATTAGTTAATGCTGATTAAGTAGGCAAGGTGAGATAGTAAAAATGAATACGTGAACTGCAGCCTTCCACGCCATGATAAGCAGAGAGCCAAGCTGGACTATCAGTACACAAAGCTCCATGACGTCACGAGAAAATACCTCATTTTTTAAGCACTGCCCTTCTAAGTACCTAAACAGATCATCCTCAAAGAGTAGTATCCAGAAAAAAAATAAAAGGCATTGCGCCAACCCTGCTCATCTCTGTGAGACTTAGGGGTATAAATGTGGTCTATTCATGAGACCAAAGCCTATTCATGAGGCCTATATATATTCACCACTGGACTACCCTGGGAGCTCAATATCTAGGTCTAGACAGTGCAGAGCATATACTTCGGAGCATCATGAATACTCTGCATCCAAACAGTCCTGTCTAACTATATACTCACCATAAGCATAAAAAGTACAAATTCATGCATCATTTTCAAAATATAATTTTACATATGTGTGTGCGCACGCTGACGTTTACATCATATTTTAACTTAACAGCAATAATATTATATTTTCATTATTAAATTCTTTGGAAAATATGCACAAATTTCATACATATACGTGTGTGTATAAACGAAATATAGATATAATTTAAAATTAGTCTCAATTTATAAATTCTCTCTTTTTTTTTTCTTAAAAAAAAGTATAGTCAATTTTTGACAGGTATTTGTTGATTAATTATCAACGTTTTTTAAATTAAATTATTGAATCATTGATTCTTTACTTTTTTTTATAAATAATTTTTTTCAAAATAATGTCCAGAGAATTATTGTTCAAAAACGTCTATTTTGCCTTTAAAATGAGATGGTCAATGAATTATTCTTGACTCTTAATTATAATTCCAGCAAAATTACTTTATATTCTTTTAAATATATAGATTTTTAACCGACTTAAAAATAATATTGTTCTATATATGTCTATTTTTATATGACTTATTTTAAAACAACTTACCAGCTATATATATACGTTTATCCATGATTTTCTGCATATATCTGACGCAGCATATGCGTAATTAACTTTTCAGCAAGCTAGATTTTTTTCTTAGCGAGTTTGTTTTTAGTGATTGTCATTATCAAGTAAAAGTATAATCCATGTATAATGTTGGTCCATAGTTGACCTCCCGTCTGTGTAGAACTGTTCCAGGCAAGTAGCTGTCCTTTCCATGTTTAAGGCTATGAATTACAGCACAAAGAAGTGGGTCATTTTCTTGATGTGAAATTCAAACTCCTACCAGGAAAACAGTAGTGGTTCCTGAATTTACTGTTCTGCCTTCAGCCACATAACTTCATAGTAGTTATTTTGCCAACTTTCCGGTCAGCTAAAACCAACTGCTGCAAACTTCATCAAGTTGTAAACTCTGCAGCTGACCTGTTCTCTTCAAAAATCACTAACCAGACTAACTGATATATTTTTAATCAGTCTTTTATAAACTCATCTGAGGTGTTAACAACACTTTGATTAAAAACAGAGTTTTTATTTTTAGCTCTCTAATCCCTTTAAAAACATATATGTTTTAATTTATTAAAAAATTTTCAAAAACAAGTATTGTGTTTTTACATTTCACAATCAGAATAATAATAATAACAATACAATATTTATATTTATTAAGACCTTTTTTAACATTTAAATTATATAACAATTTTTATTATAATCAGAGTTATTTTTTTAACCCTTTGCTTATCATTATTTTATTTTAGCAAATATAAAAAAAATCTACAAAAATTTATTGTGTTTATTTCTACTTTTCCTTTATTTTACGTATATATATGCACATACACTATATTAGTGTATGCTATGTAAGCCAACTGGTTACAATATATATATATATTGAAGCAGATGGGAGGGATAGATCGATTTATTTAAAAAAGTATATGTTAGAAAGTAACTTTTTACTCTCCAATAAAATAACTAGAATAAAAATTTACTCTTTAATAAAAAATATCATTGTGATAAACAAAATTGTAAAACAAATTGTTGACTTCTTTTTATAAAAATATGACAATATTATAAAATTATTTATTATAAATTCGATCTACTCCAGCTGAAATTTAAGTATTGCATCACATCTGTCCCTTAGGCAGAGAAGCACAATACCAAAGGTACCTGTAGCCAGACTGAGGTTACCCAAGGCATAACCTGCAGCCATATTTCCAGTTTGCAGAATTTCTTGACTGCTGAATTCAAACCCTGTCATCCAAAGCATTTTATTTATTTTGAAGTAAACTTCAGGTGCCAGTTAATTACAAGACGTAACTAACATACCCTAGATGACAGCTACTATTTCAGTGCCTGAATATCCTAACTAGTTCAACGGAAATATGATTCAGTATTAAACTGCTTGTCTAACTTCATTGCTAAATTATTCTTAGTGGTATAATTAAAGAATTGACCAACAGTAATTGACAGACAAATACTTTATTTTAAATAAAATGATTACTATAATTTGTAAACTAATTTTATAAATTTTTAATTAAATAAACAATGATTTCATATATGATAGATACACACACTCTTAATAAAACATGCAATAATAAGGTAATATAAAAAAATATGCAGATGGAATGCACACAACTTTGGAATTATAGCCGATTATTTTCATGATTTGAAAGCTCTGCACCTATTTGTTACATTAGGAAACGTGAACCCGCACATAGTATAGTTCATTATATGCTGGCTATAAAGTTCGTTTATGCTGATTCTGGAGATATACAAAAATTGCAATGGCTACTTATAGATTAATATAAAAAATCAGGAATGGGAATAAGAAAATGTTATTACCTATAGGATTTTAAATGTTCCTCTGGGATGATGTGGCTTCTTACTCGTTGCTGCTGCATGTGTGGTTTACCAACTGGTTGGATTTTAGGCTTCTGATGTGGTCCTGATGATTGTGGTTCTGGGCTACTTCTTACTACAGGCAGATATATTCTTGGCAGCTTCAAATTATTAGATGGGCATGGATTCTATTGTGGAGACTGCTGGTGTTCGTGTGAATGAAGGCTGGAGCTTGGTCACATGCTCTGGCTTCTGCTTAGCACAGCATGGTATTCATTTACACTCATGAAACAAATACCATGTTGAAAAATAAGTTTAATAGGTGATTGAATCTAAATATGTGAATGATTAAATGATGAAATTTTCAATCCCATTTATGTGATGCCATCTTATTGTTATCTTTTAATTAATTTTAAATCCACAAATTATTTTCATTGTTCAAAATCCATCCACTGATTAGATTGATCAAATTTTGGCTAAGGTTCATTCTAATTAGTCCTGTTGATTATGGATTTTAATTAATTAATTAGTAGCCATTGTTAATCCCATTCCCATGCAACTTATCTATTAAGCAATCTTCGAGTTTTAAAATTTATATTATAAGCTTTCCTTTATTTATTTAATTCAAACTTTATATTTTTCTTATTTTCTTACATGCACACGTTTTATTATTTCTATGTGAATAAATAAGAGAGGACCTTAGTTTTATAACATAATAAATCTAATTTTTGCTAACTTCATTTTCTTTCTCCCTTTCACACACACATTTCTTTTATTTCTTCATGAATTTAAAATCAACATTACTTTACACACACACCCCTTATTCTTAAATAAATGGAGAGATTTTTAGTTTTTAAGATTTTTTATTTCTTTAATAGTTTTTTTTTTCTAAGTTACATTCCCCCTTGGATTAACTGCATTTTCTTTCAATAAAACTCTTTAACTTTTTAATCTCAAAAGCTTTTATTTATGGAAAATAATGTTTATATACTTATAACAAAACAGAAAAAAAAATTATGTTTAACACATCATCAACAGTCTGGGCCATTTGAATATTGATTATCTTCTGATAAATAATAGTATACTGATGTAGCTTTTCTATTCACCTATCAGCATTGATGCAAAATGAATCTATTATTCATCTGTTGCTTAGCAACTAATGATTAGGTGGATCTGGTATATTAAATAACTTCCACGTTTCATTATACATGAATTTTGATGCAATGATAAAGTCTCTGTTTTTAACTTTCCTAATAATGTTCATGAAAAGACTGACTGGTTCAGGGACAGGCACTGTGAACAATAGCTTACATCTGACATTCCATATAGCATGTACAATAAAGATGCAAAGTCTAATAATAGGAAACTGTTTAGTTTGTAAGGCTTCCCTACTAGACATGATTTTTGTAGTAATCCATCCTTAAGTTTTGGTATATGGCTAAATTTATTTTATTGAGCCCAGGGCATGAGTATATTATGTGGTTGAATGACTCTTCTTGCCTTTTACATCTTTGACAAAAAGGGTCTATCTTATTGTAGAATCTTTTGAAATGAAGGAATTTATTTGTGGACATGGCTTCTACGTTTATTTTAATAATGAGATTAAGGTATTTAGGCTCAAGAGTGAGAAATTTAAAAATTGTTGTTAATTTGTAGTTGGTTAAGCCAAGATTTGGAGGAATTGTGGGATAATTCGGATTAATTATACTGTGCGCCTAACAGATGGTAATTTTTGACTTTTGTAATTTTTGATCTATAGTTAAATGCTGGTTAAGCACCTTTCTCAACTTATTCGAAAGTTTAATTTTTGCTAAGTTAAATTTTCTCCTCCCTATAATTACTCTTTAATTCATAAATCTTTACAATTGTCTTTTAGCAAACAGTGTTTTGTTTTAAACTAATAAAAAAAACCTCTTCAAACTTCTATAAACTATTTATTTCAAACGAGATGTTTTAATTCAATCATTTACTGATAACTTACTCTGCAGCGATTTTTTTTTTTTTTAAATTAATTTTAAAACCTTTGCGTTATCTATGAAGATTTTTATTTTAATAATTTTAGATGAAATTATTATAACATGTAGTGCTTGACTAATGGTACGTTATATATAAATATTTTGAGTCTTAACTTGTTTGATAAAGTTTAATGAGAGCTAATCAAAAATGCAAGCTTAAAAATTGGAAGAAAACACTGCCCAGTTAACAGAACAGACAGATATCACAAAACTATAATTGTCAATAATAAATGAAAAACTTACATCTTCAAAAGAGTATGTGGATTTAACAATAACTGGCCAAAAAAATAGTAAGTCAAATAGAATATGATAAAATGGCTGAAGATAATATATGCCAAATGGAAAAGATGACAAGTCAGTTGATAGAAATTAAAAATAATCAAGACCAGCTGAAAAATAAATTATGTGAAAATTAGGGAGTGGATTATGGAGCTTGAATCACAGAATGGAATTTTATGAAGAGGTCAAAAAATATAATAAGTAGGATAATAATATAAGCCACATACAAGAAACAATAGAATTAGTAGACATAATTATAAAACATCTACACCTGAAGCAAGAAATGATAAGTGACCCCAGTATGTAAAAAACAGATTCAAATTAAGGACGATGAACAGTAATGTGAGGGTATCTTAAAATCGCACTCACACTGACCTTAGCCATCGGAAATGTTGAACTAAACTTTAATCAGGATTTATATCTGATAGGATTTTAAAAATGTTGCTAACATATTGCTTTCAAAGTTTAAAAAAATAAATGTGAATAGCTATATTGACATAATTTATATGATTATTACATAATTGAACATGAGACCATATATTACTATATTTTGCACATATATATATATATGTGAAGTAAATTGAATATTAACTGTAAAATAATTCAAAATAAATAGTAAAAAAATTTT
Source organism: Epiperipatus broadwayi (assembly GCA_028023455.1). NCBI lineage: Eukaryota > Metazoa > Onychophora > Udeonychophora > Euonychophora > Peripatidae > Epiperipatus > Epiperipatus broadwayi. The sequence goes on along the minus strand of JAQFVV010006286.1, from coordinate 1,338,137 downwards.
TTTGTACAAACATGTGTGATGTCAATTATTTCGTGTTATATGTTTATATGTCATTGGCAAACACTAAATAATGACTTAAACAATGACAAACTAATCATGGTAACGAACAAAGGTCAAGGGTTACACTAAACTACCCAAATAAGAATGAGGTAATAAAGCATAATTTAACTTCAAGAATCGATACTCGCATTACACAAATAAACACAATAATAGACATAGAGAATAAGATTGCTATGGAAGGTCAACTTTATTAAAAGAAAATAAGCGTTTGGTTTAACATGAAACTGTCTTTTAAAATGTTTTTTTTATATTTAACTTAGTAAAACAAATCTGTCACAAGATTTAAAGAAACAAAGTAGAGACTTTGCAGATAAAACCAAGCAGTCAGTGAATTTTAAGGAAATCATTTCAAACTTCTAAAGAAACCTGTAAAAATATGCATATATATATATAACTAATATGATAAATGCTAGAACAAGCGCATTTAAAAAAAAAAAAAAATTTGACTTCAAGCCATATCTGAACTTATCTCTACATTTATAGCATCTGATACACTTACTTCATACAGCATGGAATATTTAAGAGAAGAATGGAAGAAAGCCAGAGTCCATTGAGGCAGAATTGTCCACAGCATGTTACACAACTGCAACTGTGAACGATTCATGCTACAGAGGGAGTGCATGCAAATTGTGTGAACTATAAAATGAGAACTTTAATGAAATGAGCCTGATGATTGATTCCTGAAATAAATATATATTTTTTATTATGTTACACTTATGAATATGTTACTTGTAAATGTATTATTATCTTTTTATTTATTTATTATTATTAATTCATTCTTATTTTGTGGAAATGTATATTATGATTCGACATTTTGGGAGAATTCAATTGACAGAACGCGAGAAGAACAGGAAGGGGGGGGGAGGTTCAATTTAGACCAAATTCTTTTTTTTTTTTTTTTAAATAAAAAATAAAATTTAGATTCAATTTCCTGTTCCTAAGTGCTTGACCATTGTTCGCGACCATATACTTGAAATTTGGAGGTAAGAAATTTTTTTTTTTTTGATATTAATGACACATAGTTACGAAAGCAAAGTTGCATTATATATTATTTGTTTTACTAATGATAGTTCCTTAAGTATTTCTGTATAAATGATTAACTTTCTGAATAAATCTGCTGTGCTTTTATACTTAATAATGTTTCTTTATTATTGTGATAAATGATAAGGAGATCTCTAGGCAACTTAAATCATTACCATTTGAGCCATGAGTCGAATCAATGTTGATGTTAAATATTAAATTAATGTTAATTAATTAGTTTTGTGGATAATAAAGCCGATAGTATGATTTTAATAGAAATGTCTGCAACATGAATTAAGGGTTGGTAACTTCAGAAATCATTAATACGATACTCGTTATAGGCATTTAAACTGTAAATATGTGTGTATAAACTCATCCATTTGTAAATATTTTTAATACCCCTTTAATTTATTCAAGTTTATTTACTGTTTATGTAGTTTATTTTTATAAATAAATGTTGTAAATTTTGTTGAATAGATAAGGTCTCTTTAATTTATTGAATAAGCCTTTGCATTCACCTATAAAGCCAACACCATACCTATATATATATACACACATATATATTATATTATCACTATAATAGAAAGTTCTTAGATATGGTCATTTATGAATGCTAACATGGATAAGCTGATCTGACCATGGGTATGCATAACTACATTCCTGTTGAAAGAGTTGAACATGAATTCTTCCTGAGTTCAAATACTGAGGCAACGAATCCAAAAAATAATGGTGAGATGTGAATGAACTGACTTAAATTATATGTAAATTTGATAGATAAGTCTTAGGTTAGTCTATTGAAGATAGATGTAATCATGAGACATGTACCGTGTGTCATCCCCGGCATCCTACATGACGACCCTAGGTCCAACCGTACCATTACAGTAAAAACAATATGATGGTCAGAATTAAAAAGATAGTCTGTCTACAGATAAAATGACCAAAATGAAAAACTGGCTATGACAATTTCCTTTGGAATAAATGAAAAGAATAATGAAGAAAACAATATAGACCCCAACTATTGAATCATATACCTGGTATAGTAAACCAATTTTGACAATTTAGAATTTTTTTAGGCAATGCACATGAAGCAGCTATTGAATATATAAGCAATGGAAAGATAATTCAGTGTAAATGCTATAATGTAAAAGATAAACATAGCTATTGTCATTTGCAGTGAACATCACAAGCATGCTAAAATAATCTTTTTGGACAAATTTTCAAATTTGTTCGTGTGCTGCAAATATATCAATTTTTTTAGTTCCTTGAATGTATAGATTAAATTTGTTTACTTTTGAACATATATCTGCACAATAGGTAAAATCCAGAACATAAGTTTTCATTACATAGAGATTTTGTGTACATTGTAACTTACTCTGTGAAGTTTAACAAGTGTTGATACTACTTTACTCATCAACAAGCAATATACTTTGAAAAGCAAAAGTTTTTTGTAAAAACATTTTCTTTGCGCAATTGTTCAAATAAGCATGAATGTGGCAGCATACTTTTTATAAAATTTATAATCGTCATGGCAGTATTCAAACCTTCACATCTGATATGGCATTATATACTAATGCTTCTCTATGAAGACTGCAGTATGTCCATGACACATTAGTACATAGTTTGAGAACATGTAACAACTATTCTCTCCACACGATCTGTGCACTATTCATATATATATATATACCTACTTAATTCATCCAGAATAACTTGATTTTACATAAATATTGAGAGTTCCAAAAACTTCTTCACAAGTACCTTGACTAATTGAGTCACAAAATAATATATGTTCATGGACTCATTGTTCCATATAAAATGAATAAAAGCAATCAATTGGAGACAATATCAGATGATTCATTCAATTGTAAAAATAAAAATCTTAACTCATTTTAACACCAATGATAATTTTTTCATTTAGACATTTAATTCACTTTTTGTGCAACTATATTATTGGGAAGATTGATTCAATTTCTTTATTGCATTTTTCACCAAACATAACTCCATCATCATCTTTTAACACTGGAAGTACTAAAGACTCACCGACTGTGTGAGGTTTATTAATTTGTGCAATTCCCCACTTAATAAGAGGTATGTATAGCTTTTTCATTAATACTAGTAAAATGAGAAGGCATATTTTAAAAAAAAACATTTAGTTCTTTCAGTTTATTTTCCAAAAAAAAATAGTGCAGCTCGTTTTTTACAGCTGCATGTTTTGTTTTGAAATGCTGTGAGTAATTTGGTTGAACACAGTCTCATTTGCACAAATTTCGTAACTAACACATTGCAGACGTCCTTCATAAATGTTTCATAAAAACACAAAATTTAAATATTCAGAATTGTATTTTCTTACTACTTTAGTTTATTTTGATTGGAAACTTGTAACACTTTCTTCATCTTTTTTCTGATTTTTTAGCTTCATCAGCAGGTGTTTCTTCTTTTTGAGACTCCTTTTCAGTAACTTTTGTTTTCATTTCATTTCTTTTTAACCATTTGTCCATTACAATGGTAAATATAAAAACCAATAAGAACAGCCATTATTTACATAACCAGCTAATGGAACAGGAAGTAACAAGCTTTCAATAGGTTGTCATGCTTGCAACCTTATCATAACCATCTATCAGCCCAACAAGCAGACCAACCTCTTGGACCATAGATACATTAAAAATATAGTTTGTCAAGCAATTTTTATAGCACGTATGGCAATTCAACTTCATATATATATTATTTCTAGAGAAACCCTAACCTTAATTTTTATTTATAATTTTTTTATTATTAATTACAATTTTATCACATATTAATGAAACATACATATTAAATGCGTATGAAGTTGAATGGTCACATGTGCTAACATCATGTATGTTTCTAATGTATGTATGGTCTGAGAAGTTGATCTGATTTCTGGGCTGATTGACGGTTGTGATAGGGTTGCAAGCATGATATAACTCATTGGTATCTTCAGTTACTTCCTGTTCAGTTGCATATGAGTCATTTGCATATTGCATAACCAACTAATTATTTAATTAACAAAAAACTTGAATTTTTATTTGGGATTACAAACAGTTGCTATCATCACACAAACTATATCTGCAACAATGAACCTAAAACTGATATTTTGGGGTTACAACATCCTATATTTATAAAGAAAAATTAAGGAAATGTTTTTATGTGCAAGACTTCAACCGTTTTCTATTAACAATTTGTGAATGACTGGAATATAGATTTTCCTACACAAAGAGGGATAAACATTGCCACCTTTGTCTTAAATTCCAATTTTTATTTCATTAAGTCTCATTGCCATAAGCTCAAAGAGAATAGTGACCAATGATATATATTGTAAGGCATTGAATGCAAACCCTACATCATCAACCCCAAAGACTTCAGAAGGGGGGAGAAGTTTTTTTCTCCTCAACTGATAGTTAATAGATTAAGTATTTATGGAATTAAGAGGGTAAAAATGAAGAAGATATGTGAATTAAAGGAGGGATATGTTTATAAAAATATTGAGAAATGAAGATTGCTGAAGCTTTAACTAGTGAAGAGAACAATGTATATATTATGAATAGATTAGCAGTCTACTTAAGAGTGAAATTTGAATGGGGATATGATAAACTATTGTCTTAGTTTCAAATTTCAAAAGTACCCATAATTTTGAGTTAGCTCAATAATTCTATGCATCTGAACATATTTATATTTAAGAACTAAAGTTTTGAGCATATATAAATAGTCTGTAGCTATAGACTCTGTAAATCTTTTTTTTTCTAGGACTACTTATTAATTTTTTTCTATTTCAGTTTATATCTTATAAACTGTAATGTGCTTTCTTAATAATATTTTTTTTATATATTTGTTAATACTAATTTTTTCTATGACTTTTTAGTACTTATAATCTCTGGCTTTTCATATCATTTGAATTGCTTCCAACAATGCATTGATTCAATATGTATATTTTTCTCTGTATGTGCTTTGGCTAAATAAGAAAGTTTTTATATATGAGCAGATATGTGAATATGTGCATGTGTATGAACAAACACTAAAATTTAAACATTTACAGATATATCAAAAGGGTTTTTTTAAATTTCATATTTTCTGTATAAAAGGATTTTATATATATATATATTATTAAGTCCATTTTTTGTATTATTTAAAAGTCTTAAAATGAAAGAGGATGATCACTTCTAAAGATCTAAATCTAGTGTTGAGAGAGGTATAAAGTCCAATTTTAAAGAAAATCTAACTGGTATTAAAAGAAAAGGGATGGTCAATTCTAGGGATCTAAATCTAATGTTAAAAAAGATTGAAAAAGATAAAGTTCAATTTTAAACAAATAACTTGGATGTTTAAAAGAGAAAGATGATCAATTCTAAAGATATATATTACTTATAATACTTCATTCATATACACTTTAATGCAAGTCATTTTCTTAAATTTCTTTATTTTCTTACAGTTTCGACTGACCAGCAGTCTTCATCAGAGCTCTATCTTCCTTACAGTTTTAACTTTAATTAAAATTAGTAATTTTCTTAAATTTCTTTATTTTCTTAGTTTCGACTGTCCAGCAGTCTTCATCAGAGCTCTATCTTCCTTACAGTTTTAACTTTAATTAAAATTAATTCAGTTTTAACTTTAATTAAAATTAATTTTAATTAAAGTTAAAACTGAATTAATTTTAATTAAAGTTAAAACTGTAAGGAAGATAGAGCTCTGATGAAGACTGCTGGACAGTCGAAACTGCTGGACAGTCAAAACTGTAAGAAAATAAAAAAATTTAAGAAAATTACTTGCATTAAAGTGTATATGAATGAAGTATTATAAGTAATATATATGATTATATGAAGATATCCAAAGAAAGTGAAGGAGAAGAATAAGACAATTCTAAAGATCAAAGAACTTCAGTATTAGCAAAGTGTGAGAAAAATACTCATTAGTAAGCAGTTGAAAATTAGGCAAAACAAACTGTTGATCACTTTAGACCATCCAAAGAAGAGGATTTGAAGGTAAAGAAAAAAATCAAAGAGATCCGATAATTATAGCACATTTTTATAAAGAAAAACATTTTTACACGTACAGCTGTAAATATGCTCTTTGGATAAGAGCAATGTGATATCATAAAAACAGCACACATATATTTAGGGAAGAGAGACTATTTTTTTTTCTAAGTGTTCAGTGGTATTACATCTTGGAACCAATGCATCATTACTTTATATATGCTTGTCAAAATTCCACAAAAAATGAAGGGTTAAGTAATCTACTTTTGTTTGATAGTCCCACTGACCAATCCAAGAACTATATGCACATTGGAAGATTCAAATTTGAGAAGGAAACTAACAAGTAGCATCCTATGGCTGATCTCCAAAGACCAAAGATTCTGAACCTTGCTATTACTTCCCCACTGTCATTGCTGGATTCAAATATAAAACACAAAGTAAAATGCAAAGAATATATCATGAGAAGAAAAATATCCATTTATCTATTAACATGCCCATACACAGAGCAGAAAGTAGAGGGGAAAAAGAAAATGAGAAACCCATTGCAATACTAGTATCCTTAAAGAAATGCAGTCTGTGCAACATCATCATCACAGTAAAACAAAGAATTATAAGTCTAAGCTTAAAATGGAACTTTTCAGTAAGTTGCTATAATTAATATATCTACACATGTCAAACAATGGTATGTGGTTGAATTCAAATTTCTAGCCTTGAACAAAACTTACTCTGAACGAAATTCATTAAACTAACTCAAATGGTCTCTACATCAGAAATAGAAAAGCCCGGTAATATCAATTTTATTTTCTCAATGACTCTTAACAATTTTCTTTTAAATCCATTTGTCTTTCTCTCTCCAAAGTATTAAAATAAGCCTCAATAATTAGAAAATGTTTTTTCAATAATGATAAATATTGACTTTATGATTGTATTATGTGTTATTTGATTATCATTACATGTAACCATTTACATATATATTTAACGATGTTCTTAAATTATTATTTATTAATGTTGGTATCACGAAAAGGGAAATATTGTTTATAAATCATTCTTATTATAAAGTAAAGGTTGAAGACAAGATTTATTAATAATGGGAAATAACACCTCCCCCCCCCACACACACACGATACTATCTGTATGCTTGGATAAGTATTCTGTATGAAATGCTCACATTTTGGAAATACAACTGAGATAGAAATGTGTTATAGTGAAAAATAAATTTAGGTAATCATTAGCTAGCTTAATTGGAATTACGATGAATGAGGATTATAATTAATTTAAGTAAAATTTCTCCACCTATTTCTCGATTATTGTTTTTAAGATTGTAGCATAAAATTTATGTTATGTATAATATGCGAGTGTGCGTGCTTCAGGTGTTTATTTATGAAATTAAAATTTTCCACGATATGAAACTTCCACTCACCTACTAAATATATTAACATGCACATATCATCATATATGCATTGTAATGTCCATATTCTCTTAAGGAATGAGGGTGAAAGCATCTAATTCATGATTGCATCTATTTCAAATATGATAATTTAATATTTAAACATTCAATATAGATACAACTTAGACCAATTCATCCAATCGTCACCTCTCTTTACTATTCTGCTATGCTCACTATTCAAACTCAAGGTTAATTTTACACTTAACTCTCTTCAGGGATCAATTGATATCCTGTAGCAATAATAATATTTTTATATAAGTTTCGATAGATTCTCAAAATTACTTCTAATCAAGTTATCATAATGTTACATCAGGATATGTATATATGGGTATATGTGTTCAATTTTATTATAAAAATAAAATAAATAATTTAAATAAATCAGACTTCCTTAAATTTAAAATAAATTTAACAATATTTATTAATTGAAAACAATTTACATTTATCTTTATATAACAAAATTTTTTATTATAAGTGTTTTACATACATTTCTACCATATTCGTATATAAATTTTAAAATTATATCTTCCTATATCCCATAGTAAATATGTATCATAACAATATTTAATAGGTTGTAAAAATAAATAAAATTTTATAATTCCAAAGATTATGATAACACTAGCTAACTAAATTTAAATTAAACAGTATAATAATAAATGAAAACCTTTGTAATACTCAATCCTTTTGAGGAAATTCCATTTCTATAAAACTTCCCATCTATGTATGGTCACTATCATTGAAAGAAAAGACCTTTCATCCAAAGACATTAGTCATTTATACCAAACAATAAACAAATATTATTAAATAATAAACTAAAATTCTATCTTGTCATAAATGAATGAATTTAATACGAAGAATAATAAAACCTCACCTTCATATTAAGTTTACTAATTAACCTGGTCAAGTCACTCTGTAAGGAAGACTTAAATTTTATTAAATGAAAAAATATTTAACCCAATGATCTTTTCACTTTTTTCATCTGATTTTCCGAAATGGATTATTCCAAAGTAAATAGGTTTTAGAGGCAAAGACAATAAAATTAAATATTAATGGATGTTGATATGCAAAGATGATATGATGTGTTTAAACTTTATGATATTGTCCTATTCATTTTCCATAATTTAAATAATAATGTTCATTAAGAATAAAGTTCTTTTATTTCCAGTCATCAATCATCAGTGAAGCAATCAGTATACTATTTCATAAACATTCATCTTATATGATGTTGACATCCCTTTCCATAAATTTATCTCACTATAAATTGAAGTTGGATATTGAATTATATAAATGATATATATTGAACGGATACTATCTGCTTCAAAAGTCCAATTGCGACTTTTACAGTTATTTTAAAGATTTAATATTTATTCTTTTACATACTAAAGGTATTCACACACACACTTATTTCTTTTCTTTTCTGTAATTTGTTTTGCTTAAAAGTTGTAATTTAAAATCTGTTTTGATAGTTTTCTAAAAACATTATAAATTATCATTTGTTTTTATCTTCATGAAAAAGTTTTTTTTTTTTAAACAAAAAGTGTTGCATTGTTGTTGCCTAAAAATATTAATCTATTTTCATTTTTCTTAATTAATATGAATGGAGATTTAATTTCTTATAATTTGTTCACAAATAAGTTAAGACCCTGATGAGATTTTAATTAGAATGAGTGTGGGATTGAATTAGCCCTGGGTGTATGCAGATTAATTAATTAAAAGATGAAAAACAAAGTTTACATGGGAGATAAGAGCATCATACAAATAGACCCAGAGTTTAGGACATATTATTCTATTCTATTATGAGATGATTAGATTATTCTGAGAGGGAATTCTGATTATAAGAAAACCTTCAGACATTATTATTCTTGCCATCTTGCAAAATTTACTTCAAATGAATTGCAAAGAAACTCCTTTATTCAGCAGTATTATTCATTACCTGTCGAAGAGATCTTCAACCAAATTCTTCTAGCAAACTGCTGGGGTTTCATTAATTTTCTGAATAGCAGATTTATACACCAGGTAGATTATAGACCTCAGAATGCCTTGCTAAGCCAACTTAAGACAGATTCTGACCTTGCTGTTCCTTCAAGTATGCTGTAAAGCCTAAATTCAAACTATTGCAGAGTATGCCTCCTCATTCGCCACCATTAAAGGTGAAAAGCATTTGAACATTCCCAAATGTGACTACTCACAAAACCTTTCCAGTTCCCAAAGGTAAATGTTTATTCTCTTGCCAGAATATTTAATCTCTAAGTCTCCACTCAATTTAAATTTCAGCTATACTAGAAAATTTCATATTTTAATATTCATTATCTGTATTCTTTGTGTGTGATATTTTAGTAATATTGTTTATTATTTGTTATTTAAAATTGTTTTCTATTATCAGTCTAGACATATATCAATAATATATTTCTTAAAACTATTTAGATTTATTAATGTTAGTTTATTTTCTTAATAAATGCTTGGACAGACATATATAATTTTGTGAATTTCTTATCTGTCTCCTTAGCAAATTAAATTTATGGCCGTTCATTTGGCTGGGTCTTCGCCAATTGATTGTCTGTTTTCCTTAAATTAGAGATTTAATTTTCACTCAATTTTAAATGACCTACACCAGAATATTTCCTAAGATTTCTATTTACATTAAATTGGAGATTTAAGTTTTCTCCTATACTACAATTTCATACTGCGTCATATTCATTTACCATATTTTTTTTTCTTGCATTGCAATCAACCTTGGCAATCTTCAACATGATTGGCCATGCGTATTTCTGCTGACACTATGATGTCACTAGTCAATAATCTAATGATCGCTTGCTCATGCTGGTTTCCTTGATTCATGCAAGAATATTTCATTTGTTATTTGTTTTAAAACTTTTTGAATAAGGAAACCAGAATTACTTAGGTGAACCTTCAGCTGAAGGAAATTAATTCTTCACTCCCAATTTAAAACTCTATTAGAAAATTAGTGTGTCTGCCAGAGCATTCGATGTTTTATTTTGTTAATGTACACCTTGATAGAATTTAATAAAACTATGTTTATTTTACATATATCTCGTTCCTTGAAAACTTTTTTATATTAATTTTAATAAACTGTAAACTTTCTTAAATTATACTTTCTAACATTTGTCCTGCTTTTATTCTCAATTGTCTGAACAATATTATCAAAATCTTACTCTCCCTGGGTCTGGTCAGTACCTATCATCATCACCCTTAACGTTTGATCATGGTAAATAAATTTTCCAGGTACGCAGTGACCTGGTGGCAACCTCTGTGATCAAAAGAAGATAGAGTGACTGTTACAATATATATTAGGCATTTCAGTAAGAATGAATAGTTACACTGCTTTAGGTTAGAACAATAGCATTTGACCCTATGGCAAAAAGTCTTTATTCACGATGCATTTTCTATAACTTAAAATAAATTTATTTAGATATATAAATGTGTTTGATGATATTTATCTACCTTGAAATTCAAGTTTAGAATGATATCGTTAAAAATATCTCTATTATATTAAAGATATTTTGCTTTTGAAATTATTATTGATATTAAAGAGTAATTTGTTTACACTTTACTGGAATGATATTAGAGTTCTCTGCTAACAAAGATTTTATAAATAAGGAAAATTCATCCAAACTATTGATCCATCTTTCTGATGTGTTCAGTATTCGAACACAGCAAAATAAATATGCATAGTGACTAGTTCATTTGTAAAAAATGGAACTGATTTGAAAATTAGTTGATTTATCTTTTATAGTGAAATCGACTTCTGGTAATTAGCATATGTTAAATTACTATTTCATTTTACAATTTTGTATTCTATTATTGTTGAATGCATCATAATTAATAATTGCATAATTGAGTTCTAATTTTATTTCCTTCATGTTTAGTTGCTAAGTTCGAGTCTTGATTAGTGATATTAGTTAAAAAATAGAAATAAAACAAACTAACTCCTTTTTAAAACTTGTTTTTATATGACTATAATCATGAAAAAAAAAAAAATCCAATGTTTCGACTATTTTATATAGTCTTTTTCAAGGCACACTAAAATAAAACAATATATATAACAAATAACACATATTCCAAAAAAAAAAAAAAAAATTAAAGAAATAAAAAATTACAAAATATATTCATAACCAAAAATTTACCTTATCTCACTCCCCTTTCCTATTACCAACAAACACAATTTAAAGAGAAACAATTTTTTTTTTTAAATCTATATATATCCTTTAAAACATTTAATTAAAAACCTATTATTTTCTTTTCTGTTTATCTATTAACATCCTATTTAATTCTGGTTTTATTTCATTAATATATACACTTTCTTTTATCATCCTTTCATTATATGACTTAATACATTCCAAAGGCTTTATATCAAAATCCCCATGCTTAAATTTATTTGTGAATGTAAACAGCAGAATTTTTATCACCTAAATGCTGTTTTAATCTAGTTTTTAATTTATTCTTACTAATCCCAACATAGGTCATTTCTACATTCTTTCTAAAACAATTCAAACATTTTATCAAATAAACTGAATTCATAATGTCTAACCCAGTGGTCTTCAACCTTTTCACACCTGCGAACCGGAAAAAATAAGAATAAGATTTTGTGGACCAGCAGAAGTTTACAGATAAATTTTCTTAAAGATGTAACCTACTTAGCCTTAGATAAGCATAATTGTTATAACTGACCAAAACAGCATACTAGTTATTGTGTATTGGAATGGTGTTGCTTACCTTCACATGTTGAACACTCTTTCTCAAGTTGCACAGTCGTTTTAGTATTTTAGCAATATACAAATAAAGCCAAAAAAAAATATTGCCTTATAGGCCAAAAAAAAAAGTGGGCATATTTTTAAACAAAAAAAAAAAGAAAACAAAACTTGAAAAAGTCAAAAGTTTTGATCTTACTTTATTTTGGGGTGATGTGGGTGTATTGAGAAATACTCTGTAAAAGTTAGAGACAGAACTTAATTTTTGGTTTTTATTTTTTAAAAAAGGTAATCCAAAAAAGATCTTATTTTAATTTTTTTGGGGGGAGTGGGTTGAGAAATATACTTTGTCTTCACTGAGACAACAGTTATATTTGTTTTGTTTTTATTTTTAAAAAAGGTAATAAAAATTGGTTTTAAAAATAAAAGTTTTAGTATATCAGAGGTTGTATACAAATAAAGGCAAAAAAGATATCGCCTTATAGGCTTAAAAAAAAAAGTGGCCGTATTTTTAAACAAACAAAAAAAAACAACTGAAACTTCAAAAAGTCAAAAGTTTTGATCTTACTTTATTTTGGGGTGGTGGGGGTGTATTGAGAAATACTTTGTAAAAGTTAGAGACAGAACTTATTTTTTGGTTTTTTATTTTTAAAAAAAGGTAATAAAAATTGATTTCAAAAATAAAGTTAAATCCAAAAAAAAAATCGCAGTATAGCCAAAAAAAACACTAAAATGAAATATTAAAAGAGTAGAAAAAATTTAAGAGATCAAAAAAGTCACGTTATGTTTTATTGTTTTAACAATGCTGACAAGCAGCTGTGATTGGCTATCAAAAGACAAACGGAGTTTGTATAATAAAAAACTTTTTTCTACCCCCCCCCATAAACATCTGTGATAAATAGAAAAGCAAATTAATTTATGTATGATTGATTAGATTTTGTTTTTTCTTTTTTTTTAATCAGGTAAAAATGCGATGAAAAAATAAATATAAATTGTTTATATTAATTAAAAGTTTAAAATCTTATTATTTTGTTATCACAAACTTTCTTCCCGGTCTAGCGCGCGGACCGACAGAAAAGTTCTGCGGCCCGGTGGTTGAAGACCACTGGTGTAACCTTTTATAGTCCCCATTATTATTAATTAAAAGATTTAAACTTGCTTTCTTTTTATAAACTGGATGGATTGAAACATATTTCCTATTAGTCATTTTAACTAATTTCTTAACTTTAATAAATAAATCTTTAGATATATTAAAACCAACATAAATAATCTTTTCTCTATTCCTACTCCTAATCCCATTCTATTTCTTATTTTATTTATATTTTTATTAGAAAACAAATGTTCAACTACATCCCTAGGATAATCATTCATAAAACATTCATTCCTAATAATATCAATCTCATTCCCAAACAAATTACTATTTGAACACAACTTAATTGCCCTAATAATTTTATTATTAACAATATTAATTTTACTATGATTATCAATATCTGAAAATCAATTATTTGATAATCCAAAAAATGTTTTTATCCTACCATATCATCCTGAATTACACAGGACTGCTGTGAAAGCTGTTCAGCAGTTGAAGTAAAATATAAATAGCATTGTGATAACTATAATGGTCAAACATCCAATATAATTTATTTATCCACAATGTCATAACAGATACATAATTAAATAATCTAAATAAGATTGAAATAAACAACTAATGATAATTATATTTTAGTATTTATCAAACCAGTATTTGTGAAAGATTTCAATTGAGATGAAAGCCAGTTTGAACAAATATTAAACTATAATTATTTTGTTATTTCAATCTTGTTTAAAGTGATTATTTAATTTAGGCACAGTGATAACATGCAAGAAGTTATAAATTTTATGATGCAACAATTGCACTTGAGTTAATTCAAATAATTTCCAGTATTCATTTCCAGCATCATATCCGAGGAAACTGTTACATATGAACCCTATCAAGAACATAATCACTTGATGAATAGATTGTACTATACTGTTACTATATATATTCTCAAATTACTCTAATCGAGAATATAATTGAAAATGCAGATCTGGGAATAAGTTATTTAATAAAAAAAAAACAAAGTAAAACTACAATGGTAGGAATGGAAAATAGACATAAAGAAATGGCTGCTAATTTCTTTAGGATTGTATGGGAGAATGTGAAGAGAATAATGCTAGGGCAATAATGGATAATTTGTATTAGCACATACGTACATTTAACGTATTAAAAAAAATGGTTACTTTTGTCTAAGAGGTAATTCGCCACCCGTGTTTGTTTTAATTATCCATTTACAGGGGCATCAAAAAAATCTTGCAAACAACATGGATGACTATAAGCTATCGTATTTAATATTACTTTTTTAAATATGATTTTAAAAAAAAAAAAAAAATGCACAAAACTACAAGTGATTGCAAAACTGGTCAAATAAAGTACAGCAAGTGTATTACAAACGTGAGTTCTTCATATAAGGCGGGCACAAATTCTTAATAGTGCGAATCGTCATCATAATTACATATTCATCTTTATAATGTCGGCGCAACATAAATTCTGCTAAATAGGAATCGATATGTTATCTTGCGATTCCCCTATAGTTTTTGGTTCTTGTCATTAGAAAATCCCAAATTTTAATCATTTACACACACACAAAAAAAACAAAGTAAAAGCTCAAAAATAATATTACACTAAACGATTCATTTTTTTAATATTGTTTAATTTTAATAAGTAACACATGTTCGTTAAAAAAAAATTGAAAATATAAACAAATAGTTGACGCCCCTAAAAATGGGTAACAGACAAATACGGGTGGCGAACTTCCAACGTGCATCAATCTACAAAAGTAACAAAAAATGTTTATACTATAAGCCAGGGGTGGCCAACTTTTGTGTTCATAAGATCTACTTTTTATTTTTAAAATGTGTTGCGATCGACTTGTTGTCATAGGCATAGTCTAAGTGGAGGGAGGTGTGAAATACAGTACATACTATTTTTATATATCTACCTAGTAAAAATAATTATTTAACGGGCCAAAAAACTCATGTCCGGGGGAATAAAGCGACATGAGTAATTATTAACAATATTTACTAATTCAAATTAGCTACATTAAATCAAGATTAAAAATATTAACGGCTTAGTGGACTTCACCTATCTAGAATTGAAAAAAAAATTAGAACAAATAACAAAAAACTTGAAAATCTTGACTTAATTTGTTTCACTCGTTACCCGACAGCTCTTGTCAGATTGGCCTCGCGATCGATGAAAAATGGCTTTGCGATCGACCGGTGGATCACGATCGACTTATTGGACACCCCTGCTATAAGCTTATAAAATTCAAAAACACATCATCAGGTTGTTAAATAAAATAAAAAAAGGTTTTAAATAATAGAAAAATATTAGTTATTTCTAAGACATCAGCTTCGATATGTAAAATAAATACTTTAGAGAATTGTTTAAAACGGTGATTAAGCGCAAGCCAGGAAAGCGTTCAGTACATCAAGCTAAAAAGAAACAAGTAAACGAAGAAGGGTATTGATAGACCTTGACGCCTACTGACTTCCACATTACATATGGGATTTAAGGATTCTTTAAATGCTACTTCGCTCATGCTAAATCATCGGACAGAAGTTCAAAATTTGTACTAAAAGTTAAATCTTGAATCAAATTTACACTTAACGAATTATTATTTAACCTTACTCTATTAAATATTTGTAGTAAACTATGCTCTGTGGCTTTTTATAGATTTATGATTTCAATGGGATTTCTACTTTTCAAGTCCCGATTCCACTTTATTTGAGGACTCCGAACAAAGCAATTTCAAATAGAAAAAAGAACTATTTTTTCTTCTTCGTTTAATTCTTTTAAAAATTATCTTCATTTTCAACTTTATTTATTTATTCACATCAATTTATCTTTCCAATTTTTAAACGTTTACGTAAAAGCAGCAGAAATTGAACATCACGTGATTACTAATGTTTATGGCAGTAAACTCTTTTATTGGTCCTATTTAGATAATAAGCTACTCTATCTCAGTTAATTTCATATAATTTTAAAATGTAAATAAAATAAATATTTATATTAAAGGACCACAGCTACGTAGTTAGAATTATTATATTTATATAAATTTATTTTAATCCTACAATTTAAATGTTTATCAACAAAAACAATAAGGTTGACTCACTAATTAAATAGACAATAAATATTATTATAATAGCATTAAATATATATAAACGGTAATGAGAATCTTACCACAGTTTTTTTTTTTTTCTAACGACGAAAATGTCAGTAATAAGGTTCAATAAAACTGGCATTTCCCCACCCATCTATGCTACTTGAGTGGCGCTCTCTATCGGAATAGTTAAGCTTTCATTAAAATTATACAATTTTATTAATTAATTAATTTCTTTTTCCAAAAGGATCCATCAATTGACTAATGTCATATAAAAACTTTTTCCAGTCTTCTTTATATAAATAAAAAACTCGTTTTTATACATACGAATAATATCGACAAATACACAATTCTCTCCTTTTTCTTTTCAAAAACGTTATTTTCTTATATTAACAATGAACATATATTTACATAATACAAACTCCAACGTTTCAATTATTTATATTCTTACAGTCATTTTCAAGGATCTACAACAAGAAATACACATTTATAAATAATACTTTAGTTACATAAAACTTCCTTCTTATATCAACATAAACATTAAAAAATATATTAATTATACATAATTATATTTTACTTACATCTCCCTCTTCTACTTTTTATTACTCTTACTTTTTACATTATTTAATTACAAATCTTATTACTTTATAAAAATATCTAAGAAACTTTTTATACCAATTTTAAACCAACACTAAATTGCAAATTACTACACTCTTTAAATCTTTATCTAAAAACCCATCTCAAAAACCACATTCCTTAGCTATAGCTTTACATGTATTGTTTCTAAAAAGATCAGCTTTACATGTATTTAAAAACAAATATAAAACATTTTTTTTAAAACTTTAACAATTTACATAACTCAATTTAAATATTCCATTTTAATTATATATTATTTTACATTCCTTATCCACACCATTAAATAATATATAATTAAAATGGAATGTTTAGTAAAGTGTTAAAGTTTTAAAAAAATGTTTATATTTGTTTTTAAATACATTTAAGGCCGTCAAGCGTTGTTAGCCGAGAGGTCACCGCAGCCGCCGTGCAAAAAAAGTAGTTGGTTGCAGACGGTTGTGGGTTCGCGTCCCGGCCGATGCTATGACATGAAAAAAAAATACATTTAAAGCTATAGCTAAGGAATGTGGTTTTTTAGATGGGTTTTTAGATAAAAATTTAAAGAGTGTAGTGGTGGTTCGCTTCCCGGCTGATGCTATGGCACATGAGAAAAAAAAGGGAGTGTAGTAATTTGCAATTTATGGTTGGTATAAAAAGTTTCTTAGACGTTTCATAAAGTAATAAGATTTGTAAAAGTAAGAGTAATAATAAAAAGTAGAAGAGGGAGATGTTACGTAAAATATAAGTATGTATAATTAATATATTTTTTTAATGTTTATGTTGATATAAACATTATTATTAAATAATATAAAATAATCAAGTTTTTGAAAAGAAAAAGGAGAGGATTGTGTATTTGTTGATATTATTGAAGAACTTGTATATTTTAAAATAAAAAGTGATTGTATATTTATTGTGTTATAATATATACGAATAGTTTAAAATAGATAATTTTTATATTTCGATAATTTTCTTATGGATTATTCATTATAATGGAAGGATAAAAAAATGCATCAAAATTAAATTTATAAATTACAGTATTAAATATATATCATCAAATGATATTAATGTAGTACAAGATAAAGATGAACCAGGTGACTGGAATTACGCAATAGTAATTTTGATATGTAAAATAAATGATAAGGGAGCTATTAGAAATTACTGAACTTATCGACAGTGAATTTTGACCAACCAAAAGAATAACTAGGATTTAAAATTGGCTTTAGCAGAATGGAAAACATCTAATTATTGAGAGAAGTTGTAGAAAGAAATAATGAATATAATTTGCCAATATGTTTTGAATTTGTGGATTATGAAAAGTTATTTGATTTTACAAGCATTTCTTTTTTAATGATTAAAACATTAGCTCATAAAGATATAGACCCAGGATTTTACCATATTCTGAAGAATATTTATCAAAATGCAATAACCATGTTTAAATTACATTGTTGTATTTATTAGAAGGGATTTGTGTTATATTAATATAAAAAGAAAAAGTAAAGAACTCCAGAAGAAAAGATAAGAAATAATTAATTATAGAGAAAAAATTATTTAAAGAAATAAAAATAAAAGTATGGTCATTTGTTAAAAAGAAATAATTAATTACAGAATGTTGAACGTCTGCTTCGTTAATTAACAAAATAATAGTGGTAAAAAACATGTAAATGAAAACATACACAACTCTCCAGACAGTAGTGCCACTTAGTGCAAGCCAGAGTAATCATTGAATGCCGAAGGCTTGTTCAATGTCCCCAGATTAGTTTCTAGCTTCCAACCTTTTGGCATCTGTTGATTATTCTGGCTTGCACTGAGAGGCACTACTGTATGGAGTTTTGCCTGTTTTAATAGCAGTTATGAGCAAGCATAAGAAAAGGTGATCATGTGATGATAAATGAAAACATAAAAGATTTTGATTGTGGTTAAATGAAAATACCCTAATTAAATCTGTAAGTCAAGATTTAATTAGTGCATAGATAAGAAAATATGCAGTAACATATAAATAGGGAGAATTTGTTGCTAAGAGAGTTCTGCATTTACATAGCTGTTCCGAGAGATGTTCTCTATCAAGCATTTAGTGGAACAAGATTGCTGTATTAGCTGCAATTATCAAGAGTTTCCAATCCCAGGCATCAGTTATCTGATGGTTAATGAGCTGGTTAGGAATCCATACCGATTGCCCTGATCTTTTTATTATTTGTAAATGCCTGAGAAGGCTTGTAAAGGAATTACTTCCAGAGGGTAATATGACTTTATTTTGTCAAGTAAAATTTTAAGTAATATTGCAGATTGCATAGTAGTGTTATATATTGTCTTTCTATTTAATCAATAAGTAAATTTTTATCATATTGGATATTTGTAATACATTAAAGATCAGCCTTTCAAGCTATTGTGCATGCACTTTCTTATGAGTGTTAATAATAAATGAATACTTTCATTCCCAACACAAGATATAGCATTTATGAAAGAATAAAATGAACCCATTTACTCTTTCAAACCCAAATGCAAATCTTAAGTACTGGACATGAAAGCGTGAGGATCCTCAGGTTACCATATTTTTCTGAGATCGGTTATATTTTCTTGTTGGCGCAATCAGAAAATCTGAACCTAGCTATAGGGAATGGAGTAATATTTACTAAGGCCGTAAACCTCAAGAATATGCACGTGAAAATGCGAAGGTAGGGATCTTTACAGGTCTTAACCACAAGCTTACGCTTTGGAAGAAAAGAGGGAAACCCTTCTTTACTTCAACCTACTTTCTATATGAATGGGTGAAGCTGAAATAGTTAGATCTAAAAGCATGAAAGTCCAATAAATTAGGAAGAAATATACATAGTGTAAGAGTGTTTTTGTTCATAGGGGCAATCAAATATATCAGTTTTATATAGGTAAGCAGTGGAATGGCCACTATATATTATGCAAATTAAAATTTTTTTGTACTTAATGATATTAAAGAGAATGAACAGAAAGTAGCAGCTCTATTACATCTGGTGGGATGTAAGGTTATAGATATTATAAATATTTTGAGCAAAAGCAGTAAATGAGTCAATCATTTATGAAGACATGACAAAAAAATTGAATGATCATTTTAGTTCAAAACCATCTCATCATATAGCCAGATTAACACTAAGAAATAGAGAGCAATATGAAGTAGAGATAATAAAAGCATATGATATAGGATTGAGAGAGTTGTCAAAAAACTGTAGTTATGGAGATTTTGTAGACCAAATACTGGTAGATCAGTTACTATGGGAGATTGCAGATGACAAGTTCCGGAAAAATTTACTTACGGAAGTAGATTTAATGTACAAAATGGTAATTAAGAAGGGAATAGCATATGAGCCAGTAGTTGAACAGGCTCTCATGTTCAGAAATAAAATGGATAAAGATTCAAAAATGCTAATGTGCAAAACTGACAGAGCACAGGAAAACAAAGAATGGAGCATTGACAATGTAAAAAAATAGGAAAGTTATTAATATTATTGAATATATGGACATTAAAAAAATTGGTAATAATAATAGAAACTTCTGTATATAGAAAGAAGACATTTTTTGGATTATTAAATAATTGGTTATTGGATATTGATAATCATAGTAAAATAAATATTATTAATAATAAAATTCTTAGAGCAATTAAATTATGTTCAAATAATAATTTGTTTAAAAATGAGATTAATATGATAAAGCGTGTTTTATAAATGATTACAGATATTATTAAAAGTTTATTTTCTAGTAAAAATATTGATAAAATAGAGACTTGAATAAGATGAAATAAGAATAATAAAAAAAAGGTAATTTATATAGGTTTAATATATTAAGAGATTTGTTTGTAGAAAATTATTTAAAATGAATAAAAAGAAATATGTTTTCATTTATCCTGTTTATAAAAAAAAAAAAAAAATTTAAGTTTTTTAATTAATAGTAATAGGGAATGTATGGGTAAGAGAACAGAGGTGTTACTGACCTCATTGAAAAAATTAAGACTGAAGTGGAGTTGGGCTGGACATATTGAAATTTTAAACTGGATTCCAAGAGACTGTAAAAGACCCAGAAAGAGACCACATGTGAGATGGATGAATGAAATAAGAAAGTGTGCAGGGGTGATGTGGAGAAGAGAAGCTAAAGATAGGAAAAGATGGATTGAACTTGGAGAGACCTTCATCCTGCAGTGGATTGATAATGGTTGATGATGATGATGAATAGGGAATGCAATAATTTAAGAGATTATGAATTCAGTTTACATAATAAAATGTTTGGAATGTATTAAAAATAATATAGAGATGTCATATGTTGAGAGTAAAAAGAATAAATTAGAAACTAGATTAAAACAGCATTTAAGTGATAAAAATTCTGATATCTATAATCATAGGAATAAATTAAAACAAAGATTTTGAAATAAAACCTATAGAATGTATAAAATCACACCATGAAAGAATAGTAAAGGAAGAATTTAATTAGTGAAATTAAACTTGAATTAAATAGAATGTCAATAGAAAAGAAAATAATAAATTTGTTAAATAAATGTTTTTAGAGTATTTTTGAATGGGTATATAAATACAAAAAAATTTGATATAATTTTTGAGATTGTTTGTCATAAAAAAGGTAGTGAGGTAAAGGGAATTTTTTAGTAATTTTTAATGTTTTTGGATTTCTTTGGAATATGTATATTTTATATTTATTATTATATATTTGTACTTTTATTTTAGTGTTCCTTGGAAAAGACTATATTATAAAATAGCCAAATATTTGGTGTGTTACTTTATTTTTATAATAATCACATAAAAAAACAAGTTTTAAAAAAAAGTTTGGTGTACTCATTTATATATATATATATGGAAAATTATGAACTATGTTTGAAAAGAAAAACTGTAGATGATATTTTAAAAAATGTTGTAAAAAATGCTTATTTCCTGTTTCAATATACATGACATTAATCATTATATAATTTATACAAATACTAAGTGAACAAAAGATATCTATAATTAAATTATGTCAATACTAAATAAAGTGGTTTTAAATCCAATTTTGCTTAATATTATGTTTTTTGTACACATGTATTACTGGATCATTGTCTTCCTACAATTCTTATATTTAATTTTTAGTTATTTATTTATGATTTTTTTTACATTGAACATGTTGAGATACTGTGCCCATTTCCATTTACTTGGCAATCAATATCATAATATTCAGTTCCGATTATTTATTTTTAACAAGAATTTTCATAAATGATGTATTGATCACATACTAGAATTATCACTTACTATAAAAGTATATGTGAAAACAGCATTTAATGATTCTGTGTCCAAGACAAAGGCTTTAAAGAATCATAATCTTATATCAAATTAATTTTTAAATTATTAAATGGCTATATAGGATAAATATAAGTTTAGAAGCAGGATAAGAGATCTTTTTTTCACTAGTTTGAAAAATATGAAGTATTTAAGCTTTTAAGTTGAAAATATTTCACCTCACATGTATAAATTTAAAAAAAGAAATATTCAAACACATAATACAATGGTTTTGCTACATGCTCTAAAAACAATATAGACATGTATAATTAATTAAGAAAACCTGATAATGATTAGAATAAATACTTTAACAACTGTATTAAATATCTTCCAAAAAATAATGCAAGAAATTTGATCAAATATTTATGTCTTTATAAGTTATAAAAAGCAAACTGAAAAATTAAAATAGATATTATTTGAAGAAATTTATACAAAAAAAATTATTAATATTAGTATTTGTCTGAAAGTTTATGATGATGGTATTTTAGATGTCATCTGTTAAATATTTCCATCATGTATCTATCATTAAATGACCAATGTTAGAAAATTTTACATATCTCCAAATAAAAACAACTGTTAGTAATAACACACAGGTTAGTAGATAACATATAGTGTAACTTGTATTATCTACTAACTTGGTATTATTACAAATTAATGTTTATGTTTGGAAAAGTTTAACATTTAATGATAGATGATAGAAATAGGCCAAAATATTATCACATATAAACATTAAAAATTTATAATTTACATGCAAATAAATAGTTTAAAAAGTGTATACAAGTTTTATTTAAAAAAAATTTCTTATTCATTTCAAAAAGCAAAGCCATATTTTTTTTTTGTTTCTAAATAAAATCTTTATTATACAAAAATATTTACATTTTTTTATGCAAGATATATGTATAAAAACAAAATTAAACAACATTGGACAATAACTCATAATAATAATCTTAAATTTTATAGCATTATCAAATGAGATATTATTTTAGGGACTTATTTTTGATTCTCACAATATTGTCTCTTCATAAGTAAACTGCCTTTTAATTGATAATGATTTGTATACTGCTAAAAATTAGTTTTGCATTCTTGTTTTGATTTATAAATAATTCTTGGTTTAAATTTGATAAAAATAGATTTACTGGTTATCTTCAATAAACTAAGTAATACAAAAAAAAATGTTAGTAAAAGATTTCTTTAGCATATTTATTCTTATAATGAATATAGATAGCATTTTAGTGTAATTAAACATTTATAATTTTTAAATATTGCCTTTTTAAGCATTTATTTTACCTTACAGAAATATTTTCCTTCTGCTTTATCTCCACATAAATCCACTCTACGAGTGTTATGAAATAATAGAATTTGTGGAATTTATCCCTCGATTGAATCTATCAAATTTTATTTGCATAATAGAAATTATTTTAGAAGTATTCCATCAATAATAATTTAAGATATTAAACCATCCCTATGGTAAAAAGTTATCCATATGATTCAAATCGGACTAAGTTCTCCCAGTAAAATGTTTTGATAATAAAGTGTGACTAAAATGAAAGTAGCCATCTTGTTCTTATATATAAAAAAAAGTTCTACATTTTTGTTATATTAATTGAAATCCTCATAGACCACTATTGAGTTTAGAATTAAATCATAAACCAGTGAGAATTCTCTATATTTTGTTGATGTTTGCAGTATATAGCAAAAACAATTTCAGTCATAATATTTTAAGAATATAAAACTTCTAATTATTTTTAGATTCTTGGGATATTTTTCATGAAAAATAGATAATTGTCCTGATATACAAAAATGGCATTTTTGAAACAGTAACAATTTATGTACCTTTATCAAGCAAACTATTCATTATAAAAAAATCTGAACTCTCAACATAATAAAATAACAATCTTTAGAATCTCTTGACCAGTGAAATGATCATTTTCATGACTTTCCCAGTCACTTTTAATAACGGATTCATAATCACACAACTGGCATTTAAATACATGTTTCTTTATAGTGGCACTTCTTAAATAAAGAGTTCCTCTTCTATCTGCAATTTTTCAGGTCTTTGTATGTTAAATGTTTTTCCTTCACTATGTGTTTTTTCATGATTTATCAAATATTTGTTATCAGACTTACATTCACACAAGTACCACTTATATGTTTCGTCTCTAGTAGGGATTCTCCCCTGTCCTTTTAAATAGCATCTATTACAAGTCTTATAATTACTCAAGAACTTAAATGGTTTTACTGCTGTATGTTTCTTTTCATGTCGGATTAGACAAACTTTTTGCAAACTCCTATAGTCGCACAAGGAGCATTTAAATGGTTTCTCTCCTGTATGTTTCCTTTCATGTTGTAGCAATGAAGCTTTTCTGGCAGTCTTATATTCACACAAACTGCACTTAAATTGTTTTTCTCCTGTATGTTTCCTCTCATGCAGCAAGAAATAACTTTTGAGGTAAGTGCTATATTTACATAATGAGCACTTAAATGGTTTTTCTCCTGTATGTTTTTTTTCATGTTTTACTAAACAACTTTTATGAAAAGTCTTAAATTCACACAAAGAGCACTTAAAAGATTTTTCTTCTGTATGTTGCCTTTCATGCAATAATAAACAACCTTTTTGAGAAGTCTTGTAGTCACACAAAGTGCACTCAAATGGTTTCTCTCCTGTATGTTTTCTTTCATGTTGTGATAAATGACGTTTTTGAGTAGTCTTATATTCACACAAAGTGCACTTAAATGGTTTCTCACCTCTATGGTTCATTTCATGTAGTAATAAACAATTTTTGAAAGCAGTCTTATATTCACATAAAGTGCAATTAAATGGTGTTTCTCCTGTATGTTTTTTTCCATGGGATAATAAAGAACTTTTTTGTGATGTCTTATATTCACACAAAGAGCACTTCAAATATTTTTCTCCTGAATGTTTTTGTTCATGTTGTAATAAAGAACATTTTTGAGAAGTCTTATATTCACACAAAGAGCACTTGAAAGGTTGTTCTCCGGTATGTCTCCGTTTATGCTGTAATAAGTAACATTTCTGAGTAGTCTTGTATTCGCATAAAGAGCACTTATAAGGTTTTTCTCCTGTATGTTTCCGTTTATGTTGTAATAATGAACATTTTTGAGAAGTCTTATAGTCACATAAAGAGCACTTAAATGGTTTTTCTCCTGTATGTTTCCTTCCATGTTCTAATAAAGCATTTTTGTAACAAGTCTTATATTCGCACAAAGTGCATTTAAATGGTTTTTCTCCAGAATGTTTTTTTTTATGCAGTAATAGAGCACTTTTATAGCAAGTCTTATATTCACATAAGCAGCACTGAAACGGTTTTTCTCCTGTATGTTTTCTTTCATGTTGTAATAAAATACTTTTGGCAGAAGCATTGTATTCACAAAAAAGACACTTAAATGGTTTTTCTCCCATGTCTTCTTCGAATGATGAGATGTTATAAGCACACAAAAAGCTTTTTTCCTGGATGTTTTCTCTCATGTCATAATAAACTATGACCATCAGTCTTAAATTCATATAAAATGCATTTAATGACAATTATGACTTTTAAACGAACTCTCAAAAGTATTGAATTCACAAAAACTGATAACTTTTTTATCCATATTAATTTTTTTCAGTTATTTTAAAACTTGATTTGTCACAAAAATTGTGCATTGCATATTGATATTTTTTCTTTTTCTCTTCAGTATGGATTTTTTCATTTTGAATGAACTGTTACAAGTATAAAACAATTTTTTACATGAATTATTTTAATCATTACAGTCATACATATAAGACTAATGTGATGACAATTTTGCAAATATTGGATTTTAAAAATTCTTTTTAATAGCTGATATATATGGTTTAGTATTTGATTCATCAACCATTCTAAGTTTTTCTAGATTATTTTCATTTTCTAGAAATCCTCCAAATTTTATTAATATATATTTATACATGGAATAAAATACACTATTTTAAATGCATTTTCAAATACATTATTAATACTTGATTGTTTTTATGATAACTATCAAAATATTATTGGCACAAGTAACTTGCAGTTATTTTCTAAAACAAGATTGCTTTAAATTATTTACTAATCTTTAATTAATAATTTAAAAATAAAAGTATATTCTATGTAGTTGCTGTCATTTTTATAATACATGTTGTATACTGATTCCAAAAAACTTCTTTCAAAGAGAATTCCATAAAATATGATTTTCTTAAAATAAACCTTTATGCAAATAAGCCAACTTTTCTAGGAATGTAAACTCTTGTTAAACATCTTATAAGTATTTGCAATTCCACTATCATAAATTTCTATTATTTGATAAAATTAATTAGAAAGACAATATAAAATCAATATAAAATCAACTTATTTTGTTAAAGAATATTCTCTTGGTTATAAAAAACATTATCTTTCTTATTGGCAAATTTTTGATTCCAATTAATGATCAATATCTTTCTCTTTAAAATATAAATATTTGATCGTAACCAATTTTATAATATACTTATCTTCAAATACAAATTTTTATTCAAAATGAGTTCTTTTTCAATGTCTTCAACCTATAAAAAATAAAATACAAAACATTAATATTAAACATACTTATTTACATTGTAATAGATAAGATGATAAAATATTTGTTAGCAAAAACAGATTGCTAAATTTAATAAACATTAAATCTGGCTTCAAATGAATAATTAACCAATTTCAACAGGTGACAGATTTCATTAAACAATTAACTTTTTTACTAAATACCCTAACTGATGCAAATAGAGATAGTTTCCAATTATTAAGGCTGGTCCTAGATTATTTAAAATATAATTTCTCTCACAGTCTTCACTGAATTACTATCTAGAATATTTATTTTGGTTTTACATACATAAAGACAAAAAGAATGTTAATCTCATGGACAACTTTAAAAATTAAAAATACAGAAGGAAATATATTCATTTATAAAATAAGTAATAAAAATAAATAAATTGTTATAAACAACTCTCAAAAAATTGTACCTTTTTCATAAAATGTAATCTACATTAGTATTCATATAGATGTAAATTAATTAATACATAATTTCAAATAAATACCAAGATTCATATACTAATGATGATGATTTCTGGAATGATTCTATCTTCAACACAAACATATCTCAACTTCATCTAAAAATCATATTATTTGTCAATATAAAAATATATCAACAATTTCTCTTTCCAAAGTCACATAATTTAAAACATGTTTATTAATATTGATTTGATCTTTACATTCTTGAAATTTTTCATTTCCAACTTTATTTTATTTTGTAAGCCTTTTACTAATTTCCAGAAAATTCATTATTAGAAACTCAGGGAAAATATAGATCACCATTAGCTAGTCATCAAAAATGGAAAATGAAATCTAATAAAATTCAGAAAAATTCTTGTTTTTGTGTGTCTGATTACTGTGTCTTTGAATATTACATTTACACTTTGAGAATTATGTAAAAAATATACATTTAGAAAATTATGGTAATATATATACATTAAAGTCTGCATGCAATATTCATTTGTTTCTGTTGTTAATTATTAATATTATACTTTACATTTAAAAATAATCTAAAAATACGTTCTAATAATTTCATTAAAAAAATAATAATCATGTAACATTTTAAAATTTAATATAAATTTTTTGGGTTAATATTACATATAATAGAATCAAATTAATTAAATAAATTCAGAAAGAAAAAAAACAACCTCAATTCAAATGAGTTTGGTTATCCAAACAGGTGTTCTAAAATAATAATAATGACATTGATTTTATTTTACTTGTTCAAACTTGGAAATGCTTTACATCAGGGTTTCCCAAATCTTTGTAGGTTCAGACCCATTATCAAAAATGATAATTTTTAAAAATCTACTCACTTGTAATACATATTTTAAAGATGAGATGGTCAATAAAAAAATGATTTATTACTTTTAATTTTTTTATTGATCACACTTAAAAATTAAAATAATGTACCAATGTATATTCACCTATAAACATAAAATATGTGCATCAAAAGCGACAATAAATAAGGACACTTATTAATTCTAACA
This sequence comes from Epiperipatus broadwayi, assembly GCA_028023455.1. Classification (NCBI taxonomy): domain Eukaryota; kingdom Metazoa; phylum Onychophora; class Udeonychophora; order Euonychophora; family Peripatidae; genus Epiperipatus; species Epiperipatus broadwayi. Next base: position 1,309,789 of record JAQFVV010006286.1, on the reverse strand, counting down.
GTAGAGTTTTGTTCTGGTAGTATACATGTGAGTTATAGGATTTCATTCATGAACAAATATTTTGATAAAATAAAAAATAAAAAAGTTTTGTTAAACTAATTATAAGCTTAATCATTGAAAAGAAAAACTGATTAACTTGAACATAGAATTTAAATAACTAGATTTTAATTATATAAAAGTAGGGTCTGAAATGAATTTAAAATTATTAAAAAGGGCAATGTTTTTATTTTCTGTTTCCCTCTTTTGTTTCCAATTATGAACCATCATCTGTTTTCTTTCCTCCGTTTTCAAAAACAGGCTATTGATAACATTTGTACCGGGATTAACTAAGATGTTATTCAATAAACACAACAACGAGATGGGATTGTTATAAAATTTGGAGATGCTTAAGATGCTCAAAAATAATCGATAACAGCAAAAGGCTGTGGTTGTAAATTTAAAATAGAATACTTTTTATTGGTAGAGAGAGAACTAAAAAAATTTCTGTGAATACCATCAAACAGCTTATCTACAAGCAAAATGGAATATTATAAATATTGCATTACTATTTAAATACATGATGGCTTCATGTGTATATGATTTAAATTTTATTAGAATGAGGTGCTAGAAGTTTCAGTAGTCCATCTTTGGCCAGCATGGTTACTCCATGAAGAAAGAAATGGTGTCCAGACTATAAGCAAAAAGTGAATTAGCATTTAGAAAATTCGACTGCCCCATCTCAGATCTATCTTTACCTACATGTGCCTTAACCAAGAAAGAAGTAAAGCTCTACTGATGCCTGACAATAACCCAACCAAAGAATGACAAATTCATAAATCAATCACAAAAGCAATCACTGGAAAAATATCTTGGAATATTTGTAGTAAAATAAGTGTGCTCTATTTTGTTAATCTGTAAACTCAACAACTGTTAAAGAATCACAAGGATTAAATTGTTCATCAGCAATCCAGTCAAAAAAGTGAATAGGAATAAAAACTGGACTAATACTCATATAACTTCATTGATCAATGGAAAATAAAAAATAATCTCAAAAATTGTTACTGTCAAAATTATTCAAGGGTCAGTTTTATTTTTATACAATTACTTTTTGCTGACAAAAAAAGAACAAAACTAAAGTGATTATTTTCATTATTATAGAAATATATTTTTTTCTTATAATCAGTTTACTATTAACCTATATCACTGTTTAATTTATATTAACCCACCTATTCTAAATATTATCTCTTTGCCCCAATTAAAGTGTACATTTATATTATACTTCCTTTTATGTATTATCTGAACTCCAATTAAAGAATTGATACATATGTTGTTATTATCATTATTCAAATATGTAATTGAAATCTTGATTGAGCATCTGGGTAATAAAAATATTTGTGTGTGTTTATCTAATTCATAAAAAGTAAATTGTCATTACCTAGTAATACAGATGCCTTGTCAAGTGTTGTTCCACACATTGGGAGGATGGAGAGATAACTTACATCTTATGATAATTTCGACTAAGTGTTGTTATACACATTTTTGCATTATTCACTTTTCATTTATGCATTTCACCAAGTTAGATGAGTAGTGCAACATTGCAAGTGAGTTTCATGAACCCCAAAGCTATGATTCTACTACAGATATAAATTCAAACCTAGAATGCTAGTGGCACTGTTATAGGTCTTCAATAATATAATCAGCCCAAACTAACATATTCTAGCCATCTCACGTAAAGTAAAATATATTTCTATGATAAACATAAATATTACTATTATAAAGTTAACATTATCAATAATAGGCTTTAAACTAATAATACCCCTCATTATGCTCATCATCGTTTAAGACTTGGTCAGTGGGCCATAATCTTTTACACTTAATAATTGGTTACATTTGGCTGCAAGTCTGGCTTAATCATATCAGTTACATTTAAAGCATAACATGTCACAATCAACTCTACAACATCCATTCTGTTTCATATATCATGGAAATATGAGACTAAACATAAACCTTAAAAAAAATAAGACATTGTTGCACTAAAGAAAATGAACTGTTTTAAAATAGTAGGGAATAGCAATATTAAAGAAAGATAAAGCCAACACATATGCTAGAGAAAAGTTGAACTGGAAATAGAAAGGAATTATGTGGAGTTGTGTGGGTGAGATACGGACTCAATATATATTCAAATACTTTTAAGTATTAGTTTGTTTAATAAATTAAGAGGGCTAAAACAAAAATGAAAATTTAAAAGTTGAAAAAAAAAAAAACCTCTGAATAGTTATCAGAAGACTTATATCACAAAGCAGTAAGTAATGAAAAACACATTGAAGAAAATTTTGATAATTCAGAAGACCAGATGACATAAACAATGCCATTGTTGAGATTAATGGCACAAATGGAAAAAAAATGACTGGCCAAACAGAAAAATAGTAAAAATCACACAAAATATGATAAAATGGCTGAAGATAATAAATGTCAAATGGAAAACACAATAAGTCAGATGAATAAAATTAAAACTAATCAAGACAACCTAAAAACAAATTATGAGGAAAATAAGGAGATGAATTATGAAACTTGAATCACAGGATGGAGTTTCATGAAAAGATCAAAATGAATAAAAAAAATCAGGATAGCAATTTATAGCATATACAAGAAAGAACAGAATTAGTAGACATATAAAATAAAAACCATCTAGAATTGGTGCAAGTTCATTAGGCAAAAAAGATACAAATTGGGGATGATAATCAGCAGAAAAATATGATCGACAGGATTAAAAAATAGAAGTTGACTACAAACCAGATAGATGATCAGAATAAAAAAATGGCTGCGACCATACCAAACATGGAAATAAAAATGAAGGTAAAAATATGGACTCCCAACTCTTGAGTCATATACCTGATACAGTAAACCAGTTTTGGAAATTAAGATTTCATGAAATGCAGGTGACCCATCTATCCAATATATATGCAGCCTAGAAAGATGTCTAAATGCTATAATGGAAAAGATAAAACTAGCTATATTCTATAATCAGTTGAAGGGAGTATCATAAGCATGCTGAGACTCCTTCATCCATTGCTCAAATATGCAGCCTAATTAAATGCACACTATTAATGAAAGTTATTCTATAGGCAAAACCTGCATTTCATTATATTCTCCATTTTTGGGTCTCTTCAAAGTATTTTTTTCAAGTTGGAAAAGCAAGTCATGCTTCATATTTTTTCTTTAAATAATTTTGCCATTCTAGCTAGCCAGTTTTGTATCAGTATTGAGAAGTACTATAACAAGCTTTCAGACAATCTAAAATGTTTTCAAAGCTAGAATTTTTTTAATATAATTTATACAATAGACGTATCTGCTTTCCTTTATCTTCTTTCTTTCAAGAAAAGGCAAAAAGTCTCATTTTTATTTTTTAACCCTGTTTTTCATTTTCAATTTACTACCTTTTTAATTACAATCTTGATTGAATTTTATCAGTAATCTTAATTAGTTCTTGTTTTTTAGTATTCTTTTTTTTTTTTTTTTTGTTAGTAAATTTTAATTTTCATTAAATTATTAAATCAAGATTACAAAATATGTCATTTTATTTTATAACTTAGAATATTAGTAATGGGTAGTTTTACAGCTTAGAATATTAATAATGGGTAGTTTTACAAGTTTTGCCAATTGCTTTGTAAATAATCGTTTTATTAAATCACAGCACAACATACGATTACCATTTCTTATGGGTAAATGTCCATTAAAACAGTAGCGATTTTCCATATAATAGTAACACCCACTGCAAGCCTATTTAGTGCAACTCATCTAATATCTCCTGACTAGTTTGTAATTTGTAACCTTCACCAGTGAACAGCCTTGGATAATTAGAGTACTGCATCTAGACTTTTGAGTCTAATGTAACCGTTCACCAGTCACTTTTTTACGTTTTTAATCATGGGTGGTATCTTAGATCTGAGAGTATTGCACCTAGATTGTTGGACCTAATGCAATCCTCCAGCAGCAAACTTTTAGTTAAAAAGATAAAAGACAGTTTCTACAAAGTTGCATTAGATGCAAAAGCTAGGTACTGTGCTCTGAAATCCATGGATTCTCAATGATGATCACAAGCTAGAAATTAACTGGGGGATATTGGATGAATAGGCACTAGATAAGGATTTTTAAAGCACAAACCTTCTAGCACACATTAATTATTATGGCTCGCACCAAATGGCAATATTGTATGAAGAGCATGGATGATGACCAGAATGTTTCTGTATCCCAACATTATTTTTTTTACTGCCCCAAGTTTGGCAGTGGCTAGATGAGTAAGCTGTTTATGATGTACTTCTTTTAAATACAGTCATAAGGTTGACTATTGATTTTTCACTGTTCTTTGTTGAGGATTAATTTTGATTTAATTATTGCTCATTGGTGCTGGTGATGATTATTATAACTTAGTCCAAGCTGACTTTCTGCTTTTATTTACTGTGTATTTGCTGGATCTCATTTAGCCTGATATTCAATGTAATTATTGATGATTGTGGCCATTCTATGGGGATGATGATGGTGATTTCCATCTCCCCGTATTACTTCTATATTCAGCCTTCACTCCACACTGTGATAATTACCAATTTTGAAAGTATATTTGTTTTTTATTCATAAAATTATAGGGCAGAAGGAGAATATTTTAAATAATAGTTTTGTTTGTTATAATTTTTTAGATCTGATTAATATCTCTACATATTTTGATTTCCATGAGAATGCAAATATATGATTTTGAGACCAACTTTTTTAAACCTTTCTATATATGTAGTCAAGGGGTTTCTGAAATAAGACTGTAATAATTTGCCAAATAATATTCCTGCCCTAAATCCAATCCGAAAGTCACTCATTATCAATTGTACAGCCTAGTTAAGGATATCCAATTTGTTAAATGTACCATCACTATTTCTTTCTAAATGTCAAAGACAATTAAAGAATGAAAAAAATGTTTCATAAATACACAATCCTATGGTTACATTTAATGGAGAAATGACAAGACATGATTCATAATAATCAAAATTTATACCAACCTAAAGAATTAAAGGTAGTAAGAGAAAAAAACAGCAATAAGATTAACCAACATTATAACGTATAATTTGATAAGAATAATGATAAATAATGTTTATCGGCCACTAGCATTTAATCCTCATAGATAAAACTCATTACTCCATTAAATGACTCACAATAGATGTAATATAAATTTAAATATTCAACGAATAAATTTCAAAATCAATGTCATTAAATAAACTGAACTGAAAAAGGTGCAGTGAAATCACTTCTATATAAAAACAATACTATATAAAAGTTTTGCTTTAGTACAGATTTAAATTGCATTGTTCATAGGATATTATAAAAAAAAGGCAAAAGAATAATTATTTTGGAGAAGATTTTCATTTGAAATAAATCTCAAATTTTCAGTCTGTGGTATTATATGATATATTCTGTGGTTCAGTAAAGAGAATAATACACTCCATGCAACTAAGCAATTTACACACACATATATTTATTACACTGAAAGTATATATGTATGCTAAAAACTTATATATACTTATATTATATTGTATAAAAATAATAGTTAGAGAAGATTAATAATGAAAGGAATGCAAACTTCAAAAACATCTAATCAGGATATTAGATTAAAAAAAATAAAAAGAATACTTTCTATATAAAATAAACAAACAAAACTTGTAAAGCAGCATTCTTAAAATAGAAAATATATTCTTAGATAAAGATAATTCCAGAAAATTATTAGAAAGGAAATTAAAGAGCAAGCCAAAGAATAGGCCAGTACATTAAAGTAGAAAAATACCTAGAGAGAGAGAGAGAGAAAAAAACCTCAGCAAGCCACAATAAACAATGGCATCCCAGTTGTAAGTCATAAGTGGGATGAAGGAACATTTAACAACCATTATCAGACTTAATTATGGTTTTAGTAAGCCTTCAGGAAACACTATAAATTTGAAGGCAATCTTCTATTGATATTATACTATAAATTAAATCTTGGGTCAAATTGTATATTTAATGAAATTATTCATATTTAATCTTACTATATTAAATTCCTTCATTTTCATTTGCAGTCCTTCTGTTAAAGTCTTGACGGCAGTTTCTGAACATTAAAAACTGAAAAGCAGATAGTATGATACTTGCTTAAAATTAAGTCTTTAAAAAGGTAGAATTATAAATAAAAACATAGTTGACTAGAAATAGCATTGTAATGGTACAGTGGAGAATACAAAAATTAGAGATTAATAACCTCTCTGAGTGGACTATCTACAAAGAATATAGTATTTTATTGCAAAGAATATAAATGATGACAATGCGAAAATAATGTTTGGGTTCTAGAATAATAGAAATTACAATCCATCTTTGTGAATCTGAAGACCCAGAAAAATTACCTTCTGCAAATTGGGCAAATGGATGAGTAATCCCATTAGTCATAAATTTCCTAAACACATAATTCACTTTCATTTAAAAAATAGATGGCAAGTGAAGAAGAAAAGATAGATTATAATGCGCTCTGGCAGATTTGGCAAAGAATGATATGTATGGAGATTATTTGGAGGAAACTTTGTTGAATATGGCCAATGAAAACATGTAATCACAACTACTGCCATATCTCCCATGTCATATGTGAAAATCATCAAAAAATGCACTGTATCCTAAGTCATATAAAAGAGTCTCACCAATCCAATGCAGCAGCAATCCCAAACAAATAACAATTCTAAGAGCAAACTACAAAAATTAAATTAGAATATTATCATTTCAGAAGTGCAGAACAGTGAAACGTACAAAATGTAAAAGATGTGAAAACCAAGGCAACTAGCCAAAGTTTATCATACTATAAATAAATAAAACTATACACAAAAAAAGTTTCCAAAAGTGAAACCAGATAGTTTACTTAGCAGTGAATTCAATAAGGCTAACCACAAATCTGTAATACATCTCTAGCACAAAAAGTAATTAGAGGAGCTGGATGTCCTTTAGCAAAAACATAATTTAAAGCCAAAAAGATACTTGAAAATCTCATTGTTATCATCACTATATATAAAATAATAATCTAGATTAATAGCTGTCTCTACTGAAAAAAGTTAAATTTATTTATTGTAAATGACAATTTAAATTCCATAATGAAGAAGAATCATTTGTATCCCTATAATTACCTAAATTATTTGAATCTAAACAAAGAAAAATAAATACAATATCTGTTAAGATCAAGCTTTGAAAGCAGGTAAACTCTGTTCATTTGCAAATCATGCAAGATGCACTTCACACACAATGCAAAAGTCAAAGAAACTTTAGATATCTAGTAGAGAAGGTGTTGCCAGTTGTTGAAAATTTAGAATAAACCACTACTGTAGTTATTATTACAAAAACAAGGACAATTTTGTTTATATGGTGACTATTAAATAACAACTAACAAAGGCATAGATAAAAACCTATACCTCAAACAAAATATACGATATTCTAGCATGTTTGGGTCAAATTTTTTTTCAAAACTGGATTTGAACATAGCTTTTCACTACATACAAGTGTTAGAGGAAATGCCAAAAGTTCTGAGTATTGTAACCAAGACATTCAAATACAATTGCCTTTCCCTTGGAAAAACAACAGCTTCAGGCATTTTCTAAATTAAAACAGATCAGCTATTAAATAGAATGAATGGGGTTGCATTATACTTTTATGATATTCTAATATGGTATTCAATTCAGTAAAATCTTTATGTAATAGAATAAATAGTGCGAATGACTCTCCAAATCTGAAGCTATACTGAACTCCAAAAAATGTATTTGGAAGGCAAAAGAATTTAAGTTTCTGGACTATATTATTACAAGTGCAAGAATAAGGCCTGACTCTTAAAGTAATCAAGAATACTCAGAGACTAAAGAATATAAAAAAAATTGCAGGCTTTTCTTTCACATTCTTATATAATTTGCTTCAGTCAGCAGGGGAATTGGAAGGAACCATAAGAAAATATTTCTCAAAATACAAAAGCATTGCTAGCATTTTGACATTTATTAATACATTTTGATAATATTTTGAACATTACACTTTTGAAAATAGTGAACCATCCAAAAACATTCATCTTCGAACAATGCCAAAGAATGAAAATAAATTATAATCACCTATCACTAACAACTACTTGGAATATTTTCAAATAAAAAGACACTAACGAATCATTTAAGCTCTAGATCAAATTCCTATTATAATTTGATTATGAATAACAATTTAGAAAAAGACATAAAATATACTGACATATTATCTCATGTACCTAATATAAAAAACAAAATAGCCAGGTAGAAATAAATTATGTAGACCACTAAGAGCCAAAATTAATCAATTGTAAAACCATAACACTTTGGACTAAAAACAATACAGGCTATCTGATGCTTATGAATTAAATAAGGATGGATCATTCAGTAAATGATCTAAAAGCCTTCATATACATGTGGAAATAATAGGGGCAACTACCAACTAATCAAGGGTATATAATAGTTGGCAATAAAACAGTCCCATCCTACCTTAGTCAGAACTAGAGCTGTACCATTTAATTGTGTGTGGTGATATCAATCCATAAAAAAATGAAAATCATGTCTATGCATGACATATACACTGCCAAGAAATAGTCTTCTTGACCAAAAACTGACAGTGTAAATAGACTATGAAGAGTTTTCCAAGTCATTCTTCATGATTCTAATTAATGATGGCTCAAAGTGAGTGGAATGTAAACTAGTAAAAAATTCTAGTTCAGTTGAAAATATTCAGTTATTAAAAAAAAAAAGGATTATCAGGAATCCTAGTGTCAGATAATGGCAAGGAATTATTTCCATTGAATTTAAATATTTCATAATTGAATGGAAGGTGAAACATGTTTGCATTTAACCACTAAACATTGCATGATCACCATTTCTTATGCTTGCTCATAACTATTATTAAAACAGGCAATACTCTCCATACAGTAGTGCCACTCAATGCAAACCAGAATAATCAATGAATACCAGAGAGCTTAGGCATAAACTCCCTATCTAGTGCCTACTTATCCAATATCTCCAGACTAGTTTTTAGCTTGTGGCTTTCGACAATGAGGAGCCTTGGATCTGACAGCACTACCAGAAACTAGTCTGGGCATATTGGATGAGTAGGCACTAGTAGAGATTTTATGCACAAGTCTGATTACTCTGGCTTGCACTGTATGAAGAGTATTGTCTGTTTTTAAACATGTTTGCATCCTACCATATTATCCTGAATCAAATAGGATTTGCTGAGAAAGTAGTAGTTGACACAAAATATAAACAAAATTGTGATAACATGTAAGATGTTGTAAATTTCATGATCCTTCACCAACCTTATTAATCCAGTCACACAATTCCATTTACAATACTCATTTCCATCATCATATTAATCATATCCACAGAAACTAATGCTAATCCTGCCAAGAACACCACACACTTGGTGAATAGACTATACTATAATGAAACTATATTGACTTTCAAATACTATAATTGAAAATGCAGATCTGAAAGTTGACTGATGAAAAGCAAAAGAATACTCCAAAGACACAAATGTAAAATAGTCATAAAGAAATGGTTTCTCATTTATGTGGGACTCTAGAAAAGATAATGATCTGGTTGGTTATGATCGAATATGTGTGGCCTATTATACTAAAAAGTGTTCATACTATAAACTTAAACTAATAATTGTATGACCATAATTGGAGTAGTTTTTAATAACAGAATACAAAATTCAAAAATACATAATCGAGTTGTAAGATTAAAAATAACAACAACTTATTAGATAATAAAAAAAAACCCAATTAGTTACTTCTAAGAAAGCAGCCTTAATATAAAAAATAAAATATTATTGGCTATAGTACTTCGGAGAATTGTTTTAAAAAAAGGAGATTAAGCCACAAACCAGGGAAGAGGTGCAGTGCGTTAAGCTAGAAGAAACAATGAACGAAAGAAAGACCTGGACAGGTTTTAATACCTACTGACATCGCAGACCACAAATGGGATTTAAGGATACATTAAAGCCTATTTCGATTTTAGAGCTGTAAAATTTGTATTATAAGTTAAATCTTTAATCAAATTAAACTAAGGACTAATGGCCTCTTATTGATTTACGATTCCATTTCTTTTGAGGCCCCGATTGCAATTTGTTTAGGGGTCCGAGGAAAGCAGTTAGTAATTTAAACTCAACAGTTATGTGAATTTTTTGTTCTTCTTTCAATATTTTTAAAAAGTTATCTTCATTTTCAACTTTATTTTTTTACTCAAATCAATTTGCTTTCAAATTTTTAAAACGTTAAAGACCAATAGCCGAAGAAATTGAACATCACGTGATTACTAACGTTCAAGGCAGTATTCTTCTTTTAGTGGTCCTATTTAGAATATAAACTGTTACATCTTAGTTAGCTTCATATAAATGTTAAAGAAATAAATATTTACGTTGAAAAATTATGGTAAAAGTTCACTATAACGGTCTATGGTTGTTTGCCCTCTATTGTTTAAAATTTAAACTAAATTGCTTGAGAATCTGACATGTATGTTATTATATTACAAATAAATTAAAATTTAATCAAATGTAAAAGATAATAATAATAAAAAAAACCTTTTGAATGTTGGATTAATTACACGACATTAATTAAAATAATTACTTTTAATTTCTTTGAAAGTTAAGATTTTAAACTGTCTACAACTTAAGAATTTAAAATAAAAAAGTATATGCTACTGTCTTACAATTACATGAAAATTTATTCAAATGTAAAAGATAATAAAAAAAAACATTTACCTTTTTAAATATAATTACGTCCTATACAGACTAGGAAGTTGGAGAAAAAAGCGGTATTGCTGTATCTACTCCGGAGGGCAATTCGTGCAGGTACGATGAAAACAAAGCTCTGCTAATGCCACATTGGAATTTCAGCTTACGCTTTGCTCTCATCCACATGTTTTCAATATTCTGGCTGTGTATGTCTCGGTCTTCGGGATCCACGAAGTTTTCCTGATGGACGACAACCGAATGCAAATACACACCATTGTTGAGACTGCTGATGTTATTGTACGCAGCCCAGCCATCTGAAATAATGTGCGTACCTGGTAAAATGACCCGCTGTATCAGGCCCTCCAGTGTATCAGCCGTCCTGTCTGCCACTTCTATCAAGAAGCACTTTCTTGATGCTCTCTCTATGACGCCAAACACCTGTCCGCATAGCCCCCCTGTGATATTTTCGGTGGAAATAGTAGGTTTCGTCTATTTCGACGATTAATGGCTCCCCATTGTCATCAAATCCACGCATATTCCATTCTTCTGCCAGAATAGCAGCAACGCTTAAAATTTCACTATCAGGTACTAAGCATGTAGCAGACATCTTTTGTAACTATAAAACTGTACACGTATGCGTGTAATTCGCGCCGTTGAACACATAAGGTGTCTTTTTTTTTTGCAACATGTGCTATAAATGTAGTTATTTTAAATTCTTAAGTTGTAGACAGTGTACGCACATTATTTCAGATGGCTGGGCTGCGTACAATAACATCAGCAGTCTCCAACTTCCTAGTCTGTATAAGACGTAATTATATTTAAAAAGGTAAATGTTTTTTTAATTAATGTCGTGTAATTAATCCAACATTCAAAAGGTTTTTTTTTATTATTATTATCTTTTACATTTGATTAAATTTTAATTTATTTGTAATATAATAACATATTCTCAAGCAATTTAGTTTAAATTTTAAACAATAGAGGGCAAACAACCATAGACCGTTATAGTGAACTTTTACCAAAAATTATAGCTATATAGTTAGAATTATACAAATTTAATCATACAATTTAAATGTTTATCAATAAAGCCAGTAAGGTTAACTCACGTATTAAATTATTCTAAATAGATGCAATAAATATTCTGTGTCACATTAAATATATATAAAACTTAGTGAGAATCTTACCACAGTTATCCTTTTTCTAAAGACTAAAATAGCAGCAATAAAGTTAAATAAAATTATGGCATTTCCCCTTCAAAGCTTCTTAGCTGGCGCTCTCTATCGGGATAGTTAAGCTTTCATTATTAAAAAATCGCAATCTTTATTAATTAAGTAATAAAAATAATCCATTCAGTTTTTTTTATTCAAAAGGATTCAACCACTGATTAATATCATGTAAAAACTCTTTTTCAACAGTCTTCTTTATATAAATAAAACACTTGTTTGTATACATATGAATAATATAATTCTTAATGTACATTAGACATTTTTTAAAGGATTATTCATTAACGCGATTAAACATTAATACTGTAATTATAAAAATATTAATATGGCAAAAAATGGAATAAAATGAAATGTATAAATTACAATATTGAATATATATATTGTGATATGCACAATCATCATTTATTATCTTCTATAGACTGCAAATAAATAAAGAAAACAATTAGAAAGAAATCTTTTGTTTAATACATATACTGTACTGTATTTGAATTTTGAGTGAATGTAAAGTGAATGGTTTATTTAATTATAATAAAAATAAAATACTTGTAATGTCGTATCAAATAATAAACAAGGATTTTATTAAGGTTTAAAGAAGGAGAAAATTCCTGCTCCAGGAGTTAATAATAAAAAGACTGCGTCATTGTTGTTGCTAAGTAACAGAAAAAAGCTAAGGAAAAAGGACACATATGCTTTCTTTTTTTTTCAAAAATTTCCGTTTTATTTTACCTATTTTCATCAACAGACTGTGTATTTATAATAAAAGTCATAATATACTGTGAACAGATATTACGTGGGGGGGGGGGGCGTTAACAGTATCTTTATAAATTAATAAAATGAATAACAACAAAATGCTATGCTGATTACTCGAAGCCATCGTTGGATTCACTATGGATCATAGTATTTATAAAAGGAATAATTTAATAATTAAAATGCCTATTGAATCCTACATCTGTGTTTGTCATCCTGGGAATGTTGAAGAAAACATTGCAAAACTATGGAACCGTAAACACTTATCATTAATAATCGAAGAAATAATAGTAATACACGAATAGATAACTATCAAATCTTTTTCCTTCTAAATAATTTAAAGTATTGACGCAGTCTATTTGTTGTTTTGATACAAATCTAAGAAATAAATCAAATAAGTGAGGCTTAAGTTGATCGCTGGTGTATTTTTAGAAAGAAAAAATTAAAAGAAAGTTAATATTTAAGATTTAGTCTAAATGTATAAAATGACTAGTATAGTAAAACTATTACTTGATTTAAAGAATGGGAGATATTTTATCAAAAAAAGAAAATAAAATATTTATTTTTTTATATATATATTTTATGAAAGATTGTGTTTGATCCTTTTATGATTTTATACATGTTAAAGATCTTTAGATATAGATTGTATTTAACAGGTACAATCTGGCAGGGATGATGTTTATCTTAATAAACCTATATTTTATTAGTGTTTTCCTGAATGTTTGTGATGATGTGTTTTAGTTGTATTTTTAAATTGACTATTTTCCATCATGTAATATGAGTATTGAATGTCTTCAGAAAAATTTAACTTTATTTAAATATTCCAAATACATTCAACTGTTAGTAATAGCACATCAAACAGGTTAGTATATGCACAACATTTTGAAAGGTATTATTCTCCCCTCTTCTTCAGGTGTTGCCGGCCTGACAGTCACAGTACTAGCATTGGATTCAAACTTGGATCCTTAGGTTCTTGAGTATTGAATTTTAAGGTAACACTCTAACCAACTGAGCCATCCTGCCAAACTAGTTTACCAAAAACCTACACATACAGGAAAATACCTAGCCTATATATATACAATCACACTAGAAACACAAAACATGGAGTTATACCATTACTATGGAACACAGCAAAAGAATTTTGTTCAGAAACCAATGATTTGGAAAAAGAAAAGATCTATATAGAACAAACTCTTCTGAAAAATAGTTATCCATCAGCTGTTATTAAGAAAACTTTAAATAGTCAACAAAAAGAACCATCAAAAGAAAAAAAACAATTATTGGTACTGTAGTGTACCCATACATTCTAAAAATAGCAGACAAATTAATGAAAATCTGCAAATCAGTATAACATCAGAACAGCTTTCCAGAGCCACACCACACTATGAAGAATTCTAACATCTACAAAGCCTAAACTTGAAATGCTGAAAACAAAACTGCATCTATGAAATACCATGTGAGGGTGGAAGAAAATATATTGATGAGACCAGTCATCCCAATGAAAAACATTTGAAAGAACACAAACTGATAATCAGAAGAGAGAAAACAGATGTGTCTAAGGTAGCAGACCATGTATGTGCCAATAAACATATGCTCAATTGGGAAAATACAAAAATATTGGATAGCAAAGAAAAGGTACAAAGAAGAAAATTTAAAGAAGCTGCTCACATGACAATGGCAAGCAATCCCATAAGCCAATCTAGTGTGACTATACATAATGTATGGAAACCATGAATCAACTTTGCTCTTAAGGAAAAAGTAGAGAAAGCTGACTGTTACCTTTGGCAGGATGGGTCAGTTGGTTAGAGTGCTACCTTAAAATTTAATATTTAAAAATATAAGGATCCAAGTTCGAATCCCATATTAGTATTGTCATTGGTCAGGCCAGAAATACCTAAAGAAGAGGGGAGAATAATACCTCTCAAAATGCTGTATTTATACTAACCTGTTTGATGTGTTATTACTAACAGTGAATGTATTTGGAATATTTAAATAAAGTTAAATTTTTCTTAAGACATTCAATACTCATATTAGATGATGGAAATAGTCCAATATAAAAATACAACTACATTTTATTAATCTGGGCATCATTTGATTTACATATTACACAAAGCATTCTATTACACAAATTTATTATTGAAGTATTTAATTGTATATCCCACACTATAATATACTCATTAGAAAATAAACTATTTATTTATTGAATTTTATTTTCTGTACAAAACAAAAACATGCCTTTATAAATTGATTATAATATATGTATAGATGGTTATAATGCATTTGTGGATCAACTTATTTATCTGTCTATCAGTTATTTTTTTAGGCTGCACAAGTTCAACATTTTCCAGTACACTTTTAGCTTGCCCAAATACCTAGAGTATTTAGAGAAACTGCTGATCATCTTAGTATTTTTGCATTATAATATATTCAAATGATATGAAAGTAGTATAAGATAAAGATGTAGCAGATGATTGGAATTACACAGTAGTAATTTTGATATTTAAAAAAAATGATGAAGAATATATTAGAAATTACAGACCTATCTATCCTTTATCTTTTATCAGTTCCATACAAGAAAATTTCCAAGTTATTTACAACTTGTCTGCAGTGAATTTTGGATTTTAGTCTAACAAGAAAAAACTAGCAGAATTTAAAAGTAGTTTTAGCACAGTGGATCACAACTAAGTATCGAGGGAAGTTGTACAAAGAAACAATGGATATGAGTTGCCAAAGTGTTTTGAATTAGTGGATTATAAAATTATTTGATTCTATAAGCATTTCTTCACTGATGAAAGCATAATAATGACCTACATTATTGTCATATTCTGAAGATTTGTCAAAATGCAACAGCCATGATTAAATTACATAATTGTATTAAGAAGATTAACATTAAGAAAGTGTGACATTTCTGACTCCATATCTCCAAAAATTTCTACAGCAGTTTTAAAACAAGTATTTTGTGGACTAAAATGGGAATCTAAGAGACTAAAAATAAATAAAGACTACTATTTAAGTCATCCAGGTTTTGCAAATGATATTATTGTTTTTAAAAATAATGTTCAAAATTTCAGGAAATATTGCAAGAGTAAAGACTAAAGACAAATGTTAAAATGGGTAAAACATTATTCAATGGATATTCTCAAAGAAAAAAAAGTAATGTATAAATAATGTTGAATTAGAAGATGTTAACACCTTCAAATGCCTATATCAATTTATTAATACAGATGAAAACATAAATGAAATTAATGATAATATTAAACTTGGATGGAGTGTTCCTGGTAGAACTAACTTAATACTAAATGAAAATATGTTTAAATGTTTTAAAAGAAAGATTATTAATAAATATGTGTTACCAATTCTTACTTCTGGGCATTTAAAACACAATTAATATGGAGACTACACCAATCAATGAAGTATTGAAAGGTGTATGTTAGGTGAAACAAAATGAAATTGAAATAAAATAATGTGGATAAAAGAGCAAAATATTAGTGACATCTTTGAAAGAATTAACAAACCAAAGTGGATCTGGCTAGATATGTTGATAGAATGATAATAGATGGCCAGTTGTAATCTTAAACTGTATTCAAAGAAATTGTAAATAACTTAGAAAGAAACCATATGTGAAATGGATAGATAGGCAAAACTCTCCATACAGTAGTGCCACCCTTTGCCAACCAGAGTAATCAATGGATTCCAGAAGGCTTGTGCATAAAATCCCCATCTAGTGCCTACTCATCCAATATCCCCAGACTAGTTTCTGGCTTGTGGTCTTCATCAGTGAGGAGCCTTGTATCTGAGGGTACTAGTTGGCACATAACAGTTATGTGCTAGCATAAGAGATGGTGGATCATGTGATGAAATGGATAGATTAAATAAGGAAGTATCTTGATGTGGACACATTCTAAAAATCAAAGCAACTGGATTAAACCAGGAGAGATATTCATACTTCAGTGAATTGATAATAGTTGAAAAGGTTGATAATGATAATAATGAAAAAAAAAAACTTATTTATGGTAATAACATAATTTCTTAATATATGTATTCAGTATTGCAATTAGGAAATTTCATTTTGTTTATTAGTTATATTTACATTTGTCTTACTTTTTCATTTACTTAATAATATACTACCTACAGAATATATTTATAATACAAGGAAAAAAACTGTAAAATGATATGATTACTTAATATACAAACAAATTTATAAAAGATTGGGAAGAAAAACTTTTATATGATAGATTATTATTAATACCTATTACCTGTAAAATAAGGCCTATATGTTAATAAATTAATAGTATATAATAATTATAGTATAGGTATAATGTAGGGCAAATTTTGTAAAAATTAACTCAACATAGAAACAAATTTTTAAAAGAAGATATGAAATAAAAGTTTTTATATTATGTTGAAACTTTTATAGGAAAAGAAATAACTTCAGTTGAGTTTATCAAAATTTGTAAATATGATCATTACAGAGGCATAATTAGAACTTTATACATGTAACACAAATTGTTTACATTCTCTTACAATATTTTAATGATTAATAGAAAAGAAAAATACAGATACAATTAAAATTTTACCTTTGTCATCAGCAAAGACACTTATAATATTTGCTACATCTAAAAATTTAATGATTTTATTTTCAATTCATAATAGTTATCCATTAGATAAAGTGCTGGGCTTGTCCTTGAATATCCTGGCACCTCACTGACAATGCCAGAAGCAGAAACTGGTCTGGGATTGGGGATATTCTGCAGAGCTTCTTAAGAGCTTATTTTGCGAGCTCTATACCGTATATAACATTTGTAAAAACAAGCTTATTAAAATAGATCATGTGATATCTGACTTGTTTTTTTTTTGTCATTTTATTTTTTGCTATTAAGGCTTTGGCAATTTTATATTGCTAAAGTTATTAATATATGGTGTATCTGAACTCAGTTCAATCTCATATGGCTATTTAAGTTAGATAGCTGGATTGGAAGACATATGGAGATACTCAAGAAAAGGATAAAATATATGCCATATGGGAGGTGTAGTAACAGAGATGTATTAGAAATACAAGTGTTAATAGAAAAGATAGCACAGAAATATTTGGAAATTATAATATATTATTAAGAAAGTAAGGACATTTATAATGTTATAAGTATGAAAAATAAAAAATGGATGAAAATATTAAAAGAAGAAATAAGTAATATGATATATAAAATGAAGAAATTGAAAGGTAGAGATAGTAAAAAGGATAAGAATAGGACAATTAATCATAATAAAATAACAGTAAAAAAAGTTAGGCAGATAAAAAAGAAATAGGAAGAAAAGATAATATTTACAAAATCAGATAAGGGTAATAAAATGATATTAATGAAAAAAGAAAAATATAGAGAGAAAATGGAAAAAATATTGTCAGAAGTTTTTTTTATAGAAATAAAGAAAGATGATACTAGAGTAAAAAGTAAAGAAATGTATGAGTTAATAAAAGGATTGTATAATAATGGAGGAATAGATAGGAGAACATTAGGAGAATTGGGAAATAAGGATTGTGAAATAATAAGAATATACGAAGCACCAAAAATATACAAAGAAGGAGTGCCATTAAGACCAGTGATAAATGGCAAGGGTTCATATTTTGATAATTTATCTAAATAGTTAGCAAATAATATTTTTAAAAAATACATTAATAAAAAAAGCAGTGCATATATTAAGAGTAACAAGGAATTATTTAAAGAGATTAAAGAAAAAATAAATAATTATGACAAGTATAAGTTGACAATGGTTAAGATAGATATAGTGCAATGTATAAGAATATACTCTATTATAAAGGCACACATATTGGAAATACAAGTGGAGTAGGATTCATTATAAATAAAAAGTGGAAGAACAATATTGTGGAGATTGATGGTGTATCGGACAGAGTGGCAAGATTAGTTATACAACTTAATAGCAGATACCAAATGCAGATAATTCAGGTTTATGCCCCAACAAGTTCTCATAGTGATGAAGTAGTAGAAGATTTTTATATGGATGTACAAAAGGCTTTTGATCAGAGTAAACAATATTTTAAAATTGTTATGGGAGACTTTAATGCTAGAATTGGTAGACAAATGAAAGATGAAATTGCTGTAGGTAATTTTGGTTATGGTAATAGAAATGAGAGAGGATATAGACTTGTGGAGTTTGCAGAAAAAGAAAAACTTTATATTATGAATTCATTTTTTGAGAAAAATGTTAAAAGGAAATGGACATGGAAGCATCCAAATGAAGGTACAGCAGAATTGGATTATATTTTGACTAACAGAAAATACATATTTCAAGATTGTAATGTTCTTAATAAATTTAACACAGGAAGTGATCATCGATTAGTAAGGTGTAAGTTACGTGTTAATGTAAAACTAGAAAGACAAAAATTATTAAGAAAAACAATATTTACAGTTGATATTCCTAATCTTCAGAAACATTCTAATGAATTTAAATTAGAACTTATAAATAGGTTTCAAGTGTTAGGAGATTTTGAACATGATACAGATTTGAATGAAATTAATATGAAAATAACTGATACACTTTTA
Organism: Epiperipatus broadwayi; assembly: GCA_028023455.1. NCBI lineage: Eukaryota > Metazoa > Onychophora > Udeonychophora > Euonychophora > Peripatidae > Epiperipatus > Epiperipatus broadwayi. The sequence goes on along the minus strand of JAQFVV010006286.1, from coordinate 1,290,510 downwards.
AAAACTGCAACAAACATAGCTGGTAGAAAAGAGCAGCAATTGACTAATAAAATTTCTACTGAGACTAGAGAATTTATGAAGAAAAGAAGGAATATGAAGATATACAAAAATGATGTATTAAAAAGAATTGAATATCTCGAATTTTGTAAAATGGTACGGAAAAGAGTTGAAAATGATATAAGAAAGTATAACTGTGAAATAGCAAGGAAAGCTGTAGAAGAAAATAAAAGTCTCAAAAATGTTAAACAACATTTTGGTATTGGTAGGAAATTTATATCTGCAATAAGAAAAAAAGATGGAATTATTACTAAAAAGAGAGATGACATCATGAAATTGGTAGAAGATTTTTATCAAGAATTATATAGTAATAAAGAACAAGTACCTCCTATATCTATTACATCTTCCGAATTGCCCAGAATTTTAAATGAAGAAGTGAGACATGCAATTAAGTGTATGAAGAAAGGAAAGGCTCCAGGAAATGATGGAATTATAATTGATATATTAAAAGAAGCAGGTGAAGAAATAGAAACAATTTTAGCAAAGTTGTATACCAAATGTCTAAATGATAAAGATGTACCGGAAGATTGGAAGAATGCAGTAATAATATTAATATTTAAAAAAGGTGATAAAGAAGATATTAGAAATTACAGACCTATCAGCCTTTTATCAGTTTTATATAAAATTTTTACCAAGATAATTACAACTCGTCTACAGAGAACTTTGGATTTCTACCAACCAAGAGAACAAGCTGGATTTAAAAGTGGTTTTAGTACAATAGATCATATCCAGGTATTGAGAGAAGTCATAGAAAGGACAAACGAATATGAGTTGTCATTATGTTTTGGATTTGTAGATTATGAAAAGGCATTCGATTCTATACACATTTCTTCAGTGATTAAAGCATTGGATCATCAAGGTATAGATCCAGGATATTGTCATATTTTAAAGAATATTTATAAAAATGCAACAGCAACAATTAGATTACATAATGATACTGGAAAAATCAACATTGAGAAAGGTGTAAGACAAGGTGACTCCATATCTCCAAAACTCTTTACAGCAGTGCTGCAAGAAGTATTTTGTGGATTAAAATGGGAAACTAAAGGAGTGAAAGTAAATGGAGAGTATTTAAGTCATTTAGATTTCAGACAGATGATGTAGTTGTTTTTGCAAATAATGCTTCAGAGCTGCAGGAAATGTTGCAGGAGTTAGCAGATGAAAGTAGAAAAGTAGGACTAAAGATAAATGTTAAAAAGACTAAAGTAATGTTTAATCGATTTGCTCAAAATATGAAAATAAAGATTGATTATGAAGAATTAGAAGAAGTTAACAGTTACAAATACCTTGGTCAGATTATTAATACAGATGGAAACATAATGGAGGAAATTAATCATAGAATTAAACTTGGTTGGAGTGCTTTTGGTAGAAATAACTTGATACTAAAAGGAAATATGCCTATGTGTTTGAAAAGGATGGTTTTTAACAAATGTGTTTTACCAGTTCTTACTTATGGATTTGAGACTTGGACACTTAATAGAAGAGCAATACAGAGACTTCAGACCACTCAAAGGAGTATGGAGAGATGTATGTTGGGAGTAACAAGAAGAGATCGAAAACGCAATGTATGGGTAAGACAACAAACAGGTGTTACTGACCTTATTGAAAAAATTAAAAGATTGAAATGGAGTTGGGCTGGACATATTGCTAGAAGAGATGATAATAGATGGACAATTGAAATTTTAAACTGGATTCCAAGAGATTGTAAAAGACCCAGAAAGAGACCATATGTGAGATGGATGGATGAAATAAGAAAATGTGCAGGGGTGTTGTGGAGAAGAGAAGCTAAAGATCGGAGAAGATGGATTAAACTTGGAGAGACCTTCATCCTGCAGTGGATTGATAATGGTTGATGATGATGATGATAAGAATATGGATGTAGAGAAAGTAATTGAAATGGCAATTAGTAGATATAAAGAAGATAAAGAAAGAGAAATACAGTTAATAAAGTTGAAACAAAATGATGGAAATATGTTGGAAAAAGATAACATTTGAATTTAATGAAAAATATTTTAAGCAGAAAAAGGGTTATTGATAGGAGGGGCATTGAGTGGAATATTAGCAATATATATATATAAGAAATGCTAAAATGATAATGAATTAGGAAAATGGATCAATAATGTTAAAAAGATATATGGATGACTATTTGTTAATTTTTAACAAAAGTGAAAGCAAATAGATAGTTATTTAGAAAAAAAATAATAAATTGGATAAGAATATAAAATTTACTGTAGAGAGGGAAAAAGATAATAAGTTGTCATATTTAGACATATTATTAATGAGATCATATGAGAAGAAAAAATGTAGAATAGAAACATCAGTATATAATAAAATGAATGGGGATAGTAGTATAATGAATTGGAATTCTAATGTAGATAATATATTAAAATAAGTAGTATTAGTTCATGAATATAGAGAGCTATTAATTATTGTTCAAATGAAGAAGAGTATAAGAAAGAGATGGGATTAAAGAGTTTAAAGAGAATGAATATCCAGGGAAAATAATAGAGAAAAGTGTACAAATATCAGAAAAAAATATAAAGGAGAAAATAAAAAAGAAGAGAGAAAAAATCTAAGAAATATAGCATAAAAAGGATGAATATATAGGTGTTAAAATGTTTTATAATAATATGGTTAAGAGCGTTAATAAAATTATTAGAAAAATTAATAAAAAAATATAATAATGTAATTAAATATAAGATAGTAAATAAAAAAGGAGAAATGTAATGGATATATTAGATAATAAATAAATTAAAGGAATAGGAAAACATATAAATGGACTATAAGATAGAATGTCGATCATGTAGGAATAATAAAATAAGATATAAATATGTAGGAAAAACGAAAAATTCAATTTATACAAAGTTAATTCATCATAGGTATGATAAAAAGTCATCAATTTATATGCACGTTATGGAAACAGGACATCTATTTGAGAGAGATAGCATAAAAATGACTGGTTAAACGTTGTTAGCCGAGATGTCAGCGCAACGGCCTTGCAAGCAAGCAGTTGGTTGCAGGTGGTTGTTGCGGGTTCGCCTCCCGGCCGATGCTATGATATATGAAAATAATAATAATAATAATAAAAATGATTGGATATATTTGTAAAAGAAGTGACAGAAAAATAAAAGAAGCTATATTAATTAAGAAGAACTTGCGGAACGAAGTAATTCGTATGAAAATTAAATACGATTTTAAGTATTATACTATTCAAATATACAAAAACAAGTTTTTTTATTTGTACAAAGAAGGTTGTGGAAAAGAGACCTTGAAAGTCTGGGTTCATATCTCTTCTAATTATATCATATATACTGTACTTGTATTTAAATGTGATATTAATCAGTGGATTGTTCCTTTTGAAAAAAAGTAATTGAAAGAACTACTTTTATTAGTTATACAGTATATTGAAATTTTTAATGAAAGCTTAGCCATCCCGATAGAGGGCGAAATGCAACAATATTAGAAGGGTAATGCCGCAATTTTATTTAACATTATTGCTGTTATTTTGGTGTTTTTAAAAAATAATAATTCTGGTAAGATTCTTATAAACTTTTATATATATTTAATGCTACATACAATGTTTATTATATCTATTTAGCATAATTTAATTACGTGAGTTAACATAATTGCTTTTATTGATAAACATCTAAATTGTAGGATTAAATCAAAATACTAAATAAATATAATAATTCTCACTACGTAACTATTGTCTTTTATTGCAAATATTTATTTTATTAACATTTACATTTTAAATTATATGAAGTTACTAGTATATAGCAGCTTAATATCTAAATAGTACCAGTAAATGCCAAACTACTGCTGTGAAAGAAATCACGTGATGTGTGATTTCTGCAGCTGTCTCGAATGTTTTAAAAATTTGGAAGGAAATTGGTTTGAGTAAAGCTATTGAATTGAAAATGAGTATAATTTTTAAAAGTATTAAACGAAAGAAAAAAAAAGTAAAAATCGTTGTTGTTTTTTTGATTTTAAATTACAAATTGCCTATACGGACTTCTCAAACAAATTGGAATCGGGGCTTCAAAAGAAGGAATCCGAACGAAATCATAAATCAATAAAAGACTATCAGGGTGTAGTTTAGTACAAATATTTACTACAATAAACCTAAAGAATAATCCTTTAAGTATAAATTTGATATAAGATTTAACTTATAGTACAAATTTTGTTCACGTCTTCCCTGGCTTATGGCTTAATCACCATTTTTAACAATTCTCTGAAATATCTATTTTCTGATTTTAAGACTACTATCTTAGAAATTACGAAGGTTTTTCTATTATCTAAACTTTTTTGCTTATCTAACAACCTGATTACATATTTTGGAATTTTATATTGTGTAAGTTTATAGTATGAACACTCTTTCATATGTTAAATGTATGTGTGTGCAAATAGCTAACATATTCCATTATTGCTCTTAATTGAGCCAAAGCATTATGATCTCCAGAGTCCCGCATGCAATCTAAAAAGAGCAGCCATTTCTCTATGATATTTCCATTCGTGTTGTTAGGGTATTGTTTTGCTTTTTATCAATCAACTTACTCCCAGACCTACATTATCAATTTTATTCATAATTAGATAGTTTGAGAATCTATATAATTTCAGTATAGTGTAATCTGTTTGCCAAGTGACTGGTGTTCTTGGAAGAGTTCAAATGTATCCAATTTCTTTGCATATAATTAACATGGTGATGGAAATGAATACTGGAAATTGTTTGAATTGAGTAATGTGCTGGCTAAGTATCATAAAATTTAAACAGGCAAAACTCACTATATGTATTGCCACTCACAGCAAGCTAGAGTAATCAATGGATGCCAGAAGGCTTGTGCATAAAATCCCCATCTAGTACCTACTCATCCAATATCCCCAGACCAGTTTCTGGCTTGTGGCCTTTGTCAGTGAGGAGCCTTGGATCTGAGAGCACTGCAGCTAGATCTTAGGATCTAATGCAAATCTCCAGCAACCACCTTTTATCTCCACTTAACTACTAAACTATGAGTCTTAAATTGAAAACACCTTAATATTTTCAATTCAAGCCCATCAACTTATAGTCATATAGGTCTGAAGTCAGGTAAGTACCTATACATTTTGGTGTCTTTGGTTCTTTAATAACCATAGCTATCACTATCCCATTAGGCACAAGCCTTCTGGCATCCATTTATTACTCTAGCTTGCTGTGAGTGGCAATACATATAGTGAGTTTTGCCTGTTTTAATAACAGTTATAAGCCAGGATAAGAAATGGTGATCATGTGATGTTTATCATAAAATTTACAACTTCTTGCATTTTAACACAATTATAAACATTTTACTTCAAATGTTGAGCAACTTTCTCAGAAATCCTATTTGATTCAAGATGATATGATAGCATACAAACATCTCCCCTCATTTAATTATAAAGACTTTAAATTCAATGGAAGAAATCCCTCATCATTATCTGATATCAGGATTACTGGTGGTCCAAATTTCTTTTAATATCAGAACATTTTTCTGAAGTAGTATTTTTTTACTATATATTACAATCACTTTGAACAAGCATTAACTAGAACCACAAAGAATGACTTGGGAACAGTCTTTATAGTCCATGTGCACTGTCATTTTTTGGTCACAAAGATTTCTTGGCATTGAATACATTATGGATTGACTTGATTTATAGTTTTAAGGCTTGTGCATAAAATCCCCATCTAGTACCTACTCATCCAATATCCCCAGACTAGTTTCTGGCTTGTGGCCTTTGTCAGTGAGGAGCCTTGGATCTGAGAGCACTGCAGCTAGATCTTAGGATCTAATGCAAATCTCCAGCAACCACCTTTTATCTCCACTTAACTACTAAACTATGAGTCTTAAATTGAAAACACCTTAATATTTTCAATTCAAGCCCATCAACTTATAGTCATATAGGTCTGAAGTCAGGTAAGTACCTATACATTTTGGTGTCTTTGGTTCTTTAATAACCATAGCTATCACTATCCCATTAGGCACAAGCCTTCTGGCATCCATTTATTACTCTAGCTTGCTGTGAGTGGCAATACATATAGTGAGTTTTGCCTGTTTTAATAACAGTTATAAGCCAGGATAAGAAATGGTGATCATGTGATGTTTATCATAAAATTTACAACTTCTTGCATTTTAACACAATTATAAACATTTTACTTCAAATGTTGAGCAACTTTCTCAGAAATCCTATTTGATTCAAGATGATATGATAGCATACAAACATCTCCCCTCATTTAATTATAAAGACTTTAAATTCAATGGAAGAAATCCCTCATCATTATCTGATATCAGGATTACTGGTGGTCCAAATTTCTTTTAATATCAGAACATTTTTCTGAACTAGTATTTTTTTACTATATATTACAATCACTTTGAACAAGCATTAACTAGAACCACAAAGAATGACTTGGGAACAGTCTTTATAGTCCATGTGCACTGTCATTTTTTGGTCACAAAGATTTCTTGGCATTGAATACATTATGGATTGACTTGATTTATAGTTTTTTATATAACATTTCCAATTTTTATATGAATGTTAGGTCATCACACATCTGTACACTAGGGCTTCAGCTCTATGGCAAAACAACTCTTGTAAAATACGTCCAAAATTTTCGTTTATCTTTTAAACAGATTTGTTTCATTGCACCTATGACTTCCATAAGCATTTATGAAAACTTTTAGACCATTGATTGTGTGACTCATCTTTTATCTATTCATAAGCATCTGGTAGATTGTATTGTCTTTAGTTCAAAGTTTTATAGTTTTACAATTGATCAATTTGGGCTTTCAGTATTCTACATAATTTCTATCGTGCTATTTTTTTTTTTTTTTTGCTATATTAAGTAATGAGATAATATGCCACTATATTTTATTTTGTTTCTTAATTGTAATTCATATTCATATACTGTTAACAGATTATACTAGTGAGTCAATTTAAAACTTAAATGATTCAGGAATGCCTTTTTATTTGAAACTATTCCTAGTAATGACTAGTGACCAGGGGATCATAATTTTTTTCATTCTTTGACATTGTCCAGATCATGAATTTGCTCTGATCCTGTATTGGGACACCTATTAAGGTTATCCCCATCCAAAGTATTACCAAAATGTACCAATAAATAGCTAAATGTTAGCAATGGTTTTTATCTTTTGAGAAATATTCTCTTGTGGTTTCTTCCAAATCCATGGCTGACTAAATGCAAAGTGTAGAAAGATATGAAAATTCTCAAAAAAGAATTACCAAAGGAAAGCCTGCAATTCATTTACAATCTTTGATCTCTGACCATTTTTGATTATGTTAATCTTTTTTGGGTCAGGCCTTAATCTTGAACATGTTATAATATGATCCAGAAACTTAATTTCCTTTGCATTCCTAATATATTTCTTGGAGTTCAATATAGCTTCAAATTTTGGGGTTCTATTACATAAAGATTTTACCGAATTAAGCATTACACTCCATTCATTCAATTTAACATGTCATCTGTTTCAGTTTGTAAAATGATCTGGGTCTGTCATTATCCCAAAGGAAAAGCAATTCTATTTGATTATCTCATGGTTACAATAGCTAGCAGGTTTGCCATTTCTTCTGACCCAACTATGCAGTGAAATCAAAAATTTGATTCATCCAAATTTGCTAGACTATTTTACTTATGTTTGGGGTACATGCTTTTATTTATGTCTTTGTTAGTTGTTATCTAGTAGTCCCCATATGCCCAGAATTGTTCTAGACTTTGTAATAATAACTGCAGGTGGACCATTCTGAATTTTCAATAACTATTAATACCTATTACTATTACTATTAGCTTCTTTGATTATTGCATTGCATGTGAAGAGATCTTGCACCAATTTACAAATGAACAGGTTTGATTTCTTCTCAAAACTTGATCTCAACTAGAATAGTATTTACCTTTCCCTATTCAGAACCAAATAATTTAGAGAATTTAGTCTATATTTCACTATCGCTATTTATTTTATTAATCCTTATGCATAGGGGAACAAATTATTCTCTTTTAATAGGGAATATAAATTGCCTTTTATAATAAATTTAACTTTTTTCAACCATTATTAATCTTGGCTGTTATTTTAAATACGATGATAACAATGAGATTTCCATTTATCTTTTTGACTCTTAGTTATGTTTTCACTAATTTAGGGTTGTTTTTCATATTTTTAATTAATGTGCTTCATTGCCTGAAATATGCAGGACACCCAACTTTCTCTATTTTCTTTACTATAGGTTTGTTAAAAATTCATGCTATCTTTATTGATTTTACTGCTAGTCTCACTATCTAGTTTAACTTTTAGTGAATTTGTTTTACTTATACCTTATTTGTTTGAAGTATGACAGACTAGGTACCTTATGTTTTGACGAGTTTTATATTTTGCACTTTTCGCTTGCACTTTTGTGCTCGGAATTTCTACAACAGTAGCATTCTGATCTTATTTTTGTAAATTTTTTTGTGTTGTTATTTCTTTGGGATCTTCTGTTGCATTTGGTTGATGAAACTCTTTTATATGACTTAGAACTAGTTTGTATGGAGTGCATATTTTGATATCTTTCACATATGACAGTTGAGATATGGCAGCTGTCGCAGTTTTTCATTGGTCATATTCCACAAAAATTGTTTCAACAAACACTTCTCCAAATAATTTTTATTTACACAGAAATGTTATTAATATCAAATTCCTGGATGACTAATTACAAATTTGTAGGTCAACCAGAAGGATTACTAAAACCATAAATAACACCGAGGTGGTCTTTAAATGTTCCTACATTTCACTTCTGATCTATAACTAAGGATGAATTTGCTATTGAGGCCTGCCCATAATTTTCTTTTTCTAGATGTTTGTTCTAATTTGATGGGCTGGCCTAGTCCCTAGCTTGATCCTTAATTTTCTTTCTAATAGTTTTCTGGAATTATCTTTATCTAAGAATGTATTTTCTATTTTAAGAATGCTGTTTTACAAATATTGTTTAGTTTTCTTAATTTCTGTTATATAGAAAATATTATTTTTAGTCTGATATTCTGATTAGATGTTTTTGAATTTTGCATTCCTTCCATTACTAATCTCCTGTAATTATTATTTTTACACAATTTGATATAAATCTTAGTGGAAGTTTTTAGCATATCTATATACTTTTGATATATTAAATATGTATGTAAATTGTTTAGTTGTATTTATTTATTATTGCTCTTTACTGAACCACAGCAGAAATCATATTGTACTATACATGTAAAATTTGCAAATTATTTCAAATGAAAATCTTGTCCAAAATAAAGTCAAAATTTATTAACAAAAAAAAAAAAACTTGCAGAAAACTAAAAAACAAGAACTAATTAAGGTTACTGATAAAATTCAATTAAAGGTAAATTCAATCAAGATTGTAATTAAATGTAATTAGTAAGTTAATGAATTAAAAATGAAAAACATGGTTCAACGATAAAAAACAAGCAAAGCTTTTGATCTTTACTTGATAGGAAGCTATAAGAGAGAAAAAAGAAAAGGAAATCGTTTGTGAAAAACCAGAGATAGACATTATTGGCATTGTGTAGATTTAAAAAGAACATTTCTAGCTTTGACATTCTGTGATTCTATCCATGCACACACATGCTCACACTTAGTCCTATTTAAAAGTGTTTTAATTTTTTCTAAAAAAAAAAAAAAGATTTTCATCATTAAAAGAAAAAGTTAATATTTAAAAAAAATTACTTGACATGAGTGTACATATGTAATGTATATAGATATAACATGAAACATATACATGTAAATACACACACACACATATATATATAGCTTCAGTATTTAGTGATGATCTGCTGTGTATAGAGTCCAAACTAAATTAAATTTATAACATTGGTCATAGTTCTTTTTGAGCTCATGGTAATGATATTTAATGAAATAAAAATTGTAATTTAAGGCAAAGATGTCACTGTTTATTACTCTTTGCATAGGGATATCTGTATGCTAGTTATTCAGATTGTATGTTAATAGCAAACCTTTTAAATTTTGCACATAAATATATTTCCTTAATTTGCCTTTACTACAATATAAATATACGATGTCTCAGCCAAAAAATAGCACTTTTTAATTCATTGTTGCAAATTTGGTTGTCTGATACCAGCAATTGTTGGTAATCTCAAATAGAATAGCTGCTTATGGGTAAAAAGAAATTTGATGATAACACAAGTCACTGAAAAGGAAACTCAAAAAGAAGAAACACCTGATGAAAGAAAAAAATGAAAAATAGATGATGAAAGCGTTTCAACAACTTTTCAATCAAAATGCACTAAAGTAATAACAAAATATGAACCTGACTAGTTAAAATTTATATTTTCATGGATTGGTTATAAAGGCTATCTACAATGTGTTTTGGTCCCATGATTGATTCATAAATTTGTTACACTTTGGCTAGGTCATTATCTGGAAGCAGTATAAGTTCTCTCTTTTCTCGGATAAGGTACATGTATGTAAAGAAGCAGCTGGAATAGCATAATTATCTGTATTATTAAGCAATGATAATTTAGTTGTCTTTTATGAATTAGATAACTACCCATTCACAAGACAGAAATATTTTTCAATGCCCAGATTCCCAATCAGATTTTGAATTAATTATTTGAATAATGATAATATTGAGACATTCATCCAATTTGTCCATTAAGAATTTGATAATATATAAAAAGGATAATATAAATATATATTTTATTACAGATAAACAAACAATATTTAGAGTAGGTGGATTGACATAGGTTAATAGATAACCGAGAGAGAAAATATGTATATATAATGGAGCAATCACTCTTTCTTTAGTTTTGTTCTCCATTTGGTCGCAAGAAGTCAGTATATAAGAATAAAACTGACACTTAAATTATTCCAATTGAAACAATCCTCATGATTATTTTGATTTTCCATTAAAAAAGCTATACGAGTGCTCGTCCAGTTATTAACTGCTATATATTTTATTGACTGAATTTGCAGAGGAACGATTTAATCCATATGAGTTGTTGAATTTACAGATTGAGAAAATAAGAGTATCACTTGTTCTATTTCATATAAATATTTCAGTGTTTTGGTCCCATGATCGATTCATAAATTTGTTATGCTTTGGCTAGGTCATTATCCGGAAGCAGTATAAGTTTTCTCTTTTCTCGAATAAGGTACGTGTATGTAAAGATACAGCTGGAATGGCATAATCAGGTTATCTTCATGCTAGATCACTTAAAGACTGAACGCCATCATTTTTTTCTTTGTGGAACAACTTTGCTGGTCACAGTTTTTAGCACTTGATTCTAATAAAATTTAAATCATATACATATGAAGCCATCGCATATTTAAATAGTAATAGTCTTTATAATATTCCACTTTTCTCCATGATGATCTTCACAGAAAATTTTCTAGTTCATGCTCTCTGTCAATAAAATGTATTCTGTTTGTAAATTTACAGCCACAGCCTTTTTACATTACCATGTGTTTTTCAACAACTTAATTGCCCATTGCAATTTCATCACAATCTTATCTCAATGTTGTGTTAACAAAAAACAATTTTGTCAATCCTCCTTTCAATAAATGTTATTAATGGTCTGTTTTCCTAAAACAAAGGAAAGAACACAGATAGTAATTCATAATGAAAATATACAAGAAAAACAGAAAGATAAATGTTCTTTTTAGTAATGCAAATTTAATTTAGAACACCATATTTTTATAAATGAAATCTTAGTAATTTTATCATGATTTTAATAACTTTATTTCAAATCTGTTTTACTTGTTCTTTTGTTTCCAATGATTGAGTTTATAATTAGTTAATAAAACCTTTTTTTATGTGCTGAAATATTTGTTAAGATGAATTTCTGGGACCCATGCACACTAGTGGAGCAACATTTAATCCATTAGCTGTTCATCATTTAGAATAAGTAGAAATATTAATTTATTATGGTCAAATTGGATGTTAGTGTTTGTAGCTAATTACACATGTCTACAATACTCCAATGTAACATGGGGGGAATGAGATTGCATTGAACACATATTTGCTTTCACTAATTTCATTTCACATTCTAATCATTTTCACAGACTTATGATCTAGTGTTATTATGTCACTGAGCTATCTTGGTATTATAATTATTTTGTCTTCATGAGTAATTTATTTCATGAGATTGGGATGACCTTCAGAAAGTGAAAAGAATAAATACTGACTCAAACACCACGATGGATAAAACAATCAATCACAGGTCATAAGTACAAAAGGAAGCATGAATATCAAGAAAATTATCTCCCTTTAACCAAAATTTGCAACTTACAACCCAGAAAATAATTTGTGTCATAATTATTTGACATTTATAAATCTTAGAGACTCATGGCACAAGTCTGTCCTTGGTAATAACTACAGTAGATACATTATATCAAGCACTTTTTTGATACTTAGGGAATACTTTTGATGATTGTAATACTTAAGCCTTGGGTAGGTGCAGTGCAGAGATGTACAATTTCATGAAGTGTTAATGAACTCTTGGCATCCTCATGCTAATATTCCTCATTCATCTGATTCCAGATACAGTGAACATACAGACATGATCAACATTTCCTATACTTACACCAGCTGTTATTCTCCAAACAGTAGTGTCACCTAGTGTTAGCCTTAGTAGTTAATGGATGTAGGAAGGTTCATGCATACTCATCCAATATCCCCACACTAGTTTTTAGCAGCTTTAATCAACAAGGAGTGTTGGATCTGAGAGCTTTGCATTTACATCTAAGGATCTAATGCAACTTTCTAGCAGCCATCTTTTACCTATTTAATTAACTATAAAGCTAAGAGCACAAGATGAAAATGTATTAATGTTTTCAATCCAAGTTCATTTGCCTGTATAATCATAGATCTGAATCCAGTTCAGCATTTATACATTTTGATTTCATTGTTATATCAAAAATCACAGCCATCATTATCTCAAAGACAGGAATGGTATAAAACTGCCAAAACATCATATGATCACCATTTCCTATGCTTAGCATTAAAACTCTAAATAGTAGTTCCACCTAGTGCAAGCCTAGAATGGTATACATTACCAAAACATCACATTACCACCATATCCTATGCTTACACAAGCTCTTATTAACAGTAGAAAATTCCAAAACAGTAGTACCACTTAGTGCAAAGCTTAGATGCAGTGCTGTCAAATCCCAAATTCTCACTGATGAAAGTCACAAGCTAGAAACTAGTCTGGAAATATTGGATGATAAAGCACTAATGAGGATTTTATGCATGAACCTTTCTGCATCCATTGACAACTAAGGCTTGTGCTAAGTGGCACCACTTTTGGATAGTTGACTACTGCTAATAACAGCCTGTGTAAGAATAGTAAATTGTAATGTTTTGATGGTTTTATATCATTCATGCTTATGGATAATAATGACTAGTTTTTGATAAACAAATAACACCAAAATGTATAGATGCTGAGCTGGATTTAAATCTATATGACTATATAGGTAAATGAGCTTGCATTGAAAACATTAAGGTGTTTTCTTCTTGAACTCCTAGCTTTATAGTTAACTAGATAAATGGTGGCTGTTGGTGAGTTGCATTAGATCCTTAGATCTAGGTGCAGTGCTCTCAGTTCCAAAGCTTCTCACTGATGAAAACTACAAGTTAGAAACTAGTCTGGTGATATTGAATGAGTAGGCATTAGGTGGAGATTTTATGCATGAACCTTCCTCCATCCATTTATTACTAAGGCTTGCATTAGGTGACTACTGTTTGGAGAGTTTGATATTACTAGTAAACAGAATAATAGTTAAAATTCACTCTAATCTCCACAATGATTTTTTGTCCTTGTTAATTATCTTGCCTATTTTGCATTTTCTTCACATCTGTCAAAAGCATAGTAGTATCTTGGGGCTCAAGATTATTAAATCAGTGATGAGATCCACTCCAGAATGGTTTGATTACCAGTTAATTTCTTTTTCTGAGGTGGCACTTTTTTTCATACCAGGGTGGTGGCTTTTCTATTTACTTCACCCATCCGATGACATTTATATGAGGACAATTGTTCCCTCTTGTTCTTAATGGAGATTTACATTTTTTTTTGCTGCTACAGGCTTGTTTTTGTCAAAGCATTTAACAGTTGAGTAACCTGTTTAATAGTACATCTGTGTACCAATCAGAATTTTCAAAATATAGCTTGGGAAGTTATGACTCAATATTTATATGATTTGCAATTCTGACAATGAGTTGTCTGTTAGTCCCCTCAACTTAGTACCGGTTTTGTGAGAAATGAAGTATAAGGCTCGACAGATGGACATTTTTTTTGGGGGGGGGGGCATACTGATAATTTTTCCTCCAATTGCAATTTAATAACATTTGTTTAAATTCTGTAAAATTTCTACAATGGATGAACGTAGCACGCTTGTGATGTCTCTGCAAATGTCTTATCCATCATAGAATTTAAACTGAATTATCTTTTCATTTGCTTATATACCTGGAAAAAATTCTAATTTTTAAAAACTGGTTTACTATGTCAGTAAGTTGGTGGTCCATATTTCTTTCTTCATTATTTTTTATTTATATTTTTTTGGAATGGTCAACCATTTTTTCAGTCTTGTCATCTTGTCTGTGGACAGCATCTACCTTTTAATCCTATCCATAATATTTTCTTTGCTGATTGCAATCCCCAATTTGTATTTTTTTCTGTCTACTGAGGTCGCTTCTTACACCAGTTCTAGATGATTTTTTATTTTGTATATCTACTAATTCTATTGTTTCTTGTATCAGGTTTGATTTACCATCCTAATCTTTATTCTTTTATCTCTTCATGAATTTCCATCCTGTGATTCGAGCTTCATAATCCTAATCCACTTCTTAATTTTCTCAATTTTTAGCTGGTCTTGTTTATATTTAATTTCATTCATTTAGCTTGCCAATCTTTTCCATTTGGCATTCGTTGTCTTCAGTTATTTTATCATAATTGGCTTTTACTATTTTTAATTTGGCCACTCGTTTTTTTCCATTTTTGCCATTAATCTTATTCAATAGTTTGAGCCCCCTGTTCTATTGAATGTTTAGGTTTTTCTTACTTATTGTGATATCTGTTCTGTAACCCATTCAGTGTTTTCTTTTAATTTTTAAGCTTGCATTTTTTTTTTAGTCTTCATTATAATTTATCAAACAAACTGGCACTCAAAAAATATTTATGTTCAACATGTTCTTGTTAATGTAACTCTATTTTTAATTCCTCAACATTGCTTTTCCTTACTATTTTAAACATATTCTTTATTTTTGCATTTCACTCGTTTGTACAATATTGCCCTATTGTTTTCAAGGTTTATATTTATTTGCATATTTCCATTGTATACAAAACAGAATTGATCTAGTAGAGTTAATCACAGCACATCATGTGGAATGTAACCAAACAACACATAGGTTGATTGATTAGGCCACATTTGCAGCCAAATGTAACCTGCATCAAGTATATTATAATGATCTATTGACCCAATCATAAATTATGATGAGCATAATGAGAGGCATTATTACCCAAAATCTATTACTGATAATGTTAACTATATAAAAGTAATATTTCAAGCTCATCATATGGATGTAACTTATGAGACCTGATATGGCTAGAATATTTATTAAATTTGGGTTGGTTATACTATTTAGAGGCCTATAATGGCATCATTAGCAGTCTAGGTTTGAAGTTGTATCTTATAGTAGATATCCTGTTAGTACTGAATCATAACCTTAAGGTTCATGAATCTCACAATGTTGCACTAATCAGTTAATTTTGTGAAATGCATAAATGAAAAGTAAATACATCAAAAATATGTATGTTTTATTCTCAGTAATAGTAATGGTAAGTTATCTCTACATCCTCTTTAAACAATGGATGGCACAATCAATACTTGAGAAGACATTTATGTGCACATCTAGATAATAATAATTTGTATTACCTCTTTTATGAAGTAGATAAAATCACACAAAGCAAAAATATTTTTATTACCTAGATGTCCAGTTAAGGATTGAATTACGCACTCAAATAATGATAATAGCAACAGGGGTATCCAATTTCTTAATTAGCATTTGGATAATATATAAAAAGAAGTATAATACAAATATACATCTTACTGTAGGCAAACAGACATAATATTTAGAGTAGGTGGGTTAGTATACAAAAGCAGTGATATAGATTAATGGTTAACCAAGAGAGAAAAAATGTATATATAATGAAAATAATTCTTTAGTTTTGTTCATTTTTTGCCAGCAAAAAGTAGTTATATAAAAATTAGACTGGTGTTTGAATCATTCTGACTAACAATCCTCAAGATTATTTTAATTTTCCATTGGCCAATCAAGTTTTATGATTATTAGTCCATTTATTATTCCTATACACTCTCTTGATTGGATTTGATGTGATTCTTAACAATAGGTGAGTTTCCAGATAAACAAAATAAAGCACAGTTGTTTTATTTCCAATGACTAATCTCATAATTGATTCTTGAATTTGTCATACTTTAACTGGGTCATTATGCATCAGTAGAGCTTCTTTCTTAACTAAGGCATATATAGGCTAAGAGAGCTGGGATGGAGCAATAAAAGTTTTCTTCATGCTAGGTCATTTTTCAATTAATGTCCTGACATCAGTTCTTCATGGAGTAACCATTCTGGCTAAAGATGAACTACAGGAGCTACTAGTATTTCATTCTAATAAAATTTAATTCATATACATATGAAGCCATTGCATATACAAATAATAGCACATTTTTTGTATTCTTTTAACTTTTTGAGTGTAGTAGATACACTGTCTGATGATGGTCATAACACAATTTTCTAGTCTACCCCCTGCCAACTAATTCTATTTCTAAATTTACAACATTAAGTAATCAAGTATTTTTGAACAATAAATTAAGCACCCATCCAAACTCTCAACCCCATCTCAATGTTATCAAAGGTTTATTTTTTTGAAAATAGGAAAGAAAACATGATAATGATTCATAATTAAAAACAGAAATATTATTCTTTTTAGTATTACTAATTATATTTATGAAGCACATACTCAGTACTTTAAAGTAATATATATTAAGGCTACAACCTTAAATTCTTGTGTTAAAGATATGCAGAGGTCCCTAACTGTTGTTTTTTCAGGTGCATAGTTTTAAGGTTGTATTTTTTTTAGTAATATGACTTCATTTCAGAAACTGAATTTATATAAATAAAATCTAGTTAAATCGATTGACAAGTTAATAACTATAATAATTTTATTTCAAATCCATTTTCCTTTCTTTTTTGCTCCATGATTAAATTTATAATTAGCTTAACAAAATCTTTTTTCTTTATTCTATATAGGGAAATATTTGTTTGAGATGAAAGCCTAAGACTTCATGTATTATAATGTAAACCAATATGTTTAATATTAATATGTTTTTCATTTTATCTATTATAATATAAACTAATAAATTTAATATTAATATGTTTTTTATTTTATTTTGTATAGGATCAAGATGTGAAAAAAGAACTCATCTTGAAAAAAAGTTTGTATTTGAAGATAAGTTAATTATCAAATGGTTACCATCAATTATTTATACTTTGAACAATAAGATATTAATTAGAATCAAAAATTTGCCAGTAAGAATATTCTTTAACAAAATAAGTTGATTTTATATTAACTTTCTAATTTGTATCAAATAATACAAATTTATGATATTTAAATTGCAATTATTATATAGATGTTTAACAAGAGTTTACAATCCTAGTAAAGTTTGAATATTTACATAAAACTAGCATTTTTTTATTATTATTATAATGGAACAACAAAAGGATTTTAAAAATACATATTCTATGGATTTTTGTTTTAAAAAATGATTTTTTGGAATCACAACATATAATTTATTATAAAAATAAATAATCTAAGAATAGTAAACAGTTTCCAAGCAATTTTGTTTAAAAACAATAGTGGCAGGTCACTTCTGCCATTAATATTTTGATAATTATAGTAAAAATGATCAAATAATATCAAGAGTGTATTTAAAAATGCATTTAGTTATATTTTATTTAGTCTATAAAATATACATTACTAAAATTTGGAAGAGTATAGAAAATAAAAATAATCTCTAGAAAAACAATGTTTGATGAATGAAATACTAAACCATATATATCAGCTACTAAAAAGAATTCTTTTTAAAATCCAATATTTGCAAAAGTGCCATTATCTTAGCCATATGATTATAATGATTGCCAAAGTGATTTTGAAAATGTAAAAAATTGCTTTATGCTTGTAAGGATTTATTAAAAATGAAAAAAATTATACTCAACAGAAAGGAAAATATTGATATGAAATATACAATTTTTATCACAAAACAAGTTTATAAATAACGAGATATTTATATGTATAATGACTTTTGACAATACGTTGACATCATGATAATGGGCAAACTGAAAAAAACATTTAAATTTATTTTAAGTGAATTTATTATGACATGAAACAAAACACAGGAAAGAACCATTTAAGTTGATTTTCTGTTCTACAGTTCTTGGAAAAGGTTTAAAAATTCATTAAATAAGGCATGGGAGAAAAACCATTTAAGTGTACTTTATTACGACATGAAAGGAAGCATACCAGAGAAAAGTCATTTAATTGCACTTTTTGCGACTATAAGACTTTAAGGAAAAAGATCATTTACTAATACATGAAAGAAAACATACAGGAGAAAAACCGTGTACTTTGTGTGAATATAAGACTTCTAGGAAAGGTTATTTAGTACAACATGAAAGGAAGCATGCAGGGGAAACTCCGTATAAGTGCTCTTTGTGTAACTATAAGACTTTGTGGAAGAATTGTTTATTACTGCATAAAAAAAAACATACAGGAGAAAAACCATTTAAGTGCTCATTGTGTGAATATGTGACCACTTGCAAAAGTTATTTATTAGTTCATGAAAGTAAACATACAGGAGAAAAACCATTCAGGTGTGCTTTGTGTGAATTTAAGACATCTAATGAAATCTGTTTAATAAAACATGAAGAAAGACATACAGGGAAAAAGCCATTTGAGTGCACCACCTGTGAATATAAGACATCTTGGAAAAGTTATTTATTATTACATGAAAAGAAACACACTGGGGAGAGTGAAAAACAATTTAAGTGCAATGTGTGTGGATATAAGACTTCTCAAAAGTGCCATTTATTACGACACAAAAGGAAACATACAGGAGAGAAACCATTTAAGTGTGCTTTATGTGAATATAAGTCTGCGGCCAGAAGTTCTTTAATATTACATGAAAGAACACATACAGGAGAAAAAACATAAGCTGTTGTTTATGTACATATGAGACTTCTCGAAAATTTTGTTTATTGCTACATCAAAGCAAACATACTGGTACAAAAACATTGAAGTGCACTTTGTGTGACTAAGACTTTTCAAAAAAGTTGTTTATTACAACATGAAAAGAAACATAGAGGATATTTAAGACAGGAAAGAATCCCTACTAAAGACAAAACATGTAAGGGGATCGTATGTGAATTTAAGTCTTCTAATAAAGAATATTTAATAAGTTGTGAAAGAACTAATGAAGAAAAAACATCTAACATACAAAGAACTGAAAAACTGCAGATAGAAGCAGTATTTAATTGTATTTTGAGTGAGAAGAAAACATGTTTTAATAATAATTTTAAATGGCCTGATAGAAGTCATACTATAGAAAAACATTTCATCAGCAAAGAAGTATTTAAATGTCGGTTGTGCGATTATAAAGCCATTATTAAAAGTGACTGGGAAAGTCATGAAAATGATCATTTCACTGGTCAGGAGATTCTAAAGATAGCTATTTTATTATGTTGAGAGTTCCAGATTTTTATCTGTGAATAACTTCGCTGCTAAATTGTACATAATAAATCTTTATTGTTCAAAAAGTTTGTCTTTTTACATATTGGGACTATGATTCATTAATCTATTTCCCATGAAAAATATCTTAAGAGTCTAAAACCAATTAGAAGTTTTATATTCTTAAAATATGAGTAAAATTATTTTTTTATATATTGCAAACAACAAAATATAGACCTCTCACTGGTTTATGATTCAATTCTAAACACAGTAGTTGTCTAAGGAAATTTTTCCAATTAATTTATGTAAAAATGTAGAACTATTTTTTGTATTTAAGAACAAACAATATGGCTATTTTCATTGAGGGTAATCTCTTTATTTTCAAAATGTTTTATCGGGAAGAATTTTAATCTTATAGGGATGTTTAAATATGACAAGAAATGATTATTCATTAAAGCCTTCTAAATTAATTTCTATTATGCAAATAAAATTTGATGGATTCAATTAAGGGATAAATTCCATTATTGTGGGATAAATTTCATTATTTCATAACATATGTTGGGTGGATTTATGCAGAGAGATTATGCAAGGTAAAGTACATTCTTAAAAAAACCAATATTTAAAATATCTATAAAATTTTAATTATGGGCTAAAATGCTGCCTATATTCATTATAAGAATAAATATGCTAAACACATCTTTTATTAACATTTTTTTGTATTACTTAGTTTATTGTAGATAACCAATAAATTTATCCATTTTACCAAGACTAAAACAAGAATTATTTTATAAATCAAAACAAGATTGCAAAACTAATTTTTAGCATTATAAAAGTCGTTATCAATTTGAAGTTAGCATTACTTATCTGATTCAGTAACTTCAGTACTAGTGAAGAGTCAATATTGTGAGAATCAATAAATAAGTACCTAAAATAATATTTCATTTGATATGCTATAGAATTTAAGATAATTATTATTATGAGTTATTGTACAATGATGAATTTTATCATTATATATTGTACCCTTACCAAAAGATGAACTAAAGAATCCAGTTAACTAATATAAAACTATATTGAACTGTAATTGGGTTACGTAAACAATGATTATTATAATAATAATATTCTGACTAGCTCAAGATACATCACCAACATACAGTGTCTAATAAAACAATAATTTTCAATCATTAAATATAACAAAACTTATTGAATTAAAATATTATAATATTTAGGTTTGTACTAAATAATTAAGGTTCCTATTAGAATACTTAATCTATTTGTTTCAAATCTAATTTATAACTAGCTCAATATTATGAACAAATAGGGTTCTATCAAAATAACAAATTTCAATTATATAAAACTCTTAACGTGAGATGTTCAATAACGTATACTGACTTAAACATTGAGAATACATCTCTAAAGATACATGCCCAATGGCATAATAATATTGCCCCACCAAATTCACCTAATAAACTACTATGTAATAGTCTCATGTCTTTAAACACACACATCTAATAATCCTAAAATATAATTTATAAATTTATTTCAGAAATAATAAATTTACTTAATGTTCCTTTAATGAAATACTAACTAACATTTTTACTCATCATCTTTCAATAGAAAATTTTCCATTCTCAAAAATTAATAATAATAATCTCAGGTTCATTTCTAACAAACTAATAACAAAAAGAATTAATTAACACCTTGTAGTTAAATGTGATGAGGGATTTTACATGATATCTAACTACACTTATAAAATAAATACAACAATAAGCAACTAAAATAACTTAATGACTCAACATTAAATCCATTTAATGATTAAAGTTTAGCAATAGGAAATAAATAATAAGATTTTAAGTAAACAGTGTACAGTCTTTCTTTGTTTAATGTGGCATTCTTAAAAACATATATATATATATGATAACAGATGGCATTCTACCAAAAACACCGTCAAGCGTAGTTTTCTGTTTACATAAACGTCAGAGCGAGCATTCACTATCTCTAACTTTAATTCCACTTTCAAATCATGATTTCAAGCTGTTTGCTATCGTCAGTGAAAGACAGGAATAAGAAACTAGATCTAAACACAAACTCTGAGCATTTATGAAACAGTTTCTATTCAGCTTGCAAGCGTGAATCTTTTAGACACGTTAATGTCTTCAAACTCAGCATAGCAAGCCAGATAGCTACATGGGTCTGATCTCAGTTTTGGTAGAACGCCATCTGTTATCATAAATACAAGCGTTAGCAAGTTTTTTAACTTGTGTTTTTTTTGTTTTTTATAAATGTACCTTTGCGGTCTTTCTTGCAATGATGTATATTGCAGAGGCTTCTACTATGTGGTGATGCTGAACTGAGATCAGACCCATGTAGCTATCTGGCTTGCTATGCTGAGTTTGAAGACATTAACATGTCTAAAAGATTCACGCTTGCAAGCTGAATAGAAGAAACTTTCATAAATGCTCAGAGTTTGTGTTTAGATCTAGTTTCTTATTCCTGTCTTTCACTGACGATAGCAAATAGCTTGAAATCATGATCTGAAAGTGGAATTAAAGTTAGAGATAGTGAATGCTCGCTCTGACGTTTATGTAAACAGAAAACTACACTTGACGGTGTTTTTGGTAGAACGCCATCTGTTATCATAAATACGAGCGTTAGCAAGTTTTTTAACTTGTGTTTTTTTTGTTTTTCATAAATGTACCTTTGAGGTCTTTCTTGCAATGATGTATTTTGCAGGGGTTTCTTCTATTGAGTGGTGATGTAGAGATGAGACACACCCCTAGCTGTTTTGTTGTTTGGCTGAGTTTGAAGACATTAACGTGTCTAAAAGATTCACACTTGCAAGCTGAATAGAAACTGTTTTGCAAATGCTCAGAGTTTGTGTTTAGATCTAGTTTCTTATTCCTGTCTTTCACTGACGATAGCAAATAGCTTGAAATCATGATCTGAAAGTGGAATTAAAGTTAGAGATAGTGAATGCTCGCTCTGACATTTATGTAAACAGAAAACTACGCTTGACGGTGTTTTTGGTAGAACGCCATCTGTTACCATAAATACAAGCGTTAGCAAGTTTTTTAACGTGTTTTTTTTTGTTTTTCATATATATATAATGTATTGTGGCAATTTCAAGTATACCTTTTATTGGTGTTGTATCAATTTCAAATAATTGCTAATGATCATATCTTCTATAATAATAATAATATATTTGGTTACTTAATCAAATATAATAGAAATAATATCTAATTAATCTTAAGGATCATATGCCAAAAAATAAAATTTTAAATTATTAATTTCTGTGGATCATGCATGTAGAATGAAAAATCAAATGAACAACACGCAGATAAATCACAACATGACTAAATGTAGAATTAAAAATAAACACTTCACAAATTTATTTACAAATTAACCGTAGACTTATATCATAATATAAAATATTTACAAAAATAAATAAGAAGTAACATTATTTAACATAAAAAAAATATTTACAATAAATCTGACCCATAAATGCAAGAAATAAAGTAAGAATAGCCTTCGCTCTGGCCCTTTCAAAATAAAATAAAATGAAACAACAGTAATGATAATATGTAACCTTCATTCAATAAAATAGTATTCTATTATTTGTATTGGGAATAGTTATAATAAATTACCTCTAATTAAAAAAAAAAAAACCATAAACTTAATATTATATTTATTCTACTATAAAATATATTTCTTATGATGTAGACACATCAATGCAAGTTTATATTTTAAAATACATTTTTTGAAGTCCAAATAAAATATTAAAAAATTATTAATGTTAAAACTTAACACTAGAAAAAAAACATAATAATGTTTAAAAATACGAAAGGATTTTTTTTCTTCTTGTTCGTAAGTTGAATTGCTTGTCAGGCAGCTCGCTTCATTGCCTAGCTACAGTTGAGCAGCATTGTGCACAATTATATCTTTATTTTGGCACCATATGTACAAATGACAAAATCCAAGAAGAATATTAATAATCCTGAAGTAGTTATTCATTCCAGTTTTTTTTCCTCTGGGCATTTATTCAGACATATAATATCTTTAAATAATTTAGATCCATTTATGAAAATATTTCATACATACATTTTCAGCCGTTGTATAGAGCAAGTACATATCCTTGAAAATGACTGTATGAGATAAAACAGTTGAAACGTTGGAGTTTTGTATTATATAAATGTATATATATGTTCAGTATTGAGATAAAAAAATAAAGTTTTTGAAAAGGAGAAGGATTTTTAATTTGTTGATATTATTGTAGAACATATATATTTTAAAAGAAAAAGTGGATGTACTTTTGCTGTGTTATTATATATGATAAATAAGATTTTTAATGAACATCCAGTTCCTCTTAATTACCTCAAATAAACTAGCTGCATTGCAATGATAAAGTCATTTGAAATAAATAGTCGCTCATTCCAAACATACTATCTATAAAAATTACAAAGTTCTTACGTAAATCCACTCCAGTTTTATTGCAGTAATTTTCCTGATATCTGGTATCCATCTTCACAATATTTAAGTAGCCACTATTGCATTCCATAGTGTTGTTAAGGTCCTGAACTAAGTTTCAAGTAGAGAAACTGATAGGAAACTTTGGTGTTTTGTGATTCATTATTTAAGTAGTTATCCTAATTTTCAAACAACACTTTCACGTAAAATAATAGTAATTTAAAAGAAATTACTACTGTTATAGTATGAAAATTAATATAGTTAAAAATTTAAAACTAAAACACTGAAAATACATTTAACTAATATGAAAAATTTCTAAAACTTTGAAAAATCTCTACCCTAGCCTGGCTTCAACTTGTTTTTATACTGGTCTTAATCCAATGACTTCATTGGTCAACACTGCTGGTATAAATCTGCTAATTTACATTACTATATCAATATGATTTTTAAAATTAAGTTTTAAAACTCTGAGCCATCAATTATTAAATATTGTCAAATTATTTAATACATTAAATATTAGATATTTTTATCAAAAAAATAAAGTAAATATCTTTATTAAAACAATTTTAAATATTTAAATAACCAGAAATTGATTTAAAAAAAATAAATTATTATACTTAAATAAAATAAGTTTAAATATTATTTTTCTAATACTTTTTTTTTCTAAACTGAATAATTTGCTACACTTTATTATGTATCAAAATTTGTTAACAAGTTTGAAGATTTCCTATCATAATATAGACCGAGCACTTATTATATATGTGTGTGAAATGATGCAGTCCAATGGATGAATGCTTGTTCAGCACAATATATATATATATTGGAGATCATTTATCTTCTTCACTTGTATGTGGATATGTGTATTGATTGTATAACATGGAGTGGATGACTGAAGGACGCTTGAAAGACTGGGTTCGAATTCCCTAATAATTAATACAACTATGTAATTTAACCACGGTTGTTGCATTTTGATAAACATTCTTCAGAATACAATATCCTGGATCTATAACATTACGATCCAATGTTTTAATCATTAAAGAAATACTTGTAGAATCAAATAACTTTTCATAATCCACAAATTCAAAACATATTGGCAAATCATATTCATTGTTCCTTTCTGCAACTTCACTCAATACTCGGATGTTATCTATTGTGTTAAAACCACTTTTAAAACCTGTTCGTTTTTTTTTTTGGGGGGGGGGGGTTGGTTAAAATCCAAAATTCAATATAGATAGGTTGTAGTTATCTTGATAAAAATTTTCTGTGGTTTAAGACCGATAGTTCCGTAATTTCTACTAGCTTCCCTTCTCATTTTATTTTACATATCAAAATTACTATTGCGTAATTCCAATCACTTGATTCATCTTTTTCTTATACTACATTAATATCATTTGAACTGTGATTTATAAATTTAATTTTGCTGCATTTTTTTATATTAATATTTGTAGTCTTGTAGATAATTAACAATATACAATCCATTATAATGAATAATTCGTA
Organism: Epiperipatus broadwayi; assembly: GCA_028023455.1. Lineage (NCBI taxonomy): Eukaryota > Metazoa > Onychophora > Udeonychophora > Euonychophora > Peripatidae > Epiperipatus > Epiperipatus broadwayi. The sequence continues at coordinate 1,264,685 of JAQFVV010006286.1, read as the reverse complement.
CGAAAATTACTGAAATGTAGAGTAAAATTTATTTACATTAAACTATTGGTATATATAAGAACGAGGTTTTTTTTTTTTATATAAAGAAAACTTTAAAAAAAGAGTTTTTATATGATATTAATCAGTCGGATCGATCCTTTGAAAAAAAGAAAGTGAATGTACTATTTTTATTAATTAATTAAGATTGTACGATTTTAATTTTAGCTTAACTATCCGATAGAGAGCGCCACCCAAAAGCGTAGATGGGTGAGGAAATGCCACAATTTTATTTAATCTTATTACTATTTTCGGAAAAGGATTAATGTGGTGAGATTCTCATTACTTTTTACATATATTTAATGCTGCGTATAATATTTATTGTGTCTATTTAGGATAATTTAATTATGTGATCAATCTTAGTGCTTTTATTGTTAAAATTTAAATTGTCAGAATAAATTTATATAAATACAGTAATTCTAGCTACGTAGCTATGGTCTTTTAATGTAAATATTTATTTTATTAATATTTATATTTTAAAATTATATGAAGCTAACTAAGGTGTAGTAGCTTATTATGTAAATAGGATTACTAAAGAAAAACCAGGTACTGCCTGGAACGTTAGTAATCACGTGGTGTTTCATTTCTGTGGCTGTTTGTCTTTAACGTTTTAAAAATTGAAAAGGAAATTGATTTGAGTAAAGAAATCAAATTGAAAATGAAGATAATTTTTAAAACTATTAAATGAAAAAGAAATGTAAAAATAACTTGTTTTTTTAATCTTTCTTGAAATTGCTATGTTTTCACTCCTCAAACAAATGGACTCGGGGCTTCAAAAGAAGGAATCCGAAATAAATCTTAAGTCTATAAAAGTCCATCAGAGCGTAGTTTAGTACAAGTATTAAGCTTAAATAATAATTCATTGTGTAAATTTGACATAAGATTTAACTTATAGTAAAATTTTGCACTTCTGTCCTAAAAGTTAGTATGAGTGAAATAACCTTTAAAGTAACCTTAGATTCATTTGTTATTCGGGATGTCAGTAGATATTAAGGCCTGTTGAGACTTCTCTTTCTTTGTTTCTTTTACGGTTGCTTGGCGTGGTGACCTCTTTCCTTGTTTGGGGCTTAATCACCTTTTTAAACAATTGTCGGAAGTATTTCTCTTTGAAGGCTGTTGTCGTGTTTTTGAATTTAGTATTGTGTAAGTTTATAGTGTGAACATTTTTTAATACGTTAAATGTCTGTATATGTGATTCGTTAATACATATATTCCATTATTGCCCTTTATTATTATTTTCCTTTCGTACTTTTGGCGCATTGGTTTGCTTTTTGTCAGTCAACTTCTAGAACTACATTTTCAATTATATTCTAATTTTACAATCTCTATGATTTCATTATAATACAGTCAGTTGAACAAGTGATTGGTGTTCTTGGCAGGGTTCGCATTTATCCAATTCCCTTGGACGATTAACACGATGATAGAAGCTATTTGTATTTTGTTTCAACTTCTGAACAGCTTTCTTATCAATTCCACTTGATTCATGATCATGTGATATGATACAAATATGTTCCATTCACCACTTGATTATGAAAATTGAATGGAAGAAATCCCATGTCATTATATCTGGGTGTTTATATAAAGAGATTGTAAATAATACCAAGGAAAGATAAAAAATATTTCTATTAAATTCTTAGTGTCTGATTGTAATAGTTAATTGAGAGTGTAATTAAAGTAACGTTAAAATGGAGACAGTATAATCGGATGGTTATCTATTTTGAAAAAAGGTCTTTGGTACATTTATTAGTTTTAGGCAGTATCAAAATTGCATGAATCATGTTCCTAGAGAAGGCAGAATGACTGATAAAGTTTTTGTTTAAATAGAGATCAGAGTTTTATCACAACTATTTATGCAAGCATCATTTTCAGCTTAACTTGGAATTGAAAAATGGAAGACAGCCATCTTCATTAAAAATTTCATTTTGTCTGTTTTAAGTTGTGCATGATGTATTACATAGTTTAACCCATTTTCAAAGAAAAGCAGGTGTATAATGTGATAACGATAAGCTAATTGTGAAATTAATTTTTTCTTCTCTCCTTATAATTTTTTTTATTCACATAGAAAATTAAATATTTATTAAAGATAAATCACGTTAAAAGTGATCAGGATGTCATGTCAATTGCTTTAATTTTTCTTGAAAGTGATTTCATATTGCCTCATCCATTTAAAGTCAATTAAAATAGAGACCTTAGTAGCTCTTCAGGAATAAAATAGTATAAAAGTCACTTCACCTAGTTTAAAAATATTGCTTATATTAAAAGATTCAGTTATTGTATTTCTAGATCCTGGTGATGTAAGATAAAAAATCATTACATGTCCTACTCAAAGATTTGATCAGCAATTTATTAGACTTTTGGTCATATTAATAGCATCAAACTTTGGAAAATTTTATTTGGTAATTTGTCTAGAATAAGAAAGAGAAAGTGAATAAAGTCTCTTGAATGAGAGATCACAAAACAGTTTAGGTAAAATTTGTTATTGAAGTAGATAGAACAATGTTATTAATTGTCATATATGAATTAATGTTATTGGAGTAGATGATTCGATTCCAAATCTCAATGATGATCATTTGATTGCTTGGATGGAGATTAATCATCTTCACCTTATTTATGATGCAAAACAGTCAGATACTTTTCACTCAGCCAGGTGAAACAAATCCTACAATCCTGACCATCATTAGGAAAATCATTCCTAGGTTTTACAAAATCCAGCACTCACCAGTCTCACTTGCCTAGGTCTTGCAGTTCCTTTGATTCATTGCAATCCCATTTTTCATTGGAACTTAAACATAGCAGACTAGTCTATTTTTAGTATTCATGTAAAAAAATAATATAAATAGCATTCCTTCTTATGCCTTCTCTCTATTCAAAGTTTAATGCTCTCATTAAGTCAGCTGCTAAAATCCATTTCCTGAGGTTTTCAAAAATATTACATGCCTTAAAGGGATTAAAGTTATGAAGAATTTGGGAATATGTGGGAAATGGTAGATATGGCAGTGTCCAATTCATTGATAGAGTTACTTGATAGTTCCAGGAAACCAAGGTGGATCAGAATTGTGGAAAATCACAACTTCTTCCACACAAGTACAAAATATTGGAGCCTCCTTTGCAAATTGGTATTAGTGAAAATTCTCCACACTCAGCATACAACATTTTTCCTGATGAGATTCCAAAGCATGTTAAATAGACCAGTGAAGTTATATCCAATCTTTCCAAAATCAGGAAACTAGAATCCCTCTCCGGAGAACTGACATCGACAAATAATCATTCTTAGTCAGTGCATAAGTTAAAACGAGACTACTAGTTTTAAGTTGACCAAAGCTGGAAGGGCTGCAGGAGTGGATATTTTACCTGATGTTTTGAAACATTTGCATGTTAGAGCAATTAGATGGCTCACCACTCTTTATACAAATATTTTCCAAAGTGACCGTATACCTGATAGTTGGAAATTCCACCAAAATTGTTGTCATTTCTAAACCAGGGAAGTCACCAAATTCTGTTAAAAAAACATTCACCCTATTTCCAGTTAACTTCAGATGCAGGTTATCAATGAATTTTTTTAGCTTTTTGAGCTATCTCATCACCCTATCAATCTCATTCAAGGCACAACCTTTCAGGCCTACTGGTAATTCTGAGTAGCCACCACATTGGATATCAACAGCATGTGAACTCATGATTGGAATAACTAATATTACTAATTGTACTCTAATAACATCCTATTTTCTGAATACTTGATTTCTTCCAAGAAAATTTTGGGTGAAGATTAGCAGAATCAGAACAGGCCAGGATAGATGTGGTTATATCTTGTACAAGCAGGGATTTATAGGCTTTTCAAACTGTAAATATGAAAGACTACATTCATAAGTTTCTGGCCCCTTTTGGCCTCTTTGCTTTACCTAACACGGAGGAAATGACTCTTGATTGGTTAAGAACAACTGGTGTTGAATTTTGATTTGCTAATACCAGATACTAAATGTTAATAAAATAGCTATTGGTTCATTATTATGGTAGCATAATTTGTCATTTGTTATCATTAATAGTGGCTTATAAAAATTGGTCATTGCATCTGTAGAAGAATAAGATTAAAGATGAATTTTGTGATGATTGTGCAATCCAATTTGTGAAATGCATATATAACTTTTTAATTTTTTTGATATGTTTTAACATTGTTGTTTCATTTTTGCTTGCGACAAACTAATAAACTAATACCTTGCCTAATCATAGTTCCCCAATTACATTCTATTGTGATCAACAACAAAAAAAAAAATATTAAAATAATTTGAACTTTCTTCCTAACAATTAGTTAAGAAAGAAAATAATGAGATTAATAAAATATGTTGAGATGTTTAAAAACAAGTGAATAGTTTATTCCTACTTATAACTGTAAAAGAGATTGACCAAAGTTAAGTTTCAGTCCAGTTATATTTCCTTAAATAATGTATAGACTAAATGAGAATATTCTAGAATGCTTGCACAACCTTTCTATGTTTATAGAATAGTATATATATATTTCTTATAACAACTCCCCTCATATACACTTTAATGCAAAAGATTTTTATATAACTTCTTTATTTTCCTGACAGTTTCGACTGTCCCGCAGTCTTCATCAGAGCATTCTCAATTTCCTCTACCTTTTAAAACTGTCTGGAAAATAAAGAAATTATATAAAAATCTTTTGCATTAAAGTGTATATGAGGGGAGTTGTTATAAGAAATATATATGAATATATGAAGAAATGTAAAGAAAGTAAAGGAGAAGAATAAGAGTATACTTCTAATAATTTGTAGAATAGTATGTGTAGACAAATGGAAGGAGGTAGTATTATAGGTTCATTGTGTCACTGATTTGCTTTGAAATTACTAAACTTAAAACTTGGTTAGTGGGTTATTTTTAAGGTAAATCTTTTTAAAATTATATTGCATCTTTTATTTCAGAAGGCATTAATGTTGCTTATAGCAAAGAAGTAATAAATAGTGTGTCTTGATCTTCGTAGACAATTTTATAAACTTAGATGAGCTCATTAAGATTAATGCTTATTACGTCTATCTTGTATGATTCATTCCAATAACCAAAAAGTAAATATCTGTGTTTAAATTAGAATATAACCTGCTAATGCTTTATTAAACTTAAAAGTATGTGTTATTGAATATTTAACAATTCAAAACAAAACAACACTCTCCATATAGTAGTGCCATCTTGTGCTAACAAGAGCAATCAATGGATGCCAGAAGGCTTGTGCATAAAATCCCTATCTATTGCCTATGAGATAGTGATCATATGATGTTTAGTGGTTATTGAATATTTGATGTTGTAATATATGTATGTTTAGAAAAGCAAAATGTTGGGCTTGTGGAAACCTTTCAGAAGACAAAGCATACTTTATCCATTACCCTTTCTACTTACAATTTCATTGCTAAACCAATCAAAATGTTTTGTTTAAAAATTTGATTGCTACACATTAAACAATTATATATTGTAATGTTGTGAAGCATGTCATGCTGTATAAGCCTCCTTAACAAAATAAGCGTAAAATAAGGGGATTTATGAAATATTCCAAATAAAAGAAAATTAATATAACAAAAAGAAAGAAAATTAAGAAACAAAAACTAACCAAGGTTATTAGTGATAAAGTTTAATTAAGAGTAAATTCAGTCAGGATTGTAATTAAACTTATTTAAAGAATTAAGAAATAGAAAATGAAAAATAATTATAAGAAAAAACAAGCACTGAAAAGAGAAGAAAGAGGAAAATACATATAATCTCAAAGTAAAGCAGACACACCATATCTGCATTGGGTAAATTTTAAAAAATTCAATTCTAGATTGAGAAGCATTCTAGATTTTCTCAGACCATTGGTATGATACTTCTCAGTACTAATATAAAACCAGCTAGCTAGAAGGTCAAAGTTCATAGTACAAATTTTCTAATTCTATCTGAAGTATAACCTATAATGTAGCAGTTTAAACTTAAAAAAATGTTTAGATTAATCTGAGACAGGATATAATGAAATATAACTTTTGCCTACACAAGAACACTCCAATCTCTTGCATTTATTTAACTTGCATATTCAAGCAATAGGTTAACATATCAGTTTAATACTATATCAAATCAAATATAAGATGCACTTTTTATCTAAATTTTGGACCTGCAGATAGGGGGAGGTGTCTCAAATTCAAAGCAAAAATTTTATTCACGTATAGACTTTTTCGCCCATATTCTTCGCTTAAAATTCTACTGCATCTTAAATTCTGGAGTGCTTTACATTTGAAGTAATTCAGTACTTTTTCCAAATAATTGACTTAAAATTATGGCTTTTGTTTATATTTTCATTATATAGACATCAAAAGAAAAAAGTACGGTCATTTTTTTTTTTAACAATGTTATAAATATTTGTGCCATTAGGAAATGAGTTTACAATTGGTTTTTCAAATGTTTATATATTAGAAAAATCAAGTGTTTTCTAAGTCTGTTACACAAAAGCAGTTACTTATTTCTTTATGTTTTTATTAAAATATATTATAAATATTTATAATATTTTGATTTGCGAAGCGCAGATAGTTGAAAATTGAAATAAATTGAGCTACTGCTGAAACTCACTGCATTCATTAAAATACCCATCCGACAGCCAATCATATGTCATGATAGCTGACTAAACAACAATCAAACCTAAACACACAACAAAGATTTTATGAGAAAAGGGCGGCCATCCTTCTCTCAACTTTTCTTTCTATATATCTAAACCAGTCGTAAGTATTTAGGTTTGAAAGCTTGAAGCTTTAAATATCTTCACAAACAACTCACTGAGTCTAAATCACAAACATACAATGCGAAATCCTATGATTTACTACGTAGTAGTTTTTAGAATACATACTATGTAAGAAGCTTTACAATTTTCACATGAGATTTGATAAACACCATGATATTCAAGAGAGGTTGAATCCTTAGGCTTGGTTATTATATTACTGATCTTTTGAAGAGTAGAAAACGCTGTATTTATATTATAGCTTTTTAATATATGTCCAATACTGTCTGTGGTTCCTTTTACATATGGAACACAAATCCTAATAGCTGATTTATCATCTTTTCGTTTCCTATTTTGTCCATTTTGGGCTTGAAATAAGGCTTTGTTAATAAATTTATAATTATAACTATTTGCTAAAAAAACACTATTAATATGATTTATTTCTTCTTTCAGATGTGACTTATCTTAAAGGTTAATTGCTCTATTTAAAAGAGTTTTGGCTACAGAAACTGAGTTGGGTGGTGATGAGAATGAAAATATAACCAAGCCTAAGGATTCAATCCCTCTTGAATCTCGTGGTGTTTATCAAATCTCGTGAAAATTGTAAAGCTTCTTACATAGGTATGAGTAATCATCACATCAGCGTTAGGAGAAATAAGCATGCTAATGCAGTTAAACAACATTCATCATCATCAGCACTCTCACTCTATACTATAGATTCAGGTCATAAAATTGATTTTTCTAGTACCAGGATGATATCCAGATGTGATAATCTATACCAGTGCAAAATTAGAGAAGCCATTGAGATACTTAAAAGGCCAGATTGTATCAATAAGTGAGATGATACATGCAAACTTTCTCCTATTTGGAAAGATTTTTATAAAAAACAATCTTAATTTAACATTTTTGCTATTGGTAGAACTTTAACGTTTTTTTCAAATCAGTGATAGTAGCGCCTCTACATCTGTCTTTCTACCTTTTATCACCCAGTGGATGACTTGTGTGACCAAGTCAAAACATCGGTATATCAATATTTAAAATATTTTAACATGGATGAATCCGCAAAATATGTCTTATATACATGCAACCCGTGAAATATCTATTTTGAGAAATTTTTTTTTCTTTTTTTTATAACACCTTGAAAGCAGACAAATTCCTATATAAACGCATTTAATATCCCTAACAACTAAAGTAATAATTAATTGACTGATAAGACAGACATGACAAAGGTCAAAATAGTTGCTAGATGATCGAGTTTGAATAATGAAGACTAAATAAAAAAAATGATGATAATAATGTTTTATATATTTTTTTTTTTGATTAGTTTGTAACAATAGGTTCTAGCTAGCACAGAAAACAATCTGGCATTTTTCACTTGTCAGGAGAACAACAAAATATCAGCACAAAGTAAAGTCTTATTTTTTTTAAAAAAAAAATGTTCAGGCATTTAAAAAAAAGAAAACAGTAAGAATATGTATTTTAAAACTTAAATGTCTATATTTTAAAATTAATACAAAATCTTGATAATTTGGATAGAAGGAAACTGGAAATTTAATCTTAGCTAGTAAAGTGACAAACTTTAATATATAATAGCAAGAATGAACTAATGATTTAATATGTTCTACAAGCTTGAATTTGTTGTTATGGAAATAATGGAAAAGAAATGTGAAACTACAGAAATTGACAGTTTCTTTAAGCTATATATATATATATATATATTGAAGCCATATTATAAATAATAGTCAATAATAAAGGAGTCATTACAATGTGTTTGGAGTAAAGCCATTACTGTGGGCATCCCAAAGTCATCTTCGATGTCATAAAATTATCCTTCAAAATATCTATTTTACAAAACGCTGGAGTATATCAATCCTCCATGGATTTATGCTATATGTTCAGAAGAGATAATTGGTATGTGTTTGTTTTTAACCAAGTAGTATGAAGTATATAAATCTCAATAGAGTTGGTGAACGAGAACATTATGCATGGAGATTGACATTCAAGTTTATAAATTCAACTATGGATAAATGCTTGCTTTCCTCGGGAGAAATATATATATATTTTGATTCACGTGATTTTTATTTTTTTTGTTTTTATTATTTCTATTTGAAATTTTATGTATTGTGATTTTTTTCTTTGTGTATTCAAGTTTCATCTTCAAACTCGATCACCTGCATTTTAAAAGTGGGAGCAGTGAATGGATATGTATCATATGTTGATATATAAAGGGGGAAAGGGATCATAGTCAATAAATATGTATAATTATTAATAAAAGTAAATTTACAGATCCCTCTAGAAATTCAACACTGATTCAGCAAAGTGATTGATCTCAAGTAAGGTTTTTATATAATCAACATTAAGTGCAAACTTTAGAACAAACAAAACTATTAATTACTAATAAGTTTTTAATAATATCTACTTGTAATTGTTTTATTTCTGAGTGCATAATTAATCAACTTGAGTAAATGGTCTTTTTTTTATCTTTCATTAATTTTTACTATAACTTACACACACGTATAGATGGGAGTAGGACTATATATATATTTTTTTAAAAAAATAGTTATCAATATATTTACCCCAACTTATAAACATCATTCTAGTAATTATATTAATGGGGTAGATTTAGAATTACTGAACTCTCATTTTGCTTTTCCTTTTTGTTTTATATATATTTAGTGAATTATTTTGTTTCTCTAGTGTAAATAAAGATTGATTGAGGACAGACTTCTATCATGAAATCTGAATCAGGGAAATTTATTGTGTTAAGCCATCATATGATAGAAGACCATTCATGTTAACTTTAGTTTTTTTTTGTAAATATTTATTATTATATGTTATAGATTATTAATAAACGTATTGAATTGTTTAAACCAATGTGATCTCTGCTTGATCATCATTATGCATTTATACTATTAAAAGTTTCATCATCACTATCATTATGAATTTACACCATTAAAGGTTTGATGATGATCATCATCATTATGTATTGATCTCCTAAATGATTGATCATCATCAATATTTTTTTATATCTATGCTTATACATAGGCATATTTGATCAATAATTAAGTAAGTCCATCCCTGAAGAGAACTGACTGCAAGAACTCCCTGAGTTTGAATTCTGTGGTGTAATGGGGCCCAAAAAGGGAGATGTAATGAACATGCACTAGTCTTGGTTACATTGAAATATTTTAAGTAAATTATAAGCTACCATATTAAAAGTAGATGTGATTTGGAACTAGGCATTTCATTGTGACATCTTTAGCACCCTATTCGAAGGCCTAGGTCTGAGTAGTAAGATGCACTCCCTTTGTTATATGCCAGTTCTGATTCGGTATAATATCTGGTGCATCCAAGTGGGACGTTGAATCATGGACTTAGGATATGACTTGTAGGTTGTTTGACACATAGTATTCAAATCATCCAACTACTTAGTCTTATTTATGTCATCTTATAGTATACTCCGCAGTTCCGTTATATTATATATAGCAAGTCAGTCAGATATAGTAATTCAGTCAAGACTGTGAGAATATTTAAAATAATCTGGCACTAGTTAGCTACTCTTAATTAGAAACTAGATCTATTTGTATTTGTCTTAGAAATATTAAATAAAAAACTAATTGCTTTATGAAATTTGTTACCTGATGAAATTGTTTAATTATTCATTTAAAGTATGATCTAATGATTATTGAATTTAGCAATCTATCTTTGCTAATATATGTTTTATAATTTCTCTTTTGTCATGTAAATCCATATGTTTAATGTTAATGTTTTTTTTTATTTTGTTTAGGTTGAAGGCATGACAAAAACTCATTCTGAAAAAAAAGTTAGTATTTGAAGATAAGTGTTTATAAAATGTTTACCATCAAATATTTCTACTTCAACCAATAACATATTGATCATTAATTAAAATCAAAAATTTGCCAATAAGATTTATAATGTTTTTATAACCAAGAAAGTATTCTTTAATCAAATAAGTTGATTTTATAAATTTATGATATTTAAATCACCATTATTATATAGATGTTTAAAGAAGTTTTACATTCCTAGAATAGTTTGAATGTTTACATAAAAGTTTATTTTTTTTATTTAGTATTATATGGGTGTGACAAGGAGTTTAAAAATAAATATTTTATGGATTTTTCTTTTAGAGCTTTCTTGGAATCATTATACCACATATAATGTATTATAAAAATGACACTAATTATATAGAAAATACTTTTAGTTCAAAATAAATAATCTAAAACTGTTAAAACAGTTTACAAGCAATATTCTATTAAAAATAGGATTTAGCAAAGCAGATCTGCCATTAATTTGACATAATAAAACCAATCAAGTAATATCAATAGTGTATTTGAAAATGCATTTAAAATGAAGATGTACTTTATGAAGTGTTTATATATACATTAAAATTGGGAAGATTTTTAGAAAATGAAAATAACCTATAGAAAAACTACGAATGTTTGCTAAATCAAAATATATATGAGCTATTAAAAACAATTTTTAAAATCCAATATTTGTAAAAATGCCATCACCTTAGTTTTATAATATATATAGAATTATAGATTGTTAAAATGATTCAGAAATGTTTTATATTTCTAAAGGTTTATTAAGAATAAAAAAATCCATACTGAAGAGAAAGGAAAATATGAAAAGTACAAATTTTGTGAGAAAACTAGTTTAAAAATAACTTGGAAAAAAATAATAGATAAAAAAACTTATTTGTACTTTTATGTGAATTGAAGATTTTTGAGAACAGTTTATTAAAAAGTCAAGAAAAAGGATCTAGAGAAAAATCATTTAAGTGCATTATATGTAAATTTAAGACTCATCAAATTTCATTGAGATGAGAGAAAACAAAAAATTATTAATGCAATTTCTGTGAATATGACATCAAACAGTTCTATATTACTATAGGAAATGAAATGTACAGGAGAAAAACAATTTAAATGCTGTCGGTGTGAGTATAAGGCTGACCGGTTAAGTGTTTTATTACAACATGAAAGAAAACATACCGGAGAAAAACCATTTATGTGTACTATGTGTGAATTTAAGACTTCAAGGAAAGGTGATTTATTAGTACATGAAAGAAAACATACAGGAGAAAAACTGTTTAAGTGTACTTTGTGTAATTATAATACTTCTACTAAAAGTGCTTTATTACAACATGAAAGGAAACATACTGGTGAAAAACCATTTAAGTGCTCCACGTGTGACTATAAGACTTCTCAAAAAGGTCATTTATTATTACATGAAAGGCAACATACTGGTGAAAAGCCATTTAAGTGTCCTGTGTGTGAATATAAAACCTCTAACAAAAGTTATTTGTTACTACACAAAAGGAAACATACAGGAGAAAAACCATTTAAGTGTTCTTTGTGTGAATATAAGACTGCTTTCAAGAATTCTTTATTAAGGCATGAACGAAAACATACAGGGGAAAAACCATTTCAGTGCACTTTGTGTGAATATAAGACTTTACACAAAGATTGTTTATTACTGCATGAAAAGAAACATACAGGTTATAAGCCATACAAATGTACTTTATGTGAATATAAAACTTCTCATAAAGGTTGTTTATTATTACATGAACGGAAACATACAGGCCAAAAGCCATTTAAGTGCACTTTGTGTGAATATAAGAGTTTCCAAAAAGTTAGTTTAGTACTACATGAGAGAAAACATACAGGAGAGAAACCATTTAAATGCTCTTTGTGCGAATATAAGTGCTCTCTCAAAAGGTCGTTATTACAACATGAAAGAAAACATACAGGAGTAAAACCATTTAAGTGCTGTTTGTGTGACTATAAGTCTTTTTACAAATGTTGTTTATTTTCACATAAAAGAAAACATACAGGAGAAAAACTAAGACAATATAACACTTTTTACAAAGATAGTTCATTACTTCATAAAGGGAAACATTCAGAAGAAATACCATTTAAGTGCATTTTGGGTGGATTTAAAACTTGTAATAGAAGTTATTTAAGAAGACAGAAAAGCCCTACTAAAGACAAAATATGTAGGTGGATCTTGTGTGAATGTAAGACTTCTGATAAAGAATATTTAATAAGTCATGAGAAAACATTTAATATGCAAAAATCTGAAAAATTACAAGTAGAAGACTTTAACTGTATTGTGTGTGAGAAAACTGGTTTAAATAATAACATAAAAATGCTTGATAGAAGTCACACTATAAAAAAACATTTCATTAGCAAAGAAGTATTTAAATGCCGGCTGTGTCATTATAAAGCCATTATTAAAAATGATTGGGAAAATCATGAAAATGATCATTTCACTGGTCAGGAGATTCTAAAGATTGCTATTTTATTATGTTGAGAGTTTCTAGATTTTTTCAGGACAATGATTCATGAAAAACATCCCATGAGTCTAAAAACAATCAGAAGTTTTATATTCATAAAATTTTACTAAAATTGTTTTTGCTATATATTGCAAATATCAATAAAATATAGAGATCTCTCGCTGGTTTATGATTTAATTCTAAATACAGTTTTTCTTCAATTAATATATATGAAAACAAACTATATTTTTTGTATATTAGAACAAACAATATGGCTACTTTCATTTTAATACAGTGCAATCTCTTTCTTTTCAAAACATTTTACCTGGACAAATTTTAATCTGATTTGAATCATATGGATAACTTTTTAACATAGGGATGGTTAAGTACAACAACAAAGGATTGTTGATGAAAACCTTCTAAAATAATTTCTATTATCCAAATAAAATTTTATGAATTCAATTGAAGGATAAATTCTATTATTTCATAACACTTGTAGAGTGGATATGTGAAGAGATTTAAAGCAGAAGAAAAATATTTACATAAACTAAAGTAAATTCTTAAAAAGGCATTATTTAAATATCTATAAATTTTTAATTACAGGCTAAAATCCTATCTGTAATCAGTTATAAGAATGCATATGCTAAAGAAGTCTTGTAATAACATTTTTTGTATTACTTAGTTTATTGAAGATAACCAATAAATCTGTTTTATTAACTCTAAAACAATTATTTCATAAATCAAAACAAGTTAATGCTGGATTACTTATCTGTTTACTAACTTCCAAACTAGTGAAGAGTCAATATTGTGAGAATCAAAAATGAGTCTCTAAAATATTTCAGTTGATAATGCTATAGGATTTAGGATTACTATTATGAGTTATCACCCTATGTTACTGCTTAATTTTGTCATTATACACATATACTCCATATAAAAAAGTGTAAATATTTTTGTGTAATAAAGATTTTATTTAAAAATATAAAAAAACGTGGTTTTGTTTTTTGTAGTGAATAAGAATTTTTTTAAAGTAATACTTACATTTTTAAAACTATTTATGTGTAAATTTTAAATTTTTAAAGTTTACATGTCGTAATATTTTAGCCTATTTTCATAACACAGGTTACACTACACAGATTAGAAAATTATACAGAAAACAATTTATTTATTTTTTATTTGTAGAAGTTTAAAATTTTCTAGACATTGAACATTTAATGATAAATAGATAATTAGATGATGGAAATAATCCAGCATATTATAACATTTAAAATACTATCATCGCAAATTTATCTAACTTTTTCAGTTTGCTATTTTTGTAACTCGCAGATAAATACTTGATCAAATTTCTTGCATTATATTTTTTGGAAGATATCTAATGTAGTTGTTTAAATATTTATTCCAATCATTACCAGATTTTCTTGATCAATTTTATACATTATTACCCATATTGTTTTTAATGCATGTAGCAAAACTATTGCATTCTGTGTTTGAAATTTTTTCTTTTTAAATTTATATATGTAGAGTGAAATACATTTGGTCTTAAAAGCTTTAATATTTCATGTTTTTCAATCTAGTGAAAAAAGGTCACTTTTATCTTCTAAACATATTTAGCTTATAAAACGATTTAATAATTTAAAAATTAATTTCATATATGATTGTGGAGATTCTTCAAAGCTTTAATCTTGGACACAAAGTCATTAAATGCTGTTTTCACATTTTCCGCACATACTTTTATAGTGATAATTTCATTATGTGTTCAATACATTATTTATGGCAATTCTTATAAAAATAAATAAACTGAATATTATGATATTGATAGCCAAACGAATGCAAAACAGCACAGCACTTGATCAATATAAAAAAACATAGTTAAATAATCAAAGACTAAATGTAAAAATTGTAGGAAGATTACGATCCAGTAATACATGCATATGAAAAAGATAATATTAAGCAAAATTGGATTTAAAATCACTATTTAGCATTGACATAATTTAATAATCGATATCTTTAAATCGTTTAATATTTATATAAATTATATAATGTTTAATGACATGTACATTCAAACACAGAATAAGCAATCTTTTCATAACACATGAGAAAACTAGATAACATTAAATGTATGTATGTAATATTAAGAATTTGAACGTAGAAGTTTTAAAATAAGTGTTTAACTCTAATTAAAAGCAAGAGGTCTTTTTCAACTAAACAATTTTAAAAAAAAACATTTAATGATAAAATATAAAAATAATGTAATGAAAAAGATAATTTAATAATATATACATTTTTAATATATTGATAAAAATTTGCTTGTATAAAGAAATTAAAGAGGAAGATATTAGAGGAGACAAAACTTTTGTCTTAATGCAATTAACAAATTTTCATTAATATAAACTGTTTTGTTTTGTACTTCTTAAAATGCTATTAGTTTGGAAAACTTGCCTAGATTTCATAGATGGAGGCTTATTGAGAAAATAGGAAAAATAAAATAATTGCATAAAAATTAGTTTTATTTTTGGGTATGTATGAAATTATTTCATCTTTAGTGCACTCATAAGTGAGTAGAAATGCAAGATCATCGTCTTCAGTTGTGAAAAAGCAAGTGTCTTGTCTAAAAAGTATAAATTACCGTAGCATTAATAAGTGATTCTGCATAATAGAAGAAAAGTTTTCTTTGCTTGTTTGTCATTGTTAATATTAAACTTTCTTATGAGAGAACAGTAATTAAACAGTTGACTTTATTATATTTTGAAGTACTGTTTTATATTTCTGAGGAAAGTAATAAGCAATCCTGCAGCAGTCAACTTTTTTGATTAATTGTAGAGCTACGATATTGGATGAGTAAGCGCCAGATAGCGATTTTATGCACACCCCTTGCATCCATTGATTACTATCGCTTGCATTCAATGGCACTACTTATGGATAATTTACTACTGTTTTATCCTGGGATAGTATATTGTAAGTTACAATATTAATATTTTTTTTAAGCATTAAACTACCTGGGCAGGCATCTGATAATAATTTTAAAAGCATCGCATAACAAATAATTGCATTAGCATAAACTTTTGATATGTTTGTGAATACTTTGAGTATTTAAAATTTTATAAATAGGCAGACACATGACTAAGAATCTAGTTTCCTTGCAATTTCACATTTATTTATGTTACAGGATTGTAGAGTGGTCTTTGGAATTACAAAGAGTAACATTAATGTTCTGTAAATTTAAGTACATTTTCTTCATGAACAGTTCTAATGATTCTATGTGCAGAATAAGTTTAACATCTGTTGAGAAAATATTTAGTAATTGTAAATGTATTAGTTTATTATAATTTTGACATTTATTGCATTGAATGTTTTTTTTTTATGTGTGTGTAATTAAAAAACTTTATTAATTGAAAGTATATGAACTTTTGAATTGTTTAATTATTATGGTATTTAAACTTTTATAAATTACTGTATTTAATAAATGTTACATCTTATAGAAGATTCAAATTACCAGTTATTGTTTTACCAACTTATTTATAAATTCAAATATATTTCATCATTATTTTTTAAACAATTATTGATCAATAGCACTTTTTGTAGACATTGTTTCCATATTGCATCCATCAATTTTACATGAGATCTGATTTTAGTTCTATTACTTTTGGAATCTAAGCCCATTTATTATCATCTCTAGAAATGTCCAACCAGTTCCATTTTAGTCTTTTAATGATTTCAAGATACTGTATTTATAGTCTTTGTTTTTAAGTCTTAAGTAATGTTATATTGCTAAGACTACTAATATATGGTTTGTCTGAAGAACTCTCAGCCCCATATAGCTATTTGAATTAGATAGCTGGGTTTGAAAACATGTAGGTGTCTAAAAATTTCAGATTTTCTCAATAGTTAACTATTAGATAAATGCTAGCTTTGGGTCAGTATTTTTAGATTCAGTGTCTGAAGCTACACCAGTGCCTTACTGAGGAGTGCCAAAGCACGAAACCATTGGTCTGGGTTTGAGTGTGGTTTCTGATAGAGATATTTTAAATGCTTTCTCTTGCTAGCATTTTATCAACAAAACTTGTTAGAGCAATTAGCAAAGCTCTTTGTTTTTATTTACAAACTTAAAAAATTGAGTCATGTGATATATGACTTTTTTTTTTCCATTACGTTTTAAACAAACTTACATTAATTATTAGCGATCTTTTTATTGCTATTTAAACTAGATATGTATTTACATTTTATTACTTTTTTTTTCTCTGAAGTAAAACTTAGCTTTATAACTCTCGAGTTACTAAAGTCTAATATATTTTTTACAAAATATAGTACCTCCCCCCACTTCAGAAAAAAACCCTATTAAACTTGCTACACATAATCACCAAGTCTATCGGTTTTTTTTCTACTACTGCAATTTTCTGCTCTGAAACGGGTTTTTTTTTTTTAGCATTATTTTTCAAACAAATTATCGCTTTGCTTTCCCCGTTGTCCGCTTGCCACATTATTCACAGCGTTAATATTTATACCTATGTTTAACTTGTGAAACCAGTCTAACCCTATTAACATGCTGATTTTTTTTAACTATGTATAAAGGCAATTTTAATATCCTATTTTTATGCTTTATAGACACAATAGCATAGCCCAGCATACGCATTCATTTCCACACATCGACAGCTCTTATATTTGTCTGTCTAATTGGAATCAGTGCATTTTTCCTTAATCACTTTCCAGAATTTCTCAGAACACAATGAAATCCCCGATCCACTATCGATTTCCATTTTGATGTTTCTATTACACATTTCTAATTTTAACATAAATTTATTACTCAGACTTGCTCTCATATTATTTATGCTCACCATATCATCTGTTACAATTTCATTTAAATCTATATTATTCTGCCACCGATGACTGGCTTTTGCTTTACACAACTTTTTAAGGGTCCTTTTACATTACAATTATGGCACTTTTCTTCCAGAAACTTCCACTGATTTTTTATGTGCCCTTTTTTACCACCGCAGAAACAAATAATTTTTTTGATCCATTTACTATATCTGCTTCTTTACAATCTATTTTCCACACATCTGTATCTTCGTTATCAGTTTTATTTTTAAAACAGACCCTTGTGATAATATTAACTCGTGAGCTACCCCCTTCTTGATAGCTGACTCAAAGTTCAAATCTGCATCACAGCAGCTTTTTTCTCTGACTATCATCAAGCAGACCCCATAATAACTGATCGAGCAATATTTCCTCAACATAGTTCCCATATAAGCAATCTTTTGCTAATTGCCTTAAAATTAAACTGTAATCTTTTATATATTCGCCCTTTGCTTGTCTTCTGTTTCTTAGAAACAATCGGGCTATGTACTTCGATTAACTGGAGCCAAAAGGATCGGTCAACTTTTTTACAATATCCTCATACGCTATTGTATTCTTTATCGCAATTACCCTTCTGCCTGATAGACATAACAATACAGACATTTTTCCTTCTCATCCACAGTATCATTTAGCAGGAAAAAAATTTCTGAGTAGCATAAAACGGCCATTTCCTAGCACCCCCTACATCAAATTCGGCTACTGCCGACTGTCCCAACGACAATTTTTATTAAATTATATATATTCGCGAGAACAAAATCCTAGTTTATACTAAACTATTCTAAATCAAACCTATTTATACGAGACATTAATATATAAACACTTATAACAAATCTTTACTTTCGCACCTGGTTCGATTGCGATTGTAAGACTGCACCAGTTTGTTGTGTATTCAGTTCTGAAGCTGACTAAGAACAATTATCACAAAAATTATTAAAAAACCGAAACGTTATTAAATAAGAATAAATACATTTATTTACATATTCTATATATACATAAAAATTTAACTAAAAGCGTTCATTAGTTCCTAATACCACATTAACAATTAGTCGTGATTTAAAGTTCTAAATCTTCAATATTATAATCGCCACCAAGCAAACAAATATTGCCACTACAATAGTGGTAGACCTAAGTGAATACTAAAAGTTTATACTCGGTAATTAGAAGACAATGCTTATTGGGCCTTTTCAGGCGTACACAAATAATAAAAGACCTGTGAGGTTTATAAACATTTTACCTAGCCGGCTATCTTTCACCTTAAGAGGCACGGGCTCTGGGACACTTCAGCTTTCCTCAAATGTCTTATGACAGCAACAACAACAGCATGCAATGAGTGGAGAAAAGCTGACGACAACGCTCTTTTGTTGCGCGCACTTATTTATACGTTTTCTCCTCGCTTGAATTCATTGATAAATTCCTATCATTCCAATGTAACAGTAAATCCATTTGACTAATGCATTTTTACAATGACGATGAGGATTCGGCTTTTAATTACATCCGTTCGCATTCCTCAGTAATTAACTTCAAATATTTATTCCGGTTGTTTTCTACTAAAATAGTTTAATAGTTCGATTTTAACAATACACCGTTTTCTTGGTTATATTAAATCCACGAGTTATATCCGACCTTGAAAATAATCATTTACATTATCTTTCGGCAATCACTTATAGAATGCTGTTTCAGCCTAATTTATCTGCAAACCAATCTTTCTTCGTTGAATTAGACTTAAACTCAAATTATCAAAATTTTTACAGAATTTATTTTTCATTACTTTTTAAACAAACTTACCTATCTATTTACTTTCCATTAATTATTAGCCATCTTCTTATTGCTTTTTTAAACTAGATATGTATTTACATTTAATCATTATTTTTTTCTGAAGTAAAACTTAGCTTTATAACTTATAGCTCTCGAGTTACTTTCTACAAAATATAGCACATCCCATTTTAACTTATGAGGTACTTGCTTCACCTATTGGGCCAGTTGTTAATCTTTTTGTTTTGCTCCAATGATTGTAGCATGTTCTGAATGATCCTTTTTCTAAACTAAAGATAATACACAATATTTTAAGAAGTTTTATGAATTAAGTTAGGCTATCAGATATTCTATTATGAATTGAAAATAAAATCATTAAATCTCTTGATGTAGCAAATATTATAAATGTATTTGCTGATGACAAATATAAAATTTCAATTGTGAATGCAATTTTTCTTTTTATTAATCATCAAAATGTTATGAGAGGATGCAAGAAATATTTGTTACAAATACAAAATTCTAATTATGCCACTGAAAATCATATTTATCATTTTTTATAAACTTGACAAGAAATTTTTCTTCCTATGAAAGTTTTAATATAATATGAAAACTTTTATTTTATATATTTTTTTAAAAAACTTCTTTTTATTTTGAGTGATTTTTTTAAAAATTTTCTCTTTTTTAAATCCATATTCTATAGTTATTATATATTATGAATTTACTATCATATAAGGCCATATTCTATAGGTAGTATGTCGTAATAATAATCCATCATAGAAAAACTTTTCTCCCACATCTTTTATAATTTTCTATGTTATGACTACATTCTATTGTTATTATATTATTAATTAAATAAAAAAGATACAACTTTAATATGACAAAAACAAAATAAAATGCAAAATAAAATTTTTATATTGCAATATAGAATACATATATTAAGAAATGAAGTTACTACCATAAACAAGTTTCTCTTCTTCATCATCATCATTTTTAACTATTGTCAATCCACTGCAGGATGATGGTTTACCCACTTTTTATTCAGTTTCTTTAATTTTTAGCCTCATTTGTCCCTTTCACACCAACAAACTTTCTTATTTAATCTACACAACTCACATGTGATCTTTTTCTAGGTCTTTTACAATTTCTTTTAAATTAGTTTAAAATTTCAACTATCCATTTATTATTATCTATTCTATCAATATCAGTTCCACTTTAATTTCTTAATTCCTTCAATTATGTCAGTAATATCTGGTTGCTCTCTTACCCACGTATTCCATTTTCAATCCATTCTTGTTACTCCTAACACATCTTTCCATACTTTATTGACTGGTTTAAAATCTTTGTATTTCTCTTCTGTTCAATATTCTGGTCTCACACTGTTAGTAAGAACATATTTACTTTCTTTTTAAACAAATATATTTTCATTTAATATTAAGTTGTGCCAAAACCATTACATCCACATTTAATTTTACAACTAATTTCATTCATAATGTTTCCATCTCTATTAATAATTTCATCAAGGCATTTGAAATTGTTAACATCTTTTAATTCAATCTTATCAGTTTATTGTCTGCTTTTGAGAATATCCATTGAATGTTATTTTAGCATTTGTCTTTATTTTTACTTTCGCTTGATAACTCTTGCAAAATTGCTAGAAGTTCTAAAGGATTATTTGCAAAAACAGTTCCATTATGTGCAAAATCTAAATGACTTAAATAATAATCTTAATTTACTTTTCATCTCTTAGCTTCCCATTTTAACCCACAAAATATCTGCTCTAAAAATGGTGTATAAGTTTTTGGAAATGGGAAGTCACTCAGTTCCAACTCTTCTCGATGTTAATCTTTTTAATACAGCTATGCAATTTAATCATGGTTGTTGCATTTTGATAAATGCTCTTCAGAATATTGCAGTATCCTGGATCTGTATCATGATGATTTAAGGCTTTAATCAGTGAAGTAATGCTTAGAGAATGAAATAAATTTTCATAATCCACAAATCCAAAACATAATGGCAAATCATATTCTTTGTTTATTTTCATAACTTCCCTCAATACTTAGATATGATCCACTGTGCAAAAACCACTTTTAAATCCTGTTTTTTTTTTTTGGTTCATTAAAATTCAAAATTCACTGTAGACAAGTTGTAATCATCATGATAAAATTTTGTATGAATGAAGAACCAACAGGTTTTTTTATTTTTAATAACTCCTTTATTATCTATTTTAATATGTATTTAGAAGACATGTTAATAGTTGTTTACATTGTGGAGGAGCAAATTTTGGAGATAGAATAAGAATATTTATCAGATTTCCAGTTGATGTAGCTTTGATAGCTGAGGATGAAAAATGTCTTTATAAAATGTTGAATAAATTAGTATGAGGATATATGGAATATGAAATTAAGATTAATGTTGAAAAGATTAAGTATTTATGGATAGAGAAGTATGCAAAAAGACTGCAAATTGAAATCCATGATAACATAGTACAACATGTAAAAGGATTTAAATATTTGGGTAGTTGATTGTGTGATGATGAAAGAAATGAAGTTAAAGGAAGAATAGTCTTGGCAAAGGAGGCATTTACTAAGAGAAAAAAGATTTTATGGATCTTTGAAAGACAATTATAGAAAAAAATAATTTCTATGTGTTAAGTGCACAAGTGTGTGGTTGTGAAACATGAACACTGAGTAATAAAATGAAGAACCCAGATTGGAAACTTTTGATATGGGTCATGGAAAAGGATGGAAGAAA
Organism: Epiperipatus broadwayi; assembly: GCA_028023455.1. Classification (NCBI taxonomy): domain Eukaryota; kingdom Metazoa; phylum Onychophora; class Udeonychophora; order Euonychophora; family Peripatidae; genus Epiperipatus; species Epiperipatus broadwayi. The sequence goes on along the minus strand of JAQFVV010006286.1, from coordinate 1,242,258 downwards.
TCAATTGGATGAATCAAATAAAGGGAGTTAAAAAGAGCAAAGGAAAAGAAAAGATTGATTAATGAAATTAGAAATAGAAAGAAAACCGGATTTGGACATATATTCATTTATATATATATTGAAAATTATTAACTATTTTTAAAAAGAAAACTGTGCAGATGATATTTTAAATTAATTAAGAAGAAACTATAGTTTAATGATAAATATTTTGAAAGGAATGATGAGTGCAAACAAGAAGAAAGAATGGAAAAGATTAACAATGTTTGATGATATAAGAGATGGGAAGAGTTATGTGGAATTAAAAAGCTAGGCAATGAAAAGAATGGATTCACAAAATGGATGAATTAGGAATATGATTGTTCTCTTGATCATTTTATGGGATGGAATACCATTGGTGATGATCATCATCATCTATTTTTAATATAAAAATTTATGATTCCAATCATCTTGTACATTTTTATTATTTTCTTATACTACATTAATATCATTTGATGATAAATATATTCAATATTGTCATTTATAAATTTCATTTTATTGCATGTTTTTGTTTTTTCAGAAAATAACGTACCATTTATGATAATGAGTAATCATTAAGAAAATTATCGAAATGTAGGATAAAAATAATAAAAAGTATATTTTTCATATACATATTGTTTAAACAAGTTTTTTAATTACATAAGGCAGGCTGTGGAAAAGGAATTTTACATGATATTAATCAGTTTGATAAATCAAAGAAGCTAAAAGAACTATTTTTATTAGTAAGGTAATTAATAAAGATTACCATCACTTTAATGAAAGTTAATTATCCCGATAGAGAGCGCTATGCAACACGTTTCGAAACCTTGTAATTAATCCCAATTTTATTTCATCTTATTACGGCTATTTTTGTGCTTAAAAAAGGGATAACTGTGGTAAGATTCTCATAAACTTGTTATATATTTATTGTCACCCAATATATTAATTGTATCTATTTAGGATAATTTAATTATGTGCATTAATCTTATTGCTTTTTTTGATAAATATGTATTTAAATTATAAGAATAAAGTAAACTTAGATAAATATAATAATTCTCATTACGTAGCTATAGTCTTTTAATGTAAATATTTATTTTATTAAGCATTACGATTTACATTTTGAAATTGTATGAAGCTAACTAAAATGTAACAGTTTAAATCTAAATATAACCATTTAAAGTCTGATTACTACATTGAACGTTAGTGGACACATGATGTTTATTTTGTTTTTAACGTTTTAAAAATTTAGAAAATAATTGCTTTGAGTAAAGAAATAAAGTTGAAAGTGAAAATAATTTTTAAAAGTATTAAACGAAGAAGAAAAAGTAAAAATATTGTTTTTCTGATTTTAAATTAGACATCACTATATTCAAACTTTTTAAACAATCTGGAATGATAGACTATCAGAGAGTAGTTTAGTACAAATATTTAATACAATAAACGTAAATTATAATTAAGTGTAAATTTGATATAAGATTTTGCAGTTCTGTCTGAAGGCTTAATAAGAGCAAAAAAGCGTAAAGTGTCATTAGATCGCATTTGTGATCTGGGATGTCAATAGGTATCAAGGCATTATTCCTGCCTATTATTATTGGGTATTATTCCTGCAACCTAGTAAAGATAGGACGACTTTTTACATACGCGATAAAAGCATAATGTTGCGAACGTTAAATAAACCCCTGCGATTTGAGTTTTTTCCCTCGTCGAAAAACGTTCAAGTGCACAAAACGTTTGAAACGTGTCAACCGAAACTATTATATAGGTGTGTTTTTGGACATTTTTGGTATTTTTTTTCTGATTCAAAAGTTTGTTATTTGAACATTTTAAACTTACCATTTGTTATTATTGTGAATTTGGTTTAACATTTTTAATTTCAAATGCATTATTTACTTCTGTTTTTTTTTTTTCCAATTTCAACTTGGTTATTGACTGACTTCTGCGTTTTTGAATCTTTGAATTAAAAGTTTATTATTTAATTGTAATTGAATGAAGACGTTGACTTTGTTATTTGTTTATTCCAAAAATTAGATTGCCTGGCAGAATTCCATTTAGAGCATTTACCGGGCAATCACTTGTTCCACAACCCTTTCGGGGAAGGACGGAGGGAGGGAGGGTTACTACTGACAATCGCCATTTTGTATGCAAGAATCGTCTGCATAAGTTATATTTCATAGAATATATTTTCTTTTTTACTTTTATAAAAATATATAATTATGTTGGGGTTTTTTTCCTCCTGCAACACGGACCTCGTATTTTTTTGTTGAAATCGATCGAATTAAATAAATGTCAAAAGTTAGTTTGCGTCCGTGTAGAATTCATAAATTACAGCTATTGTTATATATCATTTTGTTGTTAGTAAAGATATTTTATTATATCTATGATTTATTTTTATTTATAAATATGTGTATATCTCGTGTAATATTTTTTATTTTTTTTGTAAAACTATTGAGTATTATTTCTGCAACCATGGAAAAATAGGATGACTTTTCACATTGGTATCAAAGTATTGCCAACTTTCTAATGTTTTTCTAATGTTTGATGTTGATATGAATGTGAACAGTCAGTCGTCCTATCTTTCCTTGGTTTCGGGAATAATACCCAAGTACCGATCTTTCTTCAAGCTTGACATCATCTTTTTTAACAATTCTCTGAAATATCACTAGTTTATATTTTAAGGCTACTGTCTTAAAAATAACTGTTTTTCTATTATCTAAAAGTTACTTTTTTTCCCTCATCCAACATCCCTGTTACGTAATTTTTGTATTTGTAAGCTTATAGTATGAACACCTTTTAATATGTTAAATGTATATGTGCAAATAGCAAACACACATATTCCATTATTGCTCTTAACTGAGCTAGTATATTATCCTCCCAGAAATTTTAAAGAAATGGGAAGCCATTTCTTTATGACTATTTTCCATTCGTGTTTTTAAATGATTCTACTTTTTATCAGTCAACTTACTCCCAGATCTACATTTTCAATTATATTCTCAAATAGAATAATTTGAGAATCTAGTTCATTAAATGATTAGTGTTCTTGGCAGGGTTTTATCCTGTTTCTTGAATATGATTAACATGATAATGGAAATGAATACTGGAAATTGCTTGAATTAAGTAATGTGCTGGTGAAGTATTTTAAAATATACAACTTCTTGCATGTTCTCACCATGCTATTTATATTTTGCTTCAGCTGTTGAACAGCCTTCTCAGCAATCCTGCTTGATTCATGATGATATGATAGAATACAAACATGTTATACTCTTGCCCCCATTCTATTGGGAAAGCTTTAAATTCAATGGATAAAATATTTCATCATTATCTGATATCAGGATTTCTGATAATCCAAATATTTTTTTAATATGTGAACATATTTAGCTGAACTAGTGGTTTTTTTTTTTACTAGTTTCACGTTGAGCCAGCATTAACTAGAACCACGAAAAATGACTTGGAATGCCTTTCATTGTCTGTTTCACTCTCAGTTTTTGGCCATGAAGACTTTCTTGGCAGTGAATATATCATGGATTGACAAGATTTATAGTTTTTTATATACACATCAATTTTTATATCAAGATATGCTTCATGGCAGAACAACCCTTGTGAAATATTTCCAAAATTTTACTTTATTCTTGACCCAGGACTGTTTTATTGCCAATTATATAGTCTTCATTAGTGCGTAGTAGCTCCTATGAATTCCACAAGCATCTCTTAAGACTATTGAGTGATCCATTCTTTATTCAATTCATAAGCATCTGAGTAGCCTGTATTGACTTTAATCCAAGTGCTATGGATTTACAATTAATCAATTTTGGCTCTCGGTGATCTCTAATAATTTAGTGCTATCTTGCTATGTTTTTTTTTTTTGTTATATTAGATATGTGAAATAATATATTAGCATATTTTATCTTTTTCTTAATTGTAATTCATAGATAATAGATTAAACTAGTGAGTTAATCTAGAATTTAAATGAATAGTGGTTAGTGACCAGAAGATTATATTTATTTTCCATCTTTGACATTGTCCAGATATGAATACTATTGGATAGTTCACCGTTTTCCAAAGTGTGAATAAGTTCTCCAATCCTGAAATGTGACCCATCAATTATTAATTTCACATTCAAAGTATGATCAAAATGTTACCAGTGTTTTTATCTACTGAGAAATATTATGTTGTGGTTTCTTTTAAATTCACTGTTGATTGATGCAAATCATGTAAGGATGTGAAAATTCTCAAATAAGAAATACTAAAGAAAAGCCTCCAATTCTTTTACATTCTTTGGTCTATGAAAATTCTTAATTATTTAAATTTTTTTATCCTTGGACTTGTAATAATATAATCCAGAAACTTAATTTCTTTTGTATTCCAAATGGATTTTTTTGGAGTTCAATATATCTTCAATTTTTGAAAGACTCAGTGAGTTGAGTGTGAAAGTATTTAAGATTCACGCTTTCAGATCTAAATACTTTGGACTGGCTTGAATATAGAAAGAAAAGTAAAGAATAGAATGGAACCACTCTTTTCTTGTTAAATTCTCTGTCTCAGTATTTGTGATCTGATTGACTAAGCACTTGAGAGGTTTACACTCTCTCAGTTTAATTTTATTACATAAAGATTATACTGAATTAAACATTACTAGAATATCATGAGGATATGGGTCAACTCCACTCATTCAATTTAACAGTTCATCTGTTTTAGTTTAGAAAATGGGCTGTTATTATTTTAAAAGAAAGGCAATTATATTTGAACAATACCTTAGTACATCTGCCATTTCATTTGACACTGGCATGTAGTAAAAAGCAGTGTTCAAATCCTGTTTTGAAAAAATTTGATCCATCAAAACTCACTAGAATGTCTTAAATGTAGATTGAGGTCAGGTTTTTTTTTTATGCCTTTGTTAATTGCTATCTAATTGTCCCCATATATTTAGAATTGTCCTAGGTTTTTATAATAATAATTATTGTAGTGGTCCATTTGAATATTGCATTGTGTATGAAGACTGTCTTGCATGACTTACAAATGAACAGGTTTTATTTCCTCTCCCTCAAAGCTTGATCACAATGAATATGATATTTATCTTTCCCTGTTCAGTCCCAAATAATTTAGAAAACTTATCTATATTTTACTTTCAATATTGATTTTATTGATCTTTCGGTACAGGGTAACAAATTGTCTTTTAGTATGAAATTTAAATTGTCTTTTCCAATAAATAAATTTAACATTTTTTCAATTGTTATTTTAACTACAATGATGACAACATTGAGATTTTCATTTGTGTTTTTAGCTTTAAGTTGTGTTTTTTGCTAACTCAACCAGTTTTCCATATTTTTTGTTAAGATGGTCAGTCCATTCTGTCAGAACCATGAGGAATATTCAGCATCTATATCTACTTTCCTTGCTATAGGTTTATTACAAATTTACTGAGCCGTATTTATTTCACAGCTAAGTTCACTTTATCTGTTTTTATGGAAGTTTTTGTTTATATCTTATTTGTTTCTAGTACCATAGACTGTGACTAGGTGACTTATGTTTTCACATTACATTTTGCACTTTTCCACTTGCAATTTTGTGCTATGTGCTCTGCATTTCTGGAACACCAGCATTCTAATTTTATTTTGCAGTTTCCTTGTGGAATTGTTGTGCAGAGGATTGATGGAACTTTTTGATATGACTTAGAACTAATTTGTACACAGTGCTTTTTTTTTTTTGATGGCTTTCATATATGGTGGGTGAGATGTGGCAATAATTGCAGTTTTTCATTGGTCATATTCCACAAATTTTTTCAATAAAGCTGCAAGTAATCTCTGTAGACACAATTCTTTGCCAAATCTTTCAGAAAGCATATAATTTCTATATTGTTTCCCATTCACTTGTTACCTTTATATAATTGAAGATAAATTATATATTTAAAAAATTTAGTACTAAAATAATTGCTAAGCCTTTTAGCTAATTTTGTATCATAAATTTTTAGGGTCTTCAGATTTGCAATGTTGATTTCCACTTTCAATTAGTCTACAACTCAAACAAAATGAAGTAATGTAGCCATTTTTGCAATGTCATTTTTTATATTATTTGCAATGAAATACTATAAACTATTAAAGTAATATCTATTAAGGCTACAACCTTAAAACTGTGCGCTTGAAAAAACGACAGTAGAGACCTCTGCAAATCTTGCAGAGGTCCCTACTGATGTTTTTTCAGGCGCATAGTTTTAAGGTTGTAGCCTTAGTATTGTAATGGTCAGAATTCAAACCCCAAACACGAAACTGAACATTCTAGGAGGGGTTGCCTTCTAGATATACTAAGTTTGAATCTAAAGTCCAAATTTCACAGCGCCACCTACGTGATAACGCGTCTGATGCTACTACTAGTATAACCTTTTACCGGTGCCTGGTGGTCAGGGAGAAACAAAGAAACTCTATACTAAGATAAGTTTGGGTTGCTAATTAACGTCTATGGAAGTACAAAAGAAATGTAGAAAATAGATATATAGACTGAGACAGTGATAGGAATCAATAAAATAAAAAATCAAAATTAGTTTTAAATGATTTCAAAGATTTATTTATATAGAAATATATATATATATAACGCCACTGTCTGCTTATATGAGACAGGGACACTTACTAAATAATGGTTGGCATTAGATTCGATTAAATGACAAAAAGGTTTTAAAGAAAATATATTCTATCCCTCAGGCTAATATAATATTACGATAATGTGCTTAAAAGAGATGGGAACATGTGCGAAGTGCTTTGAGTAATTATAAAAGTTTAATAAAGCATTGAAAATTAAGGGTTATAGAATATTTATTGATTTCGAGAATAGCATGGAACAAAAGCTTACTAAGCGATAAAGTGGGGATGTGATCAAGGCATTTATTTTATAATAATAATTAATTTAGATAGGAGGTCGGTATTGCTAATAATGAATTTATTAAAGGATGGAGGGTGTGACACATTTAAGTCACGGATGCTTTGTAAAATTATATATAAATAAATGGGAAATATTTGGAATGACTACGGAGGGCATCTTGCCGCTGACCCGGAGGAATGTGTTGTCACGGACAGCCGAAACTTAGCAACTAGGTGACGACTGCGTCTAATTCCCAGGTGTGACATTTGAGGATACACTCTGCCTGGGAACCGCAGGAAGCGAAAAGGGAATGGACTTGACCGTTTAAAATCCTTGGAGAAAACAAAGCGGTCTCAACAACCAATTCATTTACCAGCAATACTAGACTAATGTATATAAAACATACAAAATGGATTCACTTAGATTGGGAAAATGCCCAATCAAATTCCCAGAAATTCATTTAAAAGGGTCTGCACATTCTCAACGTCAATCACGAACTTTGAAATTAAAGTAGAATACAGTATTTTAAAATAGGAAAATGCATGCTTGCGGGTTTGAAAAGAAAGTATAGATTTATTTACGCAATCATGCATTTGTGGTACATTTTAATCATTGACCTCGCACATACTCTCATATTAGGTTAAAATCAATAAAATCTAGATTTTAAACTATTTGATTATTATATATATTAAAGAAGATTAAAATAGCCATCGAACGAGTGATTTGCAAGATAATAAAATTGGGAATTATTTATAAATTTAAAATATGCCTTAATATCGGCATCTTACTTTCAACAAAGGGAATAATTCACTCGGTCAAAGATTATTCTGACACATTATCATAATAAAATAAAAGAAAGATTAATAAATAGAAAATATTAACCCAAGGATAGAGAGCAAAACTGTTGATTATATTAGAACACATTAAAGGAATACATAATAAAGTCAAATGAAATAAAAGAAAACAATTTAAAATAGCTATAGCATGTTAGTTAGGAATCACAAGAGCTCTTGGGTTAATTTGGGTTACCTCTGGAGAAGCATTTGCAGGTAGATTGATGGTCGGCAGGTTTTATACACTTCAGCAGCAAAATCTGGAATTGTTCATATTTTTGGCAGCAGCAGCAGTTCTGGGGTTCCTTATGTGATAGCTTTCGATGGTCTAGAGCAGCGACTGGCCATTCCCAAGGGGAAAATAGCCTTCTTGCTGGCTCTACTCCATCATTTCAAGGTTAGCAATTTTGAAGGTTGGGTGATTCATAGGTGAAACTGTAAACATGGTCAATTAATTTGGAGACGAAAACTCGGCTTCAAATTTAAGTTCGCATGCACGTAGCTAAAACTCTCAATAAAATATTTTTTTTGAAATCTTGATCGAAGAATATTTTACTAGAATAATTTCTCTAGAATATTTTCACTAGAATCATTTCATTAGCAAATCATTAGAATGGAGAACAAAAGAAAACCCTCCTTTTTATAGTGGAATTGAACAATACAACTGCCCTGGAGCGTTACAAAAATATTTCGGACTTTGCTTACTTATCAGCTGTAATTAATCCTATCTGAATGTCTAAAGGAATTCAACAAAATTTTAATTAATTTCTATTGTTAATTTCCTTGTCGACATTCGAATTACAAACTTGATTTAATTAAAATTACTTTTACTAATTGAAAGAAAACCTTAAGTGGACATCTGCTGTACTTTTAGATAATAATTAAAACTATTGTTCCTACCAGCCCTCATTTATTTTAACAGAAATATATGGCATGACTTTTATTTAATCTAAATGAAAATTATTTTATTTTTTAAATTTTAATATATTTGAATCTATTTACTAAACGAATATGAATTTTATTTTAAATCAAAAATAAAAATATATTACGACTGTAATATATTTTTGTAAACAGATTCAAACAAAATAATTTTAAATGACAATTTATAATCTTAACTTAAATTTTAAAATACATATCACAGTGTGTGCGCAATTACGACTTATATAACCTACTTTTAAATAAATCTAAATTATGTGAACATACACATAATTCATAACATTTTATTGATTTGGGAATGAGTTATACTTATATATAACACGAGCGTTGTACTCTTGGTTTAAAATTGGGCGGGATTTTTGGCATATAAGTGTATTGCAGACACACTACGATACATTGGGGTTCAAACTAAGGTATGAGGGTATGAAATAGGTGAGCAAAGGTGAAACGAAGATCTATTACTTTAAAGTAATGAGTATGCGCTTTATAAATATAATTATTATAAACTATATTGTAGTTAGGCCTCTTAGAAATTTTATTAATATTACATTTTTGGATTCTCCACTGTGCCATTCTATTACTAATCAACTAAGCTTTGTTATATTATACTATTTCTTGAAAGATTTAATTTCAGTTTTAAGCAAGTATCATACTATGTACTTTCTAGTTTTAATTTAACATTTTGTTCCACAACTTCCCCAAATACTCTGACCATGGTAACAAATATATATCCCCTTGTCAAAGAAACTGCAGTCATGACTTCAAAAGAAGGATTCCAAATGGAAATGTAAATCAAAAAATTTTATATAATGATGCTAAATATTAATAATTTCATTAAATATAAAATTTTATACAAGATATAATTAATAGTGTGATATTAATAGTGTGCCAGGCATTATCAAATGGCCTTGCACAAAATCTGCTGTAAAGAATATTACAGCAGATACATATATAGATTTGTACATATTAGACAAATATATAAATGCGCTATATTAATAATGGAAGTTGGATCTGAGCAATTAGAATACCCACACACACCAATCTAAAGCAAACATTTAATGGTCACACAAATATTGTACACATATAATAAACTCATGTATTTTTTTTATTTTTCATGTTTGTATATTTTATGATATGTTATTTTATGTATTTTGCTTTTTTCTGAAAAATTCAAATAGAGAAAAGCAAATTTATTAAACAAATGGATCAAATGTTGGAACATATTAGTAAAGTAAATAATTAAAGCAATTGTTCCAACATACTTGTATATATTTTTTTTTTTATATTTTTTTTAATTACTTTTCTAAAAACTAATTTTATTCTGTAAACTAAGAATGTTAATTGCTTTTGCAAAAATCTGATCAAAAGCAAAATGTTTGATAATGCTATAATTAAACTGTTATGTTTTTAAAAATTCTTTTGAATTGATTTTGTAAGCAAGTGTTCTGGGTTATTCAAGATGGAAACCATTATATCAAACTTAAAATGTAGAATTTAATCGGAAAAATTTTAAGAAATGTTATAATCTAAATGATAAGATAGATTGAAAGGATTGGCTGATTCATACTTCTCAGAGGGCTAGTGGGATTGATATAGTTTAGTCAGTGCTGAGAGATTCAGTCTTTCTTTGGCATTCAAGTCGTTCACTACTTTGGCTCCAGAGATTTTCAATCATCTAGAAACTTACTAGACCGCTGCTGACATTTCCTAAGAAATCCATTATACAGTTCTTTTAAGAACAAATGATTTCTTAAAGATTTAATGAACCAGTCAAAATAGCAAATGAACATTTGATAAAAATTATTATCATATACATACAGAGGAAAATATGAAGCAATCTACCAGGGAGTCCAGTAAAATGACCATGGGGTAGACAACCAGCCAGTGCACCGCCCTTTCTCTGTCCCAAGCCGCCAAGATGTGACCACGCCAGTTCCAGCCACCTTGCTAAATATATGAAATCCTCACTGCACAGCTAGTTGACTTGAAGCCCACTCAGAGCCCAGAGGAGAAGAATGAAGACGCAGACATAAGTTTATTTTAAGATGTTTTATTAATATTGAGATAATTAACTTGGATATTTCTGATTAAATATATTATTTCTTTATTATTATTATTAATCATTTAAAAAAGAGAGAGTTGTCTCTCACATATGTATATTGAATTTACAATTATTACGGGCATAAATGTTAAAGCTTTTACTTACATCTTTTGAGTCAATTTTTCTATTTTAAATTCTAGTATTTTCAACAAAGATTGCAATGAGATTCTTTTTTTTTTTTTTTGTTTCTATTCGTTTTTCTCTTGTTGTTACTCCTGAAATTCGTCATATATAAACATACATGTATATATATGCGTACATAGGCTTATAATATTCAGTAAATACGATATCTCATGCCGAATATCTAAAAATGTATTTAACCGTATATCCTTTTTAAGTTTTTTTTTTTTTGTCACTGCTGCACCTCATGATGCGAGTAAGAAGGGATTGACCTATTATAGATTCCCTGTAAGCAAGTACTCTAATAACTTTATATTTAAATAATAGTAAGTGTATAATTGTGCTGCACGTACATACATGTATAGGAATTCATCTATAGCAAGAGGGAAATAGATACAGTACCTTATGGTGAGTACTATATAGTATCTGAGCCAATGCAACCTTGTTGACTTGTTGAAAAATATGAAATTAGTGAAATATCTCATATTGAAAATACACGTATGCATAGTTTTTTTTATTATTATTATTTTTTTGCTATCAATAAAAAGGTTTTAAAGTACTGAGTAAAAGCGTATGCCTGTATGACCAAAAATCTCATATCTGTATATCAAATCACACAAAGTAAAATTTATTTCTTTTGGGTAAAAGAGCTCAGACCACTTCCATCCTTTATACAACATTGTAAATAGCTTTAGGGATTTATTATTTTCTTATATAAATTGTATTTTATCGATTTCAATGCCTCGTATATATATAGGGGTTTGTGATAATTAATTATTTAGTTTTTTTTTATTATATCATCATTAGTATGAAACGGTGGTGGGTATTTGAGATTAAATAAATATTTAATCATAATATTAAACTTGTTTCGTTTTCATATTCTTTATATTGATAAAAACATGTCATTTCCTTATCAACCATGTACCTGTAATAATCATTTAACTTACCCATTTGAAGACCCTAGATGTAGAGTGACCGAGCTAGCCACAAGGGATATCGCTCTACCTGGGTGTTAAATCTTATTAATGCTCCGCTGTATTGCACATCCTTCTAGGAAGGGGGAAAAAATTCATTTTTTGATTCTTTTCTAGAAGTGGCACGCAAAAGTCTATTTTGTAAATAGATTTTTCAAAGGTGTGTACTTGCCATTGTTCTAAATATTCGGACATTCAAGTAAGATATCAACTAAAGGGTGTTTTTAACTGGCAGAGTCCTGTCAATCCACTCTTTCTATCAATTTAGCTGGAAGTACTAATATACATGAGTACAGACAATCGGCTAAATTGATATCCATTTCTTTACCTGTTGAATCTTGGTCACTTCATGCTCAGTGCAAGATTAGGAAAGGAATTCCGCAGGGAGTATGGTCTGGTACAGTAAAACTAACTATCATTTTGGAACTGCAAATTTCTGAGTAAAATATTTTTAATTAACTAAGAATATCTTCAAAAAATATATATAGCAAACTAAGCGTGGTCATTTGTACGGCCTATTAATTACACTATATATTTAAAAAAAACAACAACTAACGATCAAACTTTATATAACTTTTCATATATATTATAGTTTGAGAGATTTCAAATTTTTTGCAGTGCAATATTGATACAAACCAATTTATGGAAATATTTAATAACTTACTAATCATTTATCAATCCTTAGCCCAAATATATATGATTTCTTTTGATTTGAAGCCCAGAATGGATAATGTATCTGCAATGATATAGGGGTAGAACTTCCTGATTTCCTTGCCCAAGTTTACAATTATAATAGGTTTCACATTTTCCCACAAGATGGGGACTGTATCCACTTTAACTCCTTGGAGAAAGATGTACAATCACTGCATTTTATTCAAAGGATGAAAGCAGACGTTTAGTTTCAATAACCTCTAAATATATATATTTTTTAATTATTAAAGGCTATTGCGATCTGGTCATAACCAATTAGCAATTTATCTCTAACTGTAAGATCATAGTTCTAAATGCTAGTAATTATCCAGTGACAACTAGTTTTATTTGTCAACTAGTACACTTTATTATTGTGTACTTAAGCATTATTATGCTTAGCTAGATTTCACCAGATCAAGAGCCTTGACTCTTTTCAGTCTTCTAACCATGCCTTCTTTGTTTAGAAGTTTATGAGCCTCGGCATTAATGTGCTTGTGAAGTCTATTTTCATGTTTTTAAGCTATTTTTTTGATTACTTGATTTACTGTTTCTATCCCAATGTCCTTGTGTAAATTGTCATTTCGTATGTACCAGGGAGCACCAATAATGCCACATAGTATTTTATTTTGAAATCTCTGTATGATGTTTTTGTTGCTCTGGCAGGTACAGACCCATAGCTGTATACCATAAGTCCATATTGGTTTGAGGACTTGTTTGTAGAGCAATATTTTATTGTGTATTGACAACACTGAATGTTGATTCATTAGCCAGTACATCTTCCTATACTTTATATTTAGCTCTACTTGTTTATTTTTGACATGTTGTTTCCACCGGAGTTTAGCGTCTAGTGTCATGCCCAGATATTTGGCTGTATTCCCATGAGGAATAACTTGTTGACCTATGTATACAGGACTGTGTTCCTTGTTGGTGAAATCTACATGCCTAGATTTATTTTTATTGTTTTATTTGCCATTTCTTGTTCCAGTGATGTATCTCGGTAGTAGCAATTTGTAGTTTTTTTGTTGATTTCACACAGTTTCCTGCAACTGCCAGGATAACAGTATTATCTGCAAATGTAGCAACAGTACTATCTCTAAATGTGGGTATATCACTAGTGTACAATAGATACAGCACCGGTCACAATACACTTCCTTGTGGTACACCGGCCTGGATTTTTCTTAGGTTGGAATAGGCATCTTCCTGTTTGATCCTGAAATATCCCCCTAGTATATAGGATTGTAGTATTTCTGTATACTGTGCAGGGAGAAGCTTCTCAAGTTTATATATTAGGCCTTTATGCCATACTTTGTCAAATGTCTTTGCCACATCCAAGAACACAGCAGAGCAGACTTTCTTTTCCTCTAGCACCTGCTCAATTATGTTTGTAATTCTGTGCACCTGATCAATTGTGGAGTGTTTATTTCAAAAGCCAAATTGATGATTTGGGATAAGTTTTTTATTTTCATTTATGAGTTTCACTCTCTTTAATAGGATTTTTTCAAACAGCTTAGATAAAATTGGTAGTAGTGATATCGGCCGATATGATGTTGTTTCATGAGGTGGTTTTCCGGGCTTTAATATCATAATAACCTCAGCCACATTCCAAAATTGTGGGACATAAATAGCGAAATGTTGCATTGATCAAATTGGTCAGTTTCATAATAGCTTTCTTTGGTAATTGTTTTAAAATTTCTCCTGTAATGAGATCGAACCCAGGTGCTTTTTTCATATTGATATTAAAATTAATTTCTCCTCTGACCTCTTCTGGTGATGTTAGGGGTATTTCTTCACCTTCTACCTGTACAATCCTATCCAAGTTTTCCTCGTCCTGCCCATTATTTGGCTGAAATTCACCTTCCAAATAGTCTGCAAATGTCATTGCCTTTGCTCATTACTCCTTGCCCATGTTCCATACGACCCTTTAATGGGTGGTATCTGCCTGATTGGTTTTTTGAGATTCTCAGTGGCTCTCCATAATGAGTATTCTGTGCTAGCATCATTAGTCAGTCCTTTCAGAAATTCATTGATAGAATCATTTTTGATTTGCTTTATTTCTTCTTTCAGTTGGGCAGTAAGACTGTTAAACATAGTTTTGTCTTGTGGTGCCCTAGTCTGTTGCCACTTCTTTCTTGCTCTTTTTTTTTTTTTGCAATTATCTCTAATATCTCAATTGGATAACTGTTGCCATTTACCCTTTGTTTAATTTCAGGTGTGCTTTGCCATGCTGCCTGTTGGATATCATCCACAAATTTTTCAACTTCTGCGTCCAATTGTTCCTCTGTTTTTAGGGGAATTTTCAGGTTTATTCTGCTTTCAAGTATTAGTTTGAAGTTCTCCCAGTTTGTTCTTTTATTAATCAGAGTTGGGTTATTTGCCTTCCTTAATGTGGTTTCACTCAGTGTCATTATGATTGGAGTATGGTCCGAACTCAATTCTACAGTCTTCTACCTTCAGATAATTACAGGAGATCTTCCTAGTCACAAAGAAGTCAATCAGATCTGGAATTTTGTCTGGATCAGCAGGCCAATAAGTTGGTTTTCCTGCTGAGTATATTTCACATTTATATTCATGTATTGCCCCTAGCAATTCTTTCCCCTTTGTTGTTATAAGTCTTGATCCCCAGTGCGTATGTTTTGCATTGAAGTCACCCTCGACGATGAATCGATCTCCAATATTTTTGAAGAATTCAATATATCTTTCTTTTTTGATTGCATGTTTTGGGGGGCTGTATATGCTAGCCACTGTGACAGCATAATTTTTAGTTTTAATATTGACTGCCACTGCTTGGATGCCATTAAATTCAAATTTCATTTCTTCATTATGATATACACTATCTTTCACTATTATTGCACTTCCCCCTTTGGCCAAATTTTTTGGATGGGTGGAGTTATAGACTTTGTATCCTTTAAATTTAATGAATGACTGCTTGGTGAAGTGTGTTTCTGATATTAGACATATATCGATTTTATTTATATCTAAGACTGCTTGCAATTCTTGTTGATGTTTAAGCAATCCATTTGCATTCCATGCCATTATTTTGAAAGTATTGAATATGAAATGAAAATTCAGTTATAGTGTATGTAAATAACTCAGATTATATGTAACTGAACAGGAAGTAAGTGAAGCTTCCAATAAGTTATCTCTTATTTGCAATCCTATCACAACCACCCTTTAGCCCAGAAAGGATAGCAAATGGGATATAACTCATTGGAAGCTTCGGTTATTTCCGGTTCAGTTATATTTATATTGAAATCATATAGGTATTTATAAAATAATTTGTAGAAGTTAGGGATAAAAGTTGATTAGACAAATAAAGATCTAGGGAATAAATTATTTTGTCAAAATCTATTACATACTTAAACACATGGATATATTATTTGAGTGTGCATTTTGTAACATTGATCAATAAATTTTAAGTTCAGTTCTAAAACTATTCTTCTAAATACTTTTTTAAGACCAAATAAAGTGTTGTTTTTGCAATATTAATCCTAAAAGAATTTATTTATTTTCAGATTGGCTTCAATTAAAAATGTTTTTCAAAAACAAAAATCATTTAATCAATTAGGTTTAAGAATGTTTGGTATTTGGAAATGAAAAACAACCTCAACATGTTTTAAATTCCATATAAGATATATATATATAAAGAAATTTAAAATCTATATGTTACATATTTGAAATTTGTTCTCTCTTGAAACTATAAAGACAGAAAGTCTTTTGTTCTGGCATTCACCTGTCTTTGGCTCCCTGCATCAAGGAAGTTTATTCAATCCATTGAGATGCACTGGAAAATCTAAATCATAACAGAAATTTCACTAGGATCTTTTTGATATCTGCCTCAAATCTAGGGTGGTTCTTGATTATTGCCTCCCATGCTAATCTATAATTAACGGTTCTCTAATCATCAACTGGAAAACAAAATTTCAAGAAAAAATAATATAGCAAATGTCTTATTTTTTCTGATCTCTCATGCTATTTAAATTTGATTATTAAATATAGGGATGATGATGATTTGCTAACTTCTCATATTGACCCTTTTTTATATCATAACTCTCAGCATGTTTTTGACATAATTCTGAAAAATTAAGTATAGTAATCAAAGACACAACTATCAGGCACACAAAAACATGAATTTTTCTGACTATATCCAGACTTCATTTGCTATTTTTGATGACTAGTTAATGGTGATCTATATATTTCCCATGTTTTAATAATAGATTCTTTGGAAATTAATGAAAAGCTTACAAAATAGAATTAAGTTGGAGATAAAAATTATAAAATGTAAAGATTAAATGAATACTAATAAATATGTAGCTTTAAAATATGTAGTTTTGAAAGGAGAAACTTGATGGATTTGTGATATTATAAGAAGGTATTTGAAAAATAATATGATTTTTAGATTTAGCTGAGATTTGTTTGTGTTGAAGGGGAAAAGATCAGATTGTAAATGAAATTGAGATAGTGAAGGTCTTAAGATTGTGACTACTATCAGTATTTATTTGATTGGTTGAAGATAGAATGATTCCAAAAATCCTCATAACCATAATATGAATCCTTCTGGTATTTAATTGAAAGTATGTACTAATTAATATAGATCTAGATTAATACTAATGTAGATTATATTTTATGAAACAGCTACCATTTTCTGAGAGTTGTTTATAGCGATTTATTTTTTTTATTACTTTTTTTTTCTATTTCTTTCTATATGTTTAATTTCTAAAGTTATTCATGAGATTAACTTTTTTTTGTCTTTATATATGTAAATCTAAAAGTAAATTTTCTAGTTAGTAATTCAGTGAAATCTGTGAGAGAAATTATATTTTAAATAATCTGGGATTAGTGAGCCTACTCTTCATAATTGGAAACTAGATCTATTTGCATGGGTTTCAGGGCTTTAAATAAAAAACTCAATAGTTTTATCAAATCTGTCACCTGATAAAATTGTTTATTTATTCATTATAAAACATGATCTAATTACTGAATTTAGCAATCTTTTCTAACAAATGTTTTATCATCTTATTTATTATAATGTAAACTAATACATTTAATATTAATATGTTTTTTTATTTTATTTTGTATAGGATCAAGACGTGAAAAAAGAACTCATCTTGAAAAAAGTTTGTATTTGAAGATAGTTAATTATAATTAGATATTAATTAGAATCAAAAATTAGCCAATAAGAATATTCTTTAACAAAATAAGTTGATTGTATATATGTTTTCTTACTTGTATCAAATAACAATTTATTGGAATAAAAGTCTTCCCAAGTTTAATCCAGTGTTTCTAATTTTTTGCTTCTCTATACAACACTAGCAAACTTTCATATTTATTTAACATACGATAGGTTTTTTTACAATTTATTGGAATTCAATTTATAACTTTAACTGTCCATCCATTATCTCTTCCGACAATATCTTTAACCAAATCCATGTTAGTTTAATTTTTACAGTGATACTTGCACAATTTTGAATTTATGTCAGTTTCAGCCTCTTCTGCTTTTTCTCATATATATCTTTCCATAATTCTTTGAGTGACTTGAGGATTGTACTGTTCTTCTGTTAAATATCTGAGTATCAGATCTCATATTTAGGTTTATATATATGATTAGTTCATAAGCAATTCCAATTTCTTTTATTTATTATGAGTTTATGTCAATTTGATATGAATATTATTTGTTTAAATTTATGCAAGCTATTATTAAAAAATTGCTACGATTTCAAGTTTGTCCATGTTACTTCATTTAGATTAAATACATAAAATTATAAAGTTCACAATGAAGTCGGATTACATAGGTATAGTATCAAAGTCAATGTTCTTGTATAATTTACACATGTAGGTGAAAAATCCATGAGTATAAAAACATACCAAATCCATATACTAAAATTAAATTAATACATCACATAATTATTTATCATTAATAACAATTTGTAAATGAATTATTCGTTAAACTTTATCAAACTTTATCAAATAATTAAATTGAATAACGGTGAAAATAATTTAGGCCGATCAAGTTAGAATTTGAAACAGTAATGTGTTTAATTAAAATCAGTTGTAGCACAAATATAAAAAGAAGCAATCAACTGAAGCCAATTATAATTCCATTATATACAAACAATCTATTGTGTGATCAATACAAAATGAGACTTTTTTTTCCTTTCAATTTAATAAATTAATTTGCATTGTTAATCCAGTTTTTATATTATTGAATTAGAATGAATATTGTTTTTAAAATAAATATTACTTATTAACAAAAATCGTATGAATGCCTAAGATCTAACTCAGATTACGCAATTGTTTTAAATAGTAACAGCCATTTCAAAGATAGTAGATAAAGAAATGTTCGAAAAACATTTAAATTAAGAAAACAAGATCAGATGCTGATTTTTAAATAGCTAATATAATTAAATAATTAATAATTTTAAATAATTAATGTTTAGCATAACATTATTTGGATTCATGATTGGTATAAAACCTAAAGTAATCCTTATTAAACCCGTAATGTAAGTGCTTAATAAATCCTCATTCAGTTTTATATTAACTGGTACTTGGGGAAATACTGTCCTGCCACTGCTAGAGACGTCATTTCTGCAAAAGTAGCAGAAATATTCAGAGTAGCGGGCCAAAAGCAGATGATGCAAGTTCCACAAGGTGGTATAACCAATGACGAGAGAAAAAGAATTTGCTGCTGAATAGCATCATGTAATCTGGATTCATGTGAATCTTTGTTATATCATTTTTATAAAATGTACCTATGCATTCATTTAACCATTTAGATATGAGGAAAAGAAAGTCATATATGAATAGTGTTGCTCTAAATGTACATATAAAATGACATTTCAACAATACATGTCAATTTTCTCAAATCATGTATTTCCATATTCAACAGGTCACTATTTTATTTATTGTTGCAAAATAGATATTAATGATTTTTGAAAGTAATGTGGCTCTATATAACATACACATTATTAAATGTATATAATACATTGGATATATTTTATAAATGGTTCTACCTATTTTATGATTTAAGTGACAAAAAATTTATTTTAACAAATTTGGATCTATCTTTTTTTTAAAATGATAAACATCTATGGCATATTTATACTTGTAGAATTATCTCTTAATGGGAAATATATAAAACAGACTATAATCAATACACCACATCAATCATTGAATCCTGTCGTTTCCAGATATCAATTTAAATACTAATTTCACACAGAATAATTTATAAAAACATGCATACGTTTTATTCAATATAGAAACATTTTTACAGGATGATTATTACTATGTAGGTATTTATCTACTGAGACAAAACAGTTTATTAAAAAGAAATATGAAAAATATAAAAAATGATGCTTTAGGAAGGACTGCATACAGAAAATTTTGTAAAATGTGAAAAAGAAGTGATAATGATTTAAGTAACAATAATAAAGACATCTCCCAGCTTTATTAAAAATATAAAATTAAGTATACATAAAATTAATTGTAGATAATCCAAATATTAAAATGAAATTAAATTTTTGATATTATATTACTTTCCTATAATTTGTATTCTATGGAATCATTCTTATAATTATTCATTATTCAGTTTTCTTCTTTTATTTTATTTTTCATCAAGTTAAATTTTAAAAACTCATTTTGTCTACATAAATGTATATAGTGATAATAATTACATGTTTTAATTTAAGCCTTGTATTTTAAACATAGCAAATATATTATTAATTTAAAATGTTAAAAAATGAAAGTAATTATTTTAGTCTAAATTTTATTGAACCTGCAAATGATATTCTATCATTATTTAAAACATGACACATTTATAGAGTTATCAATAAGAAATTCCAGAAATACAAAACAGTAACAATAAACTTATTTTTTGATCAAAAAAAAAAAACGAAATAAAAAATTATTAGATCACAAATAATATGAAAAAACTCTTTCAATTAATTACGAAGTAAAAACTGTTTTTCAACAAATTAAAAAAATGTAAAATATGTTCAGGAATCCCACTTACTTTCAAAACAAAAAATATAAACAGCATTAGTTTTTCTGTATTATATATATATATATGGTAAATGAGCACAGACTTTAGCAGAACAAGATGATCTTTTTGTTTCAAACATTGGTGAAGCACTAGCAATAACAATTTTAGTTTTATATTTTAATAACATTTGAAGAACTTTATTCATTTCATCATTTGTGAATTTCAGCAGATTGAGACTATTTTGAGAAATATTTTATTTCATAGCTAAGATAAGAGAACAGATTCCTTACTTTTTTAAATTTATATTTTCTGTCAATATATGTTTGTTTTATTTCAAAATTACTCAGGAAAATTTTAAAAATAAAGATTTCACTCACAAAATTGAACAGTTTTTAATTAAAAGAGTTACTTTTTTAATTAAAACTACCTTTTAATGATTCTTTTAAATTTTTGTATTATTTAGATATTCTTATAATATTAAGTTAACAAAAATTTGTTTTTTTAAAAAATATATCTTGTTTCTGCAACCATCCAATTTCCGCTTATCAAATTATTTGCTTCATCTATTGGACCAGTTCCTATTTCTTTTTGTCTGCTCCAATGATTATAGCATGCTCTGAATGATCTATTTTCTAAACTAACAATAATAAATTATTTAAGGAGTTCTAGTATTAAATTACACTATCAAATATACTATTATAAATTGAAAATAAATTCAGGAAATTTTTAGATGAAGCAAATATTATATTTGCTGATGAAGAATATAAAGTTTTAATTGTGTCTGTAATTTATCTTTATATTAATTATCAAAATGTAATGAGAGGATGCTAACAATTTTTATTACAAATACAAAATTCTAACTATTGCACTGTAATAATCATATTTACAAATTTCTATAAACTTACAAAAAAATCAAGTCATATGTCACATGTCTGAAATAATTTCTCATCCTGTGAAATTTCAACACAGAACAATTTTGCTTCCATATCTTTTTTAAAAACTTGTTTTCATTTTGAGTAAACCATATTAGTTTTACAAAATTTCTCCTATATTATGACCACATTCTGCAGTTAACTAGTATTAATATATTATCATATAAGATCATATTCCATAGTTATTTTATGTTAATAATTAAGTATTATATAAAAACTTTACTTCCATATTTTTTAATAACTGAAACACACAGGCTTATTATATATTTGTGTCTATATATGTAACATATAGGGTATATGAGCACAGACATTTCACATGACCCACCACTCTCCACACTATCTCATAACACTGATACACTTGAACACATATGTTGAAAAGATAAATAATCACCAATATACGTATTTCATGCTAAACCAGCAATTGGATGGACGGTTGAAGAGTTGGAGTGTGAAGTAGATTGAAGCCTGTCCATTAAAGTATGAGGTTTGGCTATCTTAATATATATCTGAGCACTTATAGCATATATGTGTAGAGATGGTAATCTGGACCAACTGATGATTGCTGGTTTAGCATGAAATACGTATATTGGTGATTATTTATGTGTTCAAGTGTATCAGTGTTATGAGATAGTGTGGAGAGTGGTGGGTCGTGTGAAATGTCTGTGTTCATATACCCTATATGTTCCATATTTTTTATAAATTTATTTGTATATTAAATAATGATATAACTTTTACTAATTTTTACCTATGCTATGATTACTTTATAGTTATTACATTATTAATTAAATAAAAAATTAAGGTAAAATGGAAATATGACAAAAAAAAAAAAAAAGAAACCCAAAATAAAATTGTTAGTTTGCAATATTAAATATGTATATTAAAAGTTGACATTCCACTGCAATAAATAATTTTGTTTCTTCATCATCATCATTATCATATTTTTCAACTATTAACAATCAACTGCAGGATTAAAGCCTTCCAGTTTCTTTGATTTATAGCCTTTCTTGTCCAACAACATACTTCCTTATTTAATCTATCCATCTCTCATGTGGTCTCATTCTAGGTCTTTTACATTTCCTTTAAGTCTAGTTTAAGATTTTAATTGTCTATTTATTATCTTTTTATCAATGTGTCTAGACCAGCTCCATTTTAATTTCATAAATCTTTCCATGATGTCAGTAATAATTGTTTGCTCTCTTATCTATATATTTCATTTTTAATCACTTCTTGTTACTTCTAACAGACATCTTTCCAGACTTTGTTGAATAATCTGAAGTCTTGGTTTTCTCTTTTGTGAAATCTTCAGGTCGCAGATTAATAAGAAAGAATTGGTAACACATATTATTGAAAAAAAAATTTTCCCATACACTTACCATCTTTTAATTTAATAATAAATTCGTTCTACTAAAAGCACTTCATCCAAGCTTAATGTTATGCTTAATTTTCTGTCTAATATTTTCATTTGTATTAAAAATTTGACTAAGGCATTTGATATTATTAACATCTTGTAATTCATCATTATCATATTTAATTTTATTTTTTCAACAAAATTCATTGAACATTATTTTAATCATTTTAGCATTTATTTTTAGATAACTCTTGCAATGTTTACTAAAAATCTGAAGTATTATTTACAAAAACAATTACATCATGCAAAATCTAGATGATTTAAATAATCTCTATTTACTTTTAATCTCTTAGCTTCTCATTTTAATCTACAAAATACTTGTTTTAAAACAGCCTTAAATTTTTTTTGAGATATGGAGTCACCCTATCACACCCACACCTCAGTGTTAATCTTCTAGGGTTTTTCAATGATATGGATGGCTAAAAAGATGGAGGGTGTAGAATATTGAAGCCTGTCCATTTGAAACAGCATATTATATATATATGTGGGAGATAATGATCGGGATCAATTAATGAGTGCTGGTTCATTCAATTATCTTTTTTCACGTGTGCGGCCATGTGTATCATTTATATAAGATGGAATGAACGACCGAAGAAAACATGAAAATTTGGGTTAATATCCCCTCTAAATAATAGAACTATATAATTTAAACATGGCTGTTGCATTTTGATAAATATTCTTCACAATATGACAATATCTTGGGTCTATATCTTATATGATCGAATGTTTTAATCATTAAAGAAATGCTTGTGAAATCAAATAACTTTTCATCATTTACAAACACAAAATTATAATGGTAATTGATATCCATTATTCCTTTCTACAACTTCTCTCAACACTTAGATGTTATCTATTGTGCTAAACCACTTTTAAATACTGGTTTTGCTTGTTGAAAATATAAAATTCACTGTAGAAAAAGTTAGTTATCTTGATAAAAATTTGATATGGATAAAGACCGATAGTTTTGTAATTATTAGTAGCTCCCTTATCATTTATTTTAAATATCAAAATTACTATTACGTACTTCCAAGCACTTGATTCATCTTTATTTTTTTCTTATATTACATTTATGCCATTTGTGGATATATATATTCAATACTGTAATTTATAAATTTAATTTTGTTACATTTTTTTTTTTTATCATATTAATATTTTGATTTTTTCGAGTAATTAATAAAGTGCAATCCGTAAGAAATTGTCAAAACTTAGGTTAAAAATTATTTATATTAAACTATTCGTATATATAAAAACGAGTGTTTTTATTTAAATAAAGAAGTCTGTGGAAAAAAAGGTTTTATATGATATTAATCAGTGATGGATTCTTTTGAAACAAAGAAACGTAAAGGACTATTTTTATTTATTAATTAATAAAGATTGTATAATTTTAACGAAAGCTTAACTATCCCGATAGAGAGCGCCACCTAAGAAGCTTTGAAAGGTGGGTAATGCCCAAATTTTTTTAAATCTTATTATTGCTACTTTCATCTTTAGAAAAAAGGTAACTGTGGTAAGATACTCATTAACTTTTATATATATTCAGTGCCACTTGCAATATTTATTGTATCTATTTAGAATAATTTAATTATGGGAGTCATGCTTACAACTTTTATTGATAAACTAAGATCTAGCCGCTTATTTTGTAAATAGGACCACTGAAAGAGAGGCAGACTACTGCTTCGAACGTTAGGAATTACGTGATGTTTAATTTCTTCGGCTGTTGGTTTTTGTTTTAAAAAATTGGAAAGTAAGTAAAAAAATAAAGTTGAAATGAAGATAAGTTTCAAAAATATTAAACGAAGAAGTAAAAATGGCTGTTTTTTATTTCAAATTATAAATTGTTTATATTCGGAGTCCTCAAACAATCTGGAATCGGGGCTTTGAAAGTAGGAATCCGAACGAAATCAATAAAAGGCAATCACAGCGTAGTTTAGTACAGATATTTAGTACTGCAAGCTTTAATAATAATTCATTAAGTGTGAATTTGATACAAGATTTAACTTATCGTATAAATTTTGGACTTGCCCGAAGACTTGGGGTGGGCGAAATGTCTGTAGATATTAAGGTCTGTTGAGGACCTTTTAGGTGTTTCTTTTACGCTAGCTGGCTTGATGACGTCTTTTCTGGCTTGCGGCTTAATTACCTTTTAAAATAATTCTCTGAAGTATCTCTATTTTCTATTTCAAGGCTGTTGAGTTAGAGAAATAATTGTTTTTCAATTATGTAAACTTTTTTTTCTTATTTAAGAACCTGATTAGGGGTGTTTTTGTATTGTGTAAGTTTATAATATGAACACTTTTTAATACGTTAAATATATATGTGTGCGAATAGTTAATACACATATTTCATTATTGCCCTTAACTGAGCCAGAGCCCTAAAGAAATTGGCAGCCATTTCTTCATGACCATTTTCCATTGGTAACTTTGGAATATTGGTTTGCTTTTTATCAGTCAACTTATTCCCAGATCTGCATTTTCATTTATGTTCTCAGCAGGATTTGCATATATCCAGTATTCTCAGATATGATTAATATGATGATAGAAATAAATACTGGGAATTATTTGAATCGACTAATGTGCTATTGAAGCATCATAAAATTTATAACTTCATGTTATTGGACCGCTATTTGTATTTTGCTTCAACTCCTGAACAGCTTTCTCAGTAATCTTGTTTAATTCAGGATGTGATAGGATAAACATGCTTCACTCGCAATTTGAATATGAAGGCTTTAAATTCAATTGAAGAAAGCCCTCAGCATTATCTGACAACAGGATTTCTAGTGATCCAAATTTCTTAATATCTGTAGCAATTTTACTAGACTGTCTTCCACTCACTTTGGGCCAATATTAAGTAGAACAGTAAAGAAAGATTAGGGAAAACCTTCATAGTCCATATGCACTGACAGTTTTTGGCCAAGTTTTTTACTTATTAGTGAATATGTAATGGATTAACAAGATATGTATTTTTTTATAGTTGGCCCCAAAATGATTTATTTGTAAAATCTTTGATATCAAAATATCTAGCAGATTTTAATTAAATGTAAAAAAAAAAAAAATGAAAACAAACAAAACTTATTTAAAATAGTATTCATGTGCCATATAAATTTGAATGAATTGTTTATCTCTATCAGAGAATCTTTTTTTAAATTTGTAGATAATTAATACAAACAATGATATTAATTTTATTAATAAGAAATGTAAATATACTTCAAAAACTATCAATTCTTTGTTTGTTTTTTAAATATGACCCTCTATTCTTGGTTTTTAAATTTTCTTTAGTTTAGACAACTGAAATAAAATTTGTTTCACCAATCAAAAATTATTATCCAGGTTATGATTTTAACCTTTTATTAATGATTTCATAATTTTTTGAAAATCATTTTAAAATTCTCTTTACTCATCACAGAAGTTTTTAATTTTTTTTTTTTTTTATGTTTTACTAAGTTGCTTGGAATGAAAAATTATGAATATAAGTAAAATATTTGTTAATAGTTATATCAGCTTCTGAATGTAGATAATGCAGGAAAAAAATACCTGGACACCAGAATGTTGATTCTAGGATACACATAGTCATGAGCTGATAATGAGTTACAAATAGTTTTCAGCTTAATTTTTTTTATACATACAGTTGTTTACATCCATAATCTCTATTTAAACAAACAAACATCACATTATCCAAGGCTCCTCACTGACAAAGGCCACAAGCCAGAAACTAGTCTGGGGATATTGAATGAGTAGGCACTAGATGGGGATTTTATGCACAAGCCTTCTGGAAGCCATTGATTACTCTAGCTTGCTGTATGTGGCAATACATATAGTGAGTTTTGCCTGTTATTAATAATCTCAATTTAGGAAAATCCAGACATGGATTGACATTTTCCAGTATAACAAGTCTGAAAATTAAGTTCAGGAACTTATCATAGAAAATATCCTACATATCTCATTGCTGAATATTACTAAGGTCAACTTCAAAGTATTCTCTTTTGGGAAGGTATGTACCAACACTAAGTCTATTCCCTCCTTCAAAGCAATTTTGAAATTCTTTTTCCAGAATGGTCATAAGACCTGTTCTTTTTTTCAATATCTTTTTTATGTTTAGTAAAGAAAAAAGTTATTGGAATTTAATTCAGTTGAGTAAGTTGAGTGTTCCAATACAGTTATTTGTTTACAGACTAAAAAGTCATTCACAGACAGAATCATGTGACCTTATTGCATTTCAGAGCAAAAGTTGTGAATTCTTGGCAAAAAGGTTCAGGTTTTTTCATCTAACTTTTTCATGTAGTCTTTTCAGCATCCAAATAATAAACTTGTCTGTTTGGCCTGTTGGCACAAATTCATAATGAATAATACCTCTAATATCAAACAAGATTAGTAACATTGTTCTGACTCTGATTTTGACAGGGGGAATTATTTTGGTTATGGAAAAATGGCTGACTTTGTTTATGCATTTTGATGATTTGTTTTCAGTTCATATTGGTGCACTCTTATTTCATCACCAGTAATAACATGACCCATAACATTGCTTTGTCTATCAAAAGGTCTTTATAAACTTTGATTCTTTTTACTTTTGTTCACCAGTGAGCTTTTTTAGGGCCATTTTTCCACATACTTTTCTCATGCCAAGATTTTCAGTTGATTTTTCTGTTTTTTATCAATGTTTACTTACTCTACTATGCTTTTCACCATTAGTTGATTATTTTGTCTCACAAAATAATGAGTTTTTACCTTCCATCATTTGTGTTTGTTACAGTCACTCTAATGTCTTCATCAGTAATGCTTTTTCCTCAGAAAAACATTTATTCTGTTCCCTGCTGTTTCAGCATTATTTTCATAAACTTGGATTAACATTTTTCAGATATCATTTTCACTCACCAATTTTAACAATATATTTAATGTTTGTACAATGTATAACAATAATTAATGCCATTTAATAAGACTAGCCCATATAATCACAAGCACAGCTATGAGACCTCGATATAACAAGATTTAAAACATTCCGTAGTTGTTTGTACAGTACTGCTAATATAAACACATGATTATAAGTTGGAGAATTTGATTGTCAGATCTAGTATATAAAATGTAAAATAATTCAAAAAATGTGAAACATGTCACACTTCTAAGATATGGTGATGTTTCTTTTTAATGAAAATATTTTTTATGTTCAGTAGCATTGTTATATATAATCATGAATCTCAAAAAATATTTATTTTAAGCAAATAATTAGAGAATAATATAAATGAAGGGCTGCCAATAACTTATTTTTAAATAAAATATTTGTCATTTCTAGTTTGCCATAAAAGTTTAATATGTAAATAAGAAACCATCTATAAAGACTTTTTATAAATATATTCTCAAAGACTTAATTAACAAGCTTTACAGTCAGTGATGAAACTTCTGGCATTAGACTGTCAAATTCTGAGATCAAAATTGTTACTTTACCAATTTTTTTGCCTTATTAAAAAATATTTTAATGTTGACGATGAGTTTTTCAATCATAATCATAAATTACATCTTAATTCCATATTCTGGTTTCTGTTTTTAAAATTTAAATGCAGTTTAATGTTTTATTCAGCTGTGATTTCAATTAGATGCTATTAACATTATTCTTATGACAAAATTACAAGTGTGTTGAGATGCTGGAAAGAGAAGCTATAATAAATACTTATATGAATCGATAAAATAACTGACAGATGAGTGCTTTCGAGGCGTTTTGCCTCATATTCATAGCTGTACAAAAAACAAATAATGCAGAGTAGAATGTAAATGGTACAAAAAACAAATAGTGCAGAGTAGAATGTAAATGGCAATATGCAAATTATATTCAAATTATTTAATTAGCCCAACATTTGGAAATATCAAATCAAGTGTTATGTCTGTTAATGGAGTTGTTGTTGCTAGTAATAAAGTATGCTTCTTTGATTTTTCGTTTACAATCGTTTTTCTCAATGCATACTATCCTAGGGTTCAAATATGTGACCGGTCCTTTTTGAATGCTCCAAAAATATTGATGAATTGTCATTATTTTTCTGTGCTCTTTTATATGTGTATTTGTGTTGAATGGTTCTATGATTAATAGTGGCTTTGGTTTCACCACAGTAAATAGGATGGTATTCAGGTTGAGGGCATGAGATGCTATAAACGTCATGGGGGATTTGATCAAGGTCAACTTTGTCTTTAGAATTATTAATAAGACGGTTAGTACAGGGAGGTGTGCAAAAGCTGATTCTAAATTTAGTAAATAATATTTTACTAGTTGGTTAGAAATTTTAAGGATGTAAGGAAGGGTAATGTGTGGAAGGTTGAGGTCTCTAATATTGTCTACCATTTTCTTGTGAAATTGTTTAATTTTGTTAGTAATTGTCCTATATTTGAAACCTGTTTTTAATAAATCGTTGATATAGCGAAAGATGTTATCTTTCCTGTCAGATTCAAATTTGCACAAATGTAAGTTTCTAAATAACAAGGCATTTAATTAAGCCTGCAAATTTATAAGAGTTCAAAGAATTGAAATTAGAGTGGATGAAGCTTCAAATGTTTTATGATCAGTTTTTGAAGGGGGGATTTAAAACTGCCCTCTCTTGAAAATGAGGGTTTCAAACCATTGCAAAACAAAAAAAAACAATATAGGAAATGAAGGTTGAATTACATGTGTCACACCTTTGACAAAGCCTGTCAGGTCTAATTCTTATATTGCTTTTATTATAAGCTGAAAATGAAATAGCCAGAATATAATTACATTTTGACATTGTATTCCTGGCCTTAATACATCAAGGAAGAAGAAATAATATATAATATGTATAATTGTTTTATCTTCTGCATTACTTAGACAACAATAAAATATCCAATGATTGAGACCTTTAAGGAAGTAACTATTTAGAAAATTCATAAAATAGATGATAGACAGTGTTGAGCAGAAAGAAATGTAGTAGCATGTTTTCTCTTTAAAATGCCTTTAAAGAGGGATAATATATTCCAACTTGTCCGGCTATATGTCAGGTTTAATGGGTAATTCAGTCATTATAGTCAGTTTATAAATTCAAGATCTTGTTTCTGAAAGTAAAATTTAACTTTGAAAACAATATAGTATAGGATAATTGAAGGTGAAAATTGAAGTGTGGATCATTATTTCTCCTTATATATTAATATACTAGAAAATAATGTGAGAGTGCCCAAAGACCAGACCATTCTGTTGTGATATTCTAAGTCATATTAAGAGGTTACTAGAGCTGAGATTTCATTGATTGCAAAATTTTTTATTTGATAATACAAATGGCGTGGAATATAAAAATTTTAAATCTTCTTTAAGATATTTATTTACATTAGTTAAAATATAAAGAAAGATATAACAGTTGATTAATTGGTTTTGCCACTAATTATATCATTGATTTG
Source organism: Epiperipatus broadwayi (assembly GCA_028023455.1). Taxonomy (NCBI): domain Eukaryota; kingdom Metazoa; phylum Onychophora; class Udeonychophora; order Euonychophora; family Peripatidae; genus Epiperipatus; species Epiperipatus broadwayi. The sequence goes on along the minus strand of JAQFVV010006286.1, from coordinate 1,212,043 downwards.
TGTTCAGTTTCTCTATAGGAGAGACAAAATGTATTCAAGAAATTTTGATTAGACATTAGTAAAACCAGTATTCAGCAGTTTCACTTGCATAGATCTTGTATTTCCTTCTATTCCTTCAGTCAGCTGTCAAAAAATTCATTTCATGAGGTTTTGTTAGTAATACATCCTTTGTTGGAATTCAACATGTGAAGAACTTGAGGAATATGTGCAAAATGGATATCTGACTGATAGATTCATTGATAAGACTTGATAGAAATACTTGATAGTACCAGAAAATGATTATTCAGAACTGTTGAAAACTTAACTTCACCCATTCAAGTAGAAAATATTGGAGTCTCCTTCACAAATTGGGTGATAGTGAAAACCCATCACACACAGCATATAAATTTTCACCTGATAGCATTGCAAAGCACATTAAATAGAGAGGGAGGTTAGATTCAATCTTTCCAAAATCAGGAAACTAGAATCCCTCTCCAGGGAACTGGCATTGGCAAATAATTATCCTTAGTGCAAAAGTTATCTCTAAAAAAGTGACTAGTGCTCTGAAGTTGACCGAAGATTAAAGAGCTGCAGGTGTGGATATCTTACCTGATGTTCTGAAATACTTTGATTTAAGAGCAATTAAATGGCTCACCATTTTTTCCCCAAATATTTCGCAGTGATTATATACCTGGTAATTGGAAATTAGCCAAAATTATTATTGTAATTCCTAAACCAAGTCACCAAATTCTGATAAAAACGTTCTCCCCCTTTCTAGTTAACCTCATATGCAGGTTAGCAACTCTCACTGAATTTAATAAACCTGTTGAGCTACCAGGCAGCCTTTCTGTCTCACTGGTAATTCTAAGCTGCTGCCATATTGGATGTTAACAGCATGTGAACTCGTGACTGGAATAACTGTAACATTACTATTCATATTCTAATAATTGACAATACCCTCTCAATATCTGTTTTTTCTCAAGAAAACTAACTGAAAATTACCCAGAATTCTCAGAATAGACCAAGATAGATGTGGTTATATCTTACACAAGAGGGGATTTTGTAGGCACTCCAAACTGAATGTGAACGACAATAGTCCATGTTGCATATGCACAAGGAGTGTCCAATGTATTAAACCCCTGTTAACCTTTTTGCTTTACATAATTTAGAGGAGGGGCCTCTTGGTTAAGTACGGTTGGTGTTGAATTTGGATGTGCTGATCCCATACACTGAATATTAATAAAATAGTCATTGATTTATTCTTATGGCAGCATAACTTGTCATTTGTAATCATTAGGAGTGGCTTATAAAAGAATGGTCATTGTAACTGTATGAACATAAGATTAAAGATGAGTTTTATGATGACTATATACTTTTTTTTTTTTTTAGTGTCATAGCATCGGCCGGGACGCGAACCCGCAACCTGGGCAACTGCCTGCAAGTGCAAGGCAGTCGCACTGACCTCGACCACCAATGCAAGACTACTTTTCTAACTTTGTATTTTTTTAAATCTGTTTTTGATAAATTTTTCTTTCTTATAAACTAATATCTTGCTTTGTTGTAGTTCCCCAATTAAATTCTTTTGTGATCAACAAAAAAAAATTTAGAATAATTTGAACTTTCCATCTAACTATTGATTAAAGAAAATAATACAATTAATAAAAGATGTTGGGATGTTTGAAAAGAAGTGAAAAGTTTATGTAAGAATTATTTTTAACTTTAAGCGTGATTGAAAAAAGTTTTGTTTCAGTACAATGAATGTGTAAGCTGATTCAGCCTTTAATTGAAAATGAAAGATATTCTGGAATGCTTATCTTAATCTTCCCCTTGTTTGGAAAATAGTATGTATAGACAAATGGAAGCTAGTATTATAGGTCCACTGTGTCACTGATTTGCTTTGAAATTACAAACTTAAAACTTGACTAGTAGGTTATTTTAAGGTACATCTCTATTTTTTTAAAATTATATTAAGATAATATAGCATCTTTATTTCAGAAGATATGAATGTCGCACATTGAAATAACAAATAGTGTGTCTTGATCTTTCGGGACAATTTTATGAATTTAGGTGAGCTCATTAAAATTAGTGCCTATTAACTCTATCTTGTATAACCCATTCCAGCAAACACTAACCATATCTGTGTGTAATTTAGAGTATAACTTTCGTTAATGCTTCATTAGCTACTTAAAAGTATGTACTGTTTATTTTTGAACTCTTTGATATTATAATATATAATAAATAAACAATTTCCAAACAAATATGTAGATAATAATTACAGCAACAAAAGTATAAAAACAATATCTTAATAACTGCTAAGCCAGCCTTTTGATAACGAATATATTTGTCAAAGCATGATTCACATAAGAGATTAGCAAGAAAATGTAGGCATTTCCAAAAATAAGTGGTCATAGATTTTAATAAATTTGCATGTGTAAATAAGTGTGTGTATATCATACTGTCACTAAGGAGAACACTATTGACCTTTATATTTATCGCATTTACAGAATTTGTAATATATTGAGCTTCTTTAACTTTTCATTTGCCTTCAAGACAAATGATTTTAGGTCAGCAGGCTTAACCAGTATTCTTTTCATTGTCGATGAATACTAATCTTTAAGAAATGCTTGATTTGGCCCTATTATGCAAGTGAATGTGCTGAGAAATTCTCAATTTCCAATTAACATGAGTTTCACCATAATATCTGCTGTTATGAAATTACCAGTTCAAGGAATACATGAATTGAGCTTTGTCATCATGATGGATTTTGTGTTTAGAATTACTAATAAGCCTATTCAGTGAAAATTTGGGGTGAATGGCATGTTGATTCATTGTTTAAAGTTTGGAGTCTATTATATTTGTGTCTATAGTTGACTTTCCTGATATATTTCCAGTATGATGGTAGAGTAGCTGATTTTATTTATCCTTGTAATGTTCTAAATTATTTTTTGTATCAATTATAAATTTACAAAGTCTAGAATTCTTCAATAAAAAGGATATAAAGCCAGCAATTTTGTATTGGAAAGAAATTTTAGAATGTGGGGGTGTAAATAACCTTTAATGCTGAGAGGTCATTGGTAATTGATTGTCTGTTTCTATTAAATTAATCTTAAATCAAGGTATTTGATAGATTAAAGGTTGCCATCCTTCATTGTCCACTTTATTTCAGGGAATTGTTTGACCATATCAAACATTTCCAGGATGATGTTAGGGGAAGCACAGACAAAGACGTTGATGTATCAGATGTAAATCATGTCTGTGAGTATTCAAGAGAAGTTAGATAACAGTTTTTTTGATGGAGGCCTTGGCTAGACTGCATTTTATGTCATTAACAGATACACCCATGGGCCAATTTTTCTGGTGAAAGTTTCATCACCAAATGTGGCATGCATATTATCTTTAATTCACCATAAAACATGCATTATAAATTGGATTTTTTTGGCACTGATTATACTGTACATTAATAGATCATAGACCAGATTATTGATGAAACTATAAAGCTGTCATGTCAAAAGAAGCCATTGTAAATTCTCTGTGAATGTTTGAATTTTTAATGATGTTGACGATGTCAAAGGATGACTTAATTGTCAAGGACCCAAAACTGAATTTGGATCCTTTCTGTAATCATTTTTGTAATAGTTATAATAAGCACCACTGAAATCAATGATGACTCTAAATGGGTTGTTCTTCTTGTGAAGCTTTATGTTAGTGAATAATCGAGGAGTGATGGTTGTAGATGGACCAATTTTTAGATAGTCAAAATGTGTGAATTCTTTATTAACTGTTTTCTCGGAATTTTAAAAAATAAATATCTTTTTGTTACTAACGGTTATAATCGACAGTGTGCACAAATTTAAGTAGGGAAATTTGTTGTTGAATTGTCTCGATATAAATTGCCTTCTTTAGTAGCATGAAAAGGTTACCCTTATCTTTCTTAATGCAGATGATGTTATTGTGTGTTAAAAATTCCTTAAGTTTGTTAACTATTATTCCGGGACTTACTGGAAAAGGAGGAGTGATAGTAATTAAGTAAAAGATTTGTGTTTTTTATTTGTTCTTTTGTCCAATGTGCATTCCACATCTACCACTAATTCGATTTGGAGTTAGTGTCATCTCTTGCAAAACAAACTGAGATGTAATAAAGAAATCTGTGAGTGGGTAAGTTTGTCTCCCTACAAGTTAACATTTGAAGAGTTTATCGATGCCTTGTTTCTTAGCTAAGAATGCAAGTGTCTTTGGGTATTTTTAGTGAGTTTATTATTCAGCACTCTGCATCTTTGAAATATGTCAAAGGAAGTTGAAAATTGTAGTGTTAAAGCACTGCTACTATATATAATCTTCAATTGTACTTTAATATCCTCGACAATAAATTTTATAAGGTGAATCCTAAGAGAGGATATTGCTGTGTTAAAATTTTTTATTGAATGGTTGATTTTAATATCTCAACATTTCAGAGAAACTCTGTATTTATGACATGATTGGAAGAATTTTAAACGTGATTCATATTTGAAGGTTTCTTTATTCAGTTTTAGAATTGAGATTTACATATGAGAATAAGCCATTGGAAACTTGAAATATGTAAAGAAAAAAGAAATTTATATCGTAGACAATATGTAATAAATAAGAAATTTCCACACAAGTATGTAAATAATAATTACGGCAACAAAATTGAATATATAAACAATATAAATGTAAGTGTTTAGAAAAACAAATTTGTATGACTTTAGGAAACCTTATCTTCATTAAATTATCTTTCAAAAGACAATAAATTTTATCCCGCCCTGAATTCATTTCTCAATTTATTAGGCAATCAAAATTTTTTTTTAAAAAAAAAAAATTGACTGCTATACATTAAACAGTTGCTTTTCAAGGTTCCGCAACAAAATAAGCTTAAAACCCAAGGATTTTCTAATATTCCCAAATAAAAGAAAATTCATATAAAAAAGACAAAATTAAGAAAAAGAGCTTAATTAAGGGTAAATTCAATTAGGACTGTAAGTAAGTTTATTTAAAGAGTTAAGCAAATGCTTAAGATTTGCCCATACATAAATGTTTGGGTAGAAAGGATAGATGGATTCATTCTATCTTTTCACAAAGACTATATCTTGTGTTTGGAAGTGAGAGTATTCATTTATAGTTAAAAATAGCTTAATATCTCATTTAAAGAGTCGAGAAATAGAAAATGAAAAACAAAAGTTTCACGATTTGAAAAAACAAGCCAAGAATTAGAAAAAGAAAGCATATACAATATCAAAGTAAAGCCGAGGGGAAAAGATAGGAATTAAAAATAAATTGTAAAATAAAGTGTAATTATTGTACAGTGCATTTGAAAGTAACAAATATCAGGGTGGGGGTCAAAGATGTCCATCTTTGTTTTTAATATTTATATATTGGGAACAAGCACATGAGATGTAATTTCAAGTGTAATTATAGAAAACCAACCCATAATTCTTATGTATTTTTATATATCATTATGTATCTGGTAAACAGGTAATGTGTCTATATTATAATTGGACAATACGATAATTTGATTAGGCCATATATGGGCAGCCAAATATCTGACTCTAACTATAGAAAATGATGGCTTATAGATCAAATTATAAATTATGATAAGCATACTGATGACATTATTAGTTTAATTGCTGTTAGTGTTAACTCTACAATAGTTAATATTTCAAGCATATCATACAAATTAACTTTTAAGTCCTGAAGTGGCTAAAATTTTATTTCGGTTGGTTATACTATTAAAAACTTATAATGGCACCATTAGCAACCACAGTTTCAATTTTTACTAAAGTGAATAAAGCAAAAATATATAAAAACAGTTTTATTCCCAATAATAGTAAGATCTTTTCAAATAATGACTAGGGTAACCCTTGTCAAAGTATTTGCAGTATTAGGTAATGATAATTTACATTATTTTTTTATAAATTAGATATAGACAAAGAAAAAATTTTATTACCCAGATGTCCAATCAAGCTTGGAATTACATATTTGAATAATGATAATAACACATTCATCTAGTTTCTCAATTCAAATTAATATATGAAAAGGATAATATAAATATACACATTTTTCTAGGAAAACACATATTTAGAGTAGGTAGATTAAAAAAACTGATACAGGTTAATGATTTAACAACTAAGAAATAATATATATATAATATATTGTACCGATATCTATATATAATAATTTTGTCTAAAAATTATTAAAAATTTCTCATAAATAACACGAGGGTTAGTAAATAAATAATAAAAGTATTGCAGTATAATAATTTTGTCTGTTTAAAGAAATAGTTAAAAGTCTAAAGTTTTTATTATTGTTAGTTTAAAAGAGAAGCCAGTTCATTAAAAGTTTAAGTTTAGAGTTTTTTAAAAAAAAGAGAAATACTGTTAGCTGGGGGGGGGGGGGGATAAACCTGCCTCATTCATAAAGTTTTACGAATTACTTTCGGGGGAGAGAATTTGGCTTAGAAAAGGTTAAAACTATAGCTGTTTGAAATGAATCTTTTATAAATAATTAAAAATATCTCTTTCATTTAAAAAGGGAAAGGAGAATCTCTTTTGTTTAAATAAAATATATATGTGTTAATAATGATTGTAAGCATAGCAAAATGTGTGCGTGTTGATAAAATGAAATAAGAAAGGTAAAAAAATTAAAAAACATTCGGCAATGGCTACTAAGTTAAACAAAATCCACAGAACAACAAATTTGCAATGGCTACCAAATGAAAACAAGTAATCAAAAGAATGCAATTAAAAACAAGGGAGGAATTTCAACAACAGACATAGTCAACAGGTTTAAACAATTATCGGAATGACAACAGGTCATTCTAATAAATAGTCCATTTTTTTCATCGGACAATCAATTCAGTTCAAATTACAATGAGTTCAGTTCAGGTTACAATGAGTTCTGTTCAGATCACGATCAGTTCAGTCAATCTATTATGTATCCAGAATCAGAGACCATGCAGGGTTGAGCAGCTTTTAGGAATATACCATCTTGCTCTAGCCCTTAGTCTAATGGAAGATCGTCAATTGCCCAGTAAAAGTGATGCCTGCGTAACAATTAGAAACCGCCCGATGTCTAACTGTATCTAAGAATAATACCACAGCAACAATAAGCATTAAACCTCCACATAAAAACATCAAGTCCAACAGGTTGGGAAGAGTTTCATTTGAAGCAGCAAGAAGTATTCATGTTCTAAAATCCTAGGTAACAAATAACATTTTCTTATTTCCATTTCTAATTTACATAGCCATTGCAATAATTTGAAGCCTCCCAGAATCAATTAATAATGAACTCTATAACCATGCATAAAGAAGTATTGGTGTGCATGTTTGTGAAATGTATATATTAATGCTTTATTATCTTATATGAATTTCATGTATTTATTTAATATTCTCTTATATTTTATTGCATAAATTAAGAATATGGGTGGTCATTATATGTAATTATCTTTGTATAATTTAATTTTCTATAAAAGTAGTTAAAATTAGAATAATAAGTACTTATTTAAAATTAAATTATCTTTAAAATTTAATATTTGTCAGTCAATTCTTTACCACTAATTAAAGCAGTAATGTGTTAGATTATTCTTTTGATTGAGCTAGTTATGGGATATGTCGAGCGCTGGATTATGGGCCTACTGTTCAAACACGTTAGTTCTCATAACTAGTTGGCGCCTGAGGTTTACCTCAAAACAAAGTGCTTGGATAGTAGGGGTTTGAATCTAGTAGTCGAGGTGGGCCACGGTCTGGAAATGTGATCATGTTATGCATTGCATAGCTCGGTCTGATCATGGGTATTGTTGATAGCTCTGCTATCAATAGTATTCTTCCTTCTGCTCGAAGGGCCGGTTCGTTCATGTAATAATTATGATATAAAATTATAATAAATAAAGTTTAAACCCAGCAACTAGTGTATGGTGAATTCTCTTCCGAACGGACCCCGTACAATATATGTATATATATATAATGAAAATAATCTTGCTTTAGTTTTAAAACAGACCCAAGCCAGAAACTAGTCTGAAGGATATTGAATGAGTAGGCACTAGATGGGGATTTTATGCACAAGCCTTCTGGCATCCATTGATTACTCTGGCTTGCTCTGAGTGGCAAAACTTTATGGAGATTTTTGCTATTTTAATAACAATTATAAGCAAGCATAAGAAATTGTGATCATGTGAGGTTTATTGGCCTAAAAACCAATTCTGCATAATAGGATAGTGATGGCTATGGTTATTAAAGAACAGAAGACATCAAAATGTATAGGTACTGAACTGAGTTCAGACCTGTATGACTATATAAGCCAATGATCTTGGATTGAAAATATAGGGCTTTCAATTTAAGACTCATAGTTTTGTAGTTAACTAGAAATAAAAGATGGCTGCTGGAGGGTTTGTATTAGATCCTAAGATCTAGGTGCACTGATCTCAGATCCAAGACTCCTCGCTGATGAAGGCCACAAGCCACAAACTAGTCTGCAGATATTATAGGCACTAGGTGGGGATTTTATGCACGAGCCTTCTGGCATCCATTGATTACTTGGCCTGCACTGAGTGGCAATACTGTATGGAGAATTTTGCTTGTTTTAATAACAGTTATAAGCAAGCATAAGAAATGGTGATCATGTGATGTTTATTTGCTTTAGTTTTGTTCATCTTTCATCAATAAAAAGTTGTTATATAAAATTATACTTGAATCATTCCAATTGAAACAATCCTTGAGATTATTTTATTTCCCATTAGTCTACAAAGGTATATGGGTTGTTAAATAAATGTATATATTCAAATAAAATAAATATATGTATATACATTTGTTTATTTGTCTTCAGCTTTGTGGGCTGGTGCGTGTTAGTGCATTTTATATTTTGCACTTTAGAACAATTAACCACAAAGTTTAAATTATTTGCATTGCTTTTTTCGACTGAATTGAAGATGACAATTTAATCCATGTGATTTTTTAAGAATGGTTGAGTTATAAATTAACAAAATTGAGGATAACTTGTTTTATTTCATACAAATAGTTCAGTGTTTTTTTTTCAAAGTTCAGCTTTACAATAGATTCATGAACTGATATAGAACCTTTCTTCTTTTGTAAGTAAGACGCATGCTAAAATACAGCTGGCATGATGTAATCAAGTTGTCTTCATGTTAGGTCACTTCCTTTAAAAACTGAATATCATTTCTTTCTTCATGGAACAACTATGATGGCCAGACATGGATTATTATAACTTCTAGCATGTCATTCTAATAAAACTTAAATCACATATGTATGAATCCATTGTACCTTTAAATAGTAACAATCTATAATATTTCAACTTTGTGTACATAAGATATTCTGTCTGATGATGGTCTTCACAAACAATTTTCTAGTCCATGCTGTCTGCTATTAAAATATATTCTGTTTTAAATTTATAGCCACAGCCTTTGTAATTGGTTATCACATGTTTTTGAACTTAACCATCTTCCTCCAAATTTTATCTATTCTTGCTCAATGTTGTGTTTATTAATAAAGCAGCTTTACCTACCTCCCCCTCTCATATAAATGTGATAAGTGGCCTATTTTTCAAAAATAGGACAGAAAACATATGATGATTATTCATAATGGAAATAGAAAAGGAAAACAAAGAACAATATTGCCTTCATTTCAGTACACACTTATAAATGAAATCTAGTTACTTAAATTCTATTGTGGATTTAATAACTATTTTGAACCTGTTTTACTTGTTTGTTATTTTCAATGATTAAGTCTATAATTAATAACTTGTTTTATGTACAAAAATGTTTGAGATGAAATGCTAAGACACATGCACATTGGTAGAACACAACTAAATTCTTTAATTATAGAATATACAATTAATAAAAATGTTATTTATAACTCACATTGAATGCTTGTAGCTAACTATGTATTGCTATAATATTCACATTTAACATGGAAGAATGAGATTGTGTTGAATTACATTGAAACCCTCTTTGTTTTGCCCAATTTCATTTCACATTCTTAAACAATCTCATACTCTGATGGTTTTATCATTTTCACAGATATGATCCAGTGTTACGCGACTGGCATATTTTGGTATTATAGTTGTTTTGTGTCTTCATGATTGGTATGACCTTCACAAACTGAAAATTATTAATACTGACTTCAATACCACTATGGAAAAACATCCAATCACAGCAGCATGAATGTCGGCAAAGCTGTTTTATTTTAAGCATAATACGCAACTTACAAATGGAATGGTGTAATAAGTCCAAAATTTTGACATATTAAAGTCTTGCTCCATTGCCATTTATATCTTAGAGGCCTGTAATTCATGGCTTTGATCTGTCCATCTTAATAACTACAGTAGATACTTGATATCATTTCTTTGACACTTAGGGAATATTTTTGATGACTGACTTTTCAATGTTAGTAGATGCAATGCAGAGATGTAGAATTCCATGGACCATGATAAGTAAATTGCATCTTCATAACCATGCTATAATCCTTTGTCTATCAACTATATTGAATACAATAAACATGCAGCAATAACAAATTCACATCAATCTTTGTAGCAATTTTTTTATTATTGATTGTAATCATTTTGTTTTTTCTTCACTTGTTTATCACAAGCACAACTGCATTTTGCTTTTAGATCTTTCAGTTTATAATCAGATCAGTGATAATATTTATCTTGTTTGATGCCTGACCCACTTCTAATTGGTTGGCTTACCAATTGATATGATCTTTGCTTTTTTTCATGGTGGCATTGTTTCACTTTCTTTATACTTTGGTCAGAAGTTATCCATTTTCTTTCTATACTTGATGGCATTTGTGCAGTGGACATTGGTTTCTGTTGTTTTTAATGTAGGTGTAAATCTTGTTTCTGTTATTACAGGCTTTGTATTGTTAAAAGCATTTAACAGTTGAGTAACCTGTTTAATCGTAAATCAAACTATGCCAATCAGCATCCTTTCAATATGGATATGCCTCAATACTTAAATGATTTGCAATTCTGACAATGGATCAGTTATTAGTTTTCTCAACTTTACTACTTGTTTCTTGAAAAATGGAGTATAAGGTTCATTACATGGACATTTTTCATGGGATATTTTGCGCGTGATACTTTACTGGTAATCTTCATTGCAGTAAGAATTTAATAATGCCTGTTTAATTTCTTTAAAATTTATACAATGGATGAACAAAGTGTCCCAGCATGCTTGTGATGCTCCCAATAAATGACTATAGGCTGTTTATATCTTTGCCTTTTTCATCAGAGCATTTAGAATGAAATATCTTTCCAGGGTGCTTGTATATTGAATAGATACTTCATCTGCATTGCCTGAAAAAATCCTAATTTTCAAAACTTATTTACTATACCACATCTATGATTCAATAGTTAGGGGTTTATTTCTTTCTTCCTAATTCTTGTCATTTTCCATGTTTGCAATGGTCAAAGCCATTTTTTCATTTTTACCATCTTGTCTGTGATTCAGCCTTTAGTCTTTTAATTCTATCCATATTTTTTTTTGTTGATCATAATCCCTAATCTGCATCTTTTTTTACTTACAGAACTTGGGCCAGTTATATATGTTTTCTGTTTGTATATCTAATTTTTATCTGGATTAACTTGCTATATTGCTTTTTATTCTTTTTATCTTTTTATGAATCTATATCCTGTGATTCAAACTCCATAATTTACTTCCTAATTTTTTCATAATTTTTTAGCTTGTCTTAATTATTTTTAATTTTATTTACCTGACTTGCCATATTTCCAATTTGGCATTTATTATCTTTAGCCATTTTATCATATTTTATTTCACTTTTACTATTTTCTATTTTACCAGTCATTTTTTTCATTTATGACAAATATCGATTATGTTCTCTGAGATATTTGTTTTCAGTTAACTGTTCGGTGTTCTCTTCAAATTTTTGAGCTTGCATTTTTATTTTAGCCCTCGTTATAATTTATCAAACAAAATAATACTCATAAAAATATATTTATATATAAATATCAATGATTGTTGAGTCCATCTCTCAACCACATAATAGTAATGTGCAAGTTATTTCTACATCCTTTCAAA